>JANIJH010000225.1:29115218-29128798 GCA_024520975.1 Erythroxylum areolatum | reverse complement strand
GTTTCGCTTATGATTTTGCTTCCGCCTTGTGTTCCTTTCGATCGATTTCGATTTTGCTTTCGTTTTCTATTCGTTTTTCGTTCCTCCGGTTGGGATCCGGATTTCCGGATCGGGTCCCAACATTCACGATGGACAACTAGTTTATCCCCACTCTTTTCTCTTTACTTACTTTTATATCTTTGGATGAGTTTTTGTTTTGGGTTTAGGTCATAATTCACCTACAAGAAAATATTAGTAACAAAAACACTCCCTTACACTTCCTCACATTCACTTTATTAACAATTAAACTCTTGACTAAAGTTTCTTTGCAAACTAGACAATCTAAATCAAGGAAGTTACTTTAAATCTTTCCCTCTAAATTAGAAAGAAAATCAACAAAAAGAAACATAATTAGAGGCCAAGGAGATAAGAAAACTCAAAATAAGAAATTGAGTTTGATGGAACTTTATTAGATTGATTAGAGAAGAAGAAGAAGAAGAATTTGACAAAAATGAATTGTAAAAGTAAAAAAAGTAAAAAAAAGAAAATAGTACATGTATGAAGTAAGAATACCTTATTCGTATTATAGTAGAAACAATAATCCTTAATTATGAAGAATAATGTAATTGTTAATCCTTTATGTATGCTTTAGATTAGACTTTTTAAGGCTTTTATGCATAAATTTTTCTCTTATTTTTTGATTAACTTGAAAAATAAAAAAAGGCTTAAGAATAATTTATTCTTAAAAAATCTTAATAATGACAAGAGCATAAAAGGAAATTATGTATATCTTAAGAAGACATAAGGATATTGAAATTTAATAATAAAATTTCAAAAACAAACCTAAATACAGAAGATGGCTTGCATACCAAATTTTGATATGACCTTTACTAATAGGATGATAGAAACTCTCAGTAATTGAGAGGTTTGTCACTGACTATTATTATTATGTAACTTGAATTTATCAAGTTACAATGTGATTTGCAGACAATTTCAAGAGTGCTGCTCTCTCTTAGCCTAAGGCTCACTAGAATGTTCTGAGTAATAGCATAAAAATTTCCCTCCCAATCATTACATCATTTATACTAGCCAACTTCTTACGTCAGCAATGCAACAAACTCTCCTCATGTCTCCCCTCCCACATGCACATAATACCCACTAGCCCCTGACTCTAATAGAAAGTGGTAACTTTACTCGTTTACCCTTTCCTTTACCCTTCTAGAATAAACCTTGGTAATAGGAGGTCTAACACTGCTCCCCCCCATAAGTTACACCTTCTCCTCAAGGTGAAAATCTGGAAATTATTCCACTATGTCATCGAACTTCTCCCAAGAAGTTTTTGAATCTGCTAAGCCTTCCCACTTGATCAAGACTTCCAGTCCTTTGGATCCCCCTAGTGGTCTTACTGCTAAGACTTTTTCAGGTCGCACCATTGACTCCTCTTCTCCTGTCCATCTGTCGGGTAGAATCAACTTATCCTTATCCTCTCCCACCACGGCTCTCAGCTGTGACACATGAAAGATAGGATGAATTCGGACTGTCTCAGGCAATTGCAATTCATATGCCACTTCTCCAATCCTTCTCAGCACTTGGAATGAACCAAAATACTAGGGGGCCAATTTCTCACTAACTCTTCTTCTAACCATCAATTGTCTATAAGGAGCTAGCTTCAGCAATACCATGTCTCCAACTTGGAAAACTACTGCTCACCTATGCTGATCAACCCTACTTTTCATATCATTTTATGCCTTAGATAAGTGTTGTTTAATTTTGGTCAAGTAGTGGTCTCTTTGTTGTAGTAATACATCAATCGACCCCATTCTTGAAACCCTTGATCCCACCGGAAAAATTGGTGGAGGATACCTTCCATATAATACCTTAAAAGGTGTAGTTTTAAGAGCCACGTGATAGGAGGTATTGTAGCAATATTCTGCCCAGCCCAACCATTTTGCCCATTGCTTGGGGGTATCTCCTGCAAAACACCTCAAGTAAGCTTCTACTAACCTATTCACCACCTTAGTAGCACCATCGGTTTGAGGATGGTAGGATGAGCTGAATTTGAGGACGGTTCCATGCGCCTTGAATAGTTCCCCCATAATTTGCTCATGAAAACTTTATCTTTGTCGAAAACTACCGATCTAGGAATCCATGTAGCCTCACAATATCCATGATGAACACTTCAACCACTGATTGTGCCGTGTATGGGTGCTCAAGGGGTAAGAAGTGAGCATACTTTCTCAGCTTATCCCCAACCACTAAGATGGATGCATATCCAAGGGATTTTGGAAGCCCTTTGATAAAATTCATAGTTATATCATCCCATACCTGATTTGGAATTGCAAGGGGCTGCAATAGTCCTGTTAGAGATAACGTTAGGTATTTATTCTACTGGCATGTTAAGCAAGCCGCCATAAATATAGAATTTTTTTCTTCATCCCCTCCCAATGCAACTCCCTAGAAATGCGCTTATATGTTTTTAACAGTCCTCCATGTGCTCCCAAATGACTCTCATGACCATCTTTCATAATTTTAGTTATAAAGGCAGAAATATTATAGATTACCAATCTGTCTTTGTAGTAGAGTCTGCCTTGCTTCACCGTATATGGGGGCCTGAAACTAGGATCTCGACTGATATCTTCAGCCAACTCCCTCAGTTTGTTATCAACTTCTATCTCCTGCAAGATTACATCTATATCTATGATTTTGCATGCCATTATAGTTCACAACTTTTCCTAGTACTGTACTATTGATAGAGCATCTGCCACTTTGTTATCCCAACTCGGCTTGTATTCAATGGCGAAGTGAAAACCCAACAGTTTGGTGATCAATTTCTGATAATCGGGTTGAATCTCCCGCTACTCTAGCAAAAACTTTAACGGTTTCTGATCGGTCCGAATGACAAACCTATGGCCTAAGAGGTAAGATCTCCACTTTTGGACAACCAACACAATAGCCATAAGTTCCCTCTGATAAGCAGACTGTCCCTTTCTTTCTACTCATAATGACTGACTATAATAGGCAATTGGTCAGTTATTTTGCATCAATATCGCTCCCACACCTAAAGCTGAAGCATCAGTCTCCAAAATAAAAGGTTGGTTGAAGTCGAGCAAGGCTAAAATAGGTACGGTGGTCATGGC
Organism: Erythroxylum areolatum; assembly: GCA_024520975.1. Lineage (NCBI taxonomy): Eukaryota > Viridiplantae > Streptophyta > Magnoliopsida > Malpighiales > Erythroxylaceae > Erythroxylum > Erythroxylum areolatum. The sequence goes on along the minus strand of JANIJH010000225.1, from coordinate 29,125,682 downwards.
CTATTTCAGATTATTGAAAGCCTTTTTTGCCTCCACTGTCCACTTAAAATTGTTCTTCTTGAGTAGCTGTGTCAATGGCCATGCAATGTGGCTGTACCCTTTTACGAATTTCTGGCAATAACCTATCAACCCCAAGAATCTCCGCAACTCCTTCAAAGTTTCTGGTTTAGGCTACCTTAACATTACCTCAATCTTGTACTGATCTACTGCAACCCCTTGTTTGATACAATGTGGCCCAAATATTCCAAGTGAGGTTGACCAAAAACACACTTCGTATCCTTCAAAATACTCAAAGTCACCCTTAAATGTCTTAGATCGTCCTCTTTACTTCTTCTGTAAACTAAGATGTCATTAAAAAATACTAGTATGAATTTTCTGAGATGGGGTTTAAAAATCTGATTCATCAAGGATTGAAATGTCGCTGGGCCATTTGTCAAACCGAAGGGTATTACTACAAATTCATAATGCCCTTCATGAGTTCGAAATGTGGTTTTCTCAATATCTTCCTCCCTCCACCTTATTTGATGATAACCGGACTTCAAATCAATCTTAGAGAAGATAACTACCCCACTTAACTCATCCATCAACTCTTCTATTATGGGTATCGGAAATTTGTCACTTACAGTCACCTTGTTTAGAGCAGGATAATCCACATAAAAATGCCACCCTCTATCTTTTTTCTTGACTAGCAAAACTGGACAAGCATACGGTGATATGCTAGTTTGAATGATCCTTGATTCTAACATCTCTTTGACTAGTCTCTCAATTTCATTCTTTTGAAAATGAAGATATTTGTAGGGTCAAACCTAATTGGTCCTTCTCCTTCGACTAGGTGGATGTGGTGTTCTCTTCCCCTTTTTGGCGGTAATGTCTGTGGCCATTGAAAAACCCCTCCAAACTCTTCCAATATACTACTGATTTTTGGAAGCTTAATCATCCCCTTCATATCTTCCTCCTGTTCTGCCATCTGTAACAAATACACTAAATCCCCTTCTTTGAGATCCTTACAAAGGGATTCTGCACTCACCATAGATTTCAACAAGATTGGATCCCCTTTTATAATAATTTCTTTCCCTTCTACTCTTATTTTCAAAGTCAATGTACACCAATTATTCAGGACATCTCCTAGCATTCTCAGCAATTTTACTCCCAGAACAACATCTATGCTGCCCAACTTCATTGGCAAGAAATCCTCACAAATTTCTATCTCCTGTATCTTTAAATTCGGTTTCCTATAAACCCCATTTCCTGCTACCTTTTCTCCATTTCCCACTACTATTTCATACTTGTCAGTGGGATCTCATTTGGAACTCCATTTCAATGCTAGCTCCTTCGCAACAAAGTTATAGGTGGCTCCACTGTCCATGAGGATCACCACGAACTCCCCTTCCAATTCTCCTACTACCTTCATCGTCTTAGGTAGTGTTAATCCAGTTGTCGACCTTGCTGAAAGTTTAACATTCTGCAGTTCCACTTCTTGCTCCTCTGCCTTTTCTACATTCTCTAGCGTATCAACTTCTATTTCTTCATCTAATACCGTGATAACCTTCAAATCTATCATTTTACACCAATGACCTTGTGTATATTTCTCATCACATTTAAAACATTGCCCTCGTCTCTTCTTCTCTTGTAGCTCCCTAAATGTTAAACGTTTAAAATTTCCATCTCCCTTGTCAGTGGCAGTGGCCCTTCCTGTTTTACCCTACTTTTTCATTATCTCCGGCTGTATCCCACATTTTGTATCCACTATAGCCGCTTATTCTATTTCCCCCATGGCCCTATTTCCCTTATCACGTCCTAGTATTTTATTCTTTTCCTCAATCTGTTGTGCAAACGACATCATTTGTCCCAAAATTCTAGGATTAGCAATTAAGAGCTCCACCCTGATCTCCTTCGACAACCTATTTAAAAAAGAACTCTCCAGCACTTCATCAGACAACTCGGGTAATGGAGCAGCTAATTCCCCAAATCTACAAATATATTCATTTACTGTGCCTGTCTGTTTGATGGACAAAAGATGTTGACATAGGGTCCCTTCTTGGATGGGTCTGAATTTTTTAACAAGTAATTCTTTACATTCCTCCCAATCTCTAATCGTTCGTCGACCCTCCACCCATTGAAACCATGCCAAAGCCTTCTTCTCCATACTGAGGGACACCAACTCCATTTCCTACCTTTCATTGAACCTTCCCACTAAGAAGAAACACTCCACCCTATAAATCCACCCATCCAAGTCGTCTCCATCAAATACTGGCATTTCCACCTGCCGAGTTCGACAGCCCCTTCGATGTTCTCCTTGTTGCATAAACCTAGGTGGTGGTTCCTCCATGTAGCCTCTCCATTCTTCTCTCGGTGGTTTGGGTTCACGCTCTCCTCCTACCGGTGGCCCATGTCGACTCCCTACCTGGTGCGCCCACCCCTAGAATGGCTCCGAGTGGGTCAGGTTATTCCACCCATACTCTGGTGGATGCTTAGTCTGACCCCCAATGTCCGGGGAGTGTCGCTGGCTCTCATGCCTTGGTTCGACCCCCAACATTGGCCCCCGACTCCCACCTGGCTCCATTGGTCCCTTCCCTTTGTCCACTCGCGCCTCTTCCTCCTTTCGGTGATTGCCTGACGTCTCACCACTCTTGCTGGCTTCTCCGTGACTCACAAACATCGTCATTATTTAATGCAACTCCTTCATCTCGAGCCGAGATTACTCCCAATTTCTTGGAACTCCTTTCTTCAATCTCCATTCCTCCGTCAATAGTTTAAAACTCTTCTGAAAATCTTCACGTAAATTCTCGATTTCCTTCTCAATTCCATCAATCTGATTATCACCCTTCTTGTTAGCCATCGTTAAGATCTTTGCTCTGATACCAGTGATAGAAACTCTCAGCAATTGAGAGGTTTTTCACTGACTATTATTATTATGTAACTCGAATATGTCAAGTTACAATGTGATTTGCAGATGATTTCGAGAGTGTTGCTCTCTACTAGCCTAAAGCTCACCAGAATGTTCTTAGTAATAGCGTAAAAATTCCCCTCCCAATCATTACATCATTTATACTAGCCAACTTCTTACATCAGCCATGCAACAAAATCTCCTCTTCTCTCCCCTTCCACATGCATGTAATACCCACCAGCCCCTGACTCTAACAGAAAGTGGTAACTTTACTCGATTACCCTTTCCTTTACCCTTCTAGAATAAACCTTGATAATAGGAGGTCTAACATAGGACTAGTGAGATCCAATATTAATATAAATAGGACTAAGAACCACTCTATGAGATAAGTTTGATCCAAAACATGAGCATGAAATCATAAAGAATGATATAAGTCAACATACTTATAGAAAAGAAAGGATTAGGAATTATATGATTTTAAGGGTCAATCACCACTAACAAGCTAGATAAGTTTGCAAGTATTTAGAGAACCTAAAGAAGAGCTACTATAAAAGATTGAATAAAAATTATCCTTTGATAGTCAATAATAATGAATAATTTATCTATTAAAAAAATAAGAGAGCCTTTTATATTCACTTACAACCCTAAAACTAGAGCCCTAAATGGAAATAACATCTTAAATTAATAAAATTCTTAGTATCTAAAACTATAAGATTTACACCTATTTAAGAAACATACAAGTCCTAGTTTTGTTATTGAACTTTAGATGTACATAATAAAGAAGAGTTTGACGTTAGTTACAAGTTTATCTATATCACTAGTTTGCTTTTGCTCCTAACATCTAAGATATAAGACTGATGTCTAACATTAGTATAACATTGGCACTATTTAGATTCTATTTTCCAACCTTTAAAGTCAGTGAAAGATTAGTATTTGTCCTAAATGTGACTTTGTTGTTGATTGCATTATGTAACCTTCTAATGATTCTTGCTCCACTTGAACTATCATTATGGTCTTTATTCTAGTCTCTTAAAGAAGTAAAGCTAAACTCCTTACATAAAGATCCACTATTAAGTCATTAAGGGCTTCTTTGATGTTCTCCCACTACTTTTAGTCAATGGTCCTCTAACGTTGTTTAATGGATCTCCAACAACTTTTGGTGGTTAAATAATAAATGCTTGATTCTCATTGTTTTCATCTTAATTTATTTTAATTTTTCATTCATAAAATACTATTAATAACTCATTTTAAAACTATTAGTAAATGCAATACTAATAAGTTAATAATTTCTTATATCGAATCAAGCCAAAACCTTTTAGATATGCTTCTTACAAGATAGATAAATCTTCCTATTTCTTTTTAAAATGATGATTGAGCTAACACCTTTTAGTTGTACTTCTCATGAGATAGCTAAATCTTTCCATTTCATTTGAAACTGATAATTCCTATAAAGAGATTCTACTTTATTGAACCTAAATCCTCCATTGCCAAAGACTTCCTCTTTTTGTGTATTTTTTAACATTATTGCAGATTATTATAACTTGTCATCGATATAAAATAATATATTCATAAAATATCTATTGCGAAATGTGTCATTTATATTTTGTATTATTAAAGTTCAAGTAATTTCACCCAAAAATAATAAATAAAATTATCAAATCAATTATATTTTTTTAAACTTTTAATTATCTATAGATTTATACGCCCATTTTGATGAAATTTTATTTCACTTTTAGGAATGACATTCCATTTTAATAATGTAATTTTTTGTCTCTTTTAATTTTACATTTGTGTTCTAGGAAAAATCAAAATTTCAACTTTAGAAAAATTAAACTTAATTGAAATGTTTTGGCAAGAAAGGGAGCTAAACTCAAAAATTCAAGGCATTATGGACTAAATAGTAAATAAATTACAAAGACAGTCCAAGTTGAAACTAGGAAGGAACTATGTGTAAAAGGTATGAAGAAGAGGTGCTTATTATAGAATAATAAAACCAAAATGATTGGGTATGTAAGGTAAAACAACTAGAGGTATAAAATGTTTGAATTTCAATACACTAGAGTGAAAAGCATAAAACAATCTGGCATGGAGAATTTAAAACAAAACAACATTAAAGGATGAAACAATAAGCAAAAGCATCAAATGAAAAACAAAATGAAGTCACAAAACTCTTGAAAATGTGACCAAATTACAATGAAATTGCTGGAAAATAAATAACGAAAAATACAAATAGAAAATGAAATGATGAGATATGAGGATTTTAAACATTAGAAAATAATGTGCCTAAAAAAGGAGTAAAATGTGGATTGGAAAAAGAAAATTGATTAAATAAAGGAGTAAGATTAAAATTGAAATGACACATTTTGCAAGTTTATGAGTTGCAATTCTTCAACCCATCACCCATTTATATGTTTGTTGCTATTATTGGGTCCTTAGACATAGATTAAGGATTATAATTGTTAGAATCCATAGATCTAATAGGAGAGAGGGTGTGTTTTCTTCCAAAGCATTTTCTTGTCTCTTTTCCGTTCCTATATGACATATTCATTTTGGTTAATTGCTATTGATGAATTCGATAGATAATGGCCATTGATATTCGCATGTGTGGCTCCATCTAAGGAGTTCGTTCAAAATTAATTAATCACCCTAATAATTATGATTATTTACAATACAACCTAACTAAGTTAACCATTAATCTCTAACAAATGCTATCTCTATCATTAATTGTAGATCTAAATAGTAGTCATTGATATATTTAAATCAATGATTTAGATTTGAAAATCCTATATCAATTTGAGAAATTTAAGATATGTTAATTAAATTGCTCCTCATTTCCTTTAACTAGACAAAAAAATGAAGATCCTCATAGATCTTCATAGGTATGATGTCTTCTTTGCATTTTTTTTCTCTTTTTAGCCTTATTGACTCCATTTTGTCCATAATTTTTAGATATTGTAGTTAATTGAAAATCTCTATAATTTTTTAGCCATTAATATTTTATAACCATGGTGTTAGTTATCCATTCCTACATATTTAAACCTCTTCTTTCTCATAAGGGTATGAAAGAGAATCATTGTAGCATAATTTCAAATCATGGAAAAATTTCTCTCTTATTTCTCTATAAAGCCATAAACAATGTTTTTTTTTTAATCATTGTAAGGAGATTTATTCTTCTTTGGAGCATTAGTAAGGAGCCACAAATTTTCTCCTATTACTTTAATATTTCTCTCATTTGTTAGTAAGATGAAGATGTTTTTTTCTTACATAATGTTATTACCTTTTTTAGTTTCCTTGATTATTCTCATCCATCTTTTGTTGTCACTTTCCTCTGCACTATCTAAATCAAAAGAAGAAGAATATGGAGCTTGAAGTTCTATATGGCCAAAGTAGAAGCATATGTTTATAATAATAGCTTCTTTCTTCTTTTAGTATTTTTAGGGCTTTTTTCTAAGAATATCACATTTTCTCATTTTTTAGGTTTTTAATCTTTTATTGCGATAAATTAGTTGTTCATATTCTTTAAATGTCGCATTTGAATATTTCTTTTTTGATTTATTGACAAGTTTGTTTGTCGATGGTTGGTTTAATATATTTTAGATATATTTCATCTTTTATTTAGGAGTTCAAGTCTTTACCATGGCTTTTTTTTTTATATTTTGAAATTGTGATTGTTAATGTTAGTTAAGATTATTTTAGTGATTTATTATTATTTCTTGATTAAAATATTTATGACATTTTAGTCTGTGATTTCTAAGGATGTTTTTACTCATAACTTCATTTGATCTTATTAAAATATTTAAAATTTATATTTATTTCTTAGTCCTAGGCCAATATGTGTCAAAGATGGATACTTAAGTTATCATTATACTTAGGCTACTGGATCCAAATTGTTTTCTAAACAACCAATTATTTGATATCTACTTCCTTTCATAGGTGAGATGTTGGGCTTGACCTAGTTTGATACTTTTTTTTAGTTATCACCAAATTTGAAGTTTAAAATGTTCAAAATATAAGAGCTTGAAGAGGTTAATTATGGGCGTCAAACCTAAGTCTTGTGTGATAGTGATTTCTATTTTAATAAATAATTGTATTTATTTCTTTATTTGGAATTTAATAAAATCATATTTTTAAGAAGTGATTGTATTGGGGAAAAAACTCATTTTACACTTTGATTTGAATAAGTCCAAGTGGTTGTTTTACAAATAAATTGGATTATGCATTGGTGTAAATATACCCACTAAAAGTATTCAAGCTCTAAAACAGATCAGAAATGATATTTTCATTTATCTACTTGTATTTGTTATATTATTGTGTTATCCAACAAAATAAGTAAGAGAGAGAGAGAGAACAATTAATTAAAATCAATTTAAAAGGATGTTGGCAATAATAAAACTTTAATGGTCCAAATCCAATTTTTGTAGTGACACACAAAGTAAAAAATGCATATTAGTTTTAAAGGCCCATCCACCCTTCGATTTAAATCTTTCAAATATGTTTATTTTAACCTTTTAGAATCGCAAGCTAAAAGAAGACTAAATTCTTTTAGCCCAAGATTTTTTTCAAATTATAGATCATAGAGAACTTCTTGTTTAAGTTTATATTATTTTAAGAATCATTTTATTACTAACTTGTCCAAGTTATTTCCATGTTCAAATATCCATAAACTCAAAATTAGTTTCTTAGATTTCCTTTTCTTACCAACCATTGTGTTTTAGGAGTCATTTTAGGAAGAGTAAATTATAAAAAAGATCTTAAACTTTATTCAATTTTATAATACTAGTCTGAACTTTAACAAGTGATACTAAAATATCTTCAATTTTTAGATTTTACAAAAATCGTATGTCGTTAAACTTCCAATTAATGGTGCGAGCATGGCTTGTCATGTCAACAAGTATACTAGACACATGGTTAACACATGTCTTACTCATACCATGTTAGGTAAAAATTTAACAAAATCTAAAATTTTGAAATTCCTAGAACCTAAAACCTAAGGTCCTATATATGGATTTTTCACTAAGCTATCAATTTCAACATCCTTTTTGTTTTTAAATGTGAGAACTTTTACCTTTATGAAACACCTATAACTTTTATTAATACTATTTTGTTGTTATTTGAACAACGCAATCATAATTAGTTATCCATAGAAATTTCTCTTCCTTGTATCTTCCACTTTGAAGCCTTATATGCTACCCATAATCTAGCAAGAACATTTCCAAGATCTCCTATTATTAGTAGATAGAAAATGAGAGCAAAAGAAAAAATTTAGAAAAGGCCTTTGAAAATTTAGACGATTAAAAGAAACTTAACAATACAAATAAGTAAAAAATTAATCATAAGTATTGACCTTTTAGAGGTCTTGCCTCTTAGTACAAGATTGTTTCTAGATTCTCAAGTCTTTGTCTTTCAATTTTCACCAATACATTTATACTCTAGTCTCTCTTCGTATAAAGATGGGAAGGAGAGAGAGAGAGAGAAACATACCTATACAGAGAGAAAGAGAGAAAGTATAATGGAAAATATAATATTGTGGCAACGGTTGACTTTTTGTGAGACTACGTTATCAATTATTAAATCTTTGTGTCTTAATATGTCCAAAAAGTTTAAACCTTTTTCTACCATAGGTGGATAAATATGTCACTTTGACACATCTTTAACCATTAAGCTCTAGGTTGTAATGGGAATCTTCTACTATAATAAAACTTTGACAGAACTATCCTTTGTTATTTAATTATTTGCATCTATTTATTCATTTGTATTGTTTCTAAATTTTTATTTTTCTAGCATTTTACACAAATAATAGCATGGATTTTTGGATGCTCTATTCCTTACTTCATCCTACGTCATTTTTATACCTTTATACACTATTTTTCTTCCTTTTTTTCCATGTGTACTCTTTTTCTCTCTCCTAAGTGATGATTTTGAAACTTATGGTTATTAGTTATACTCAACATTTGAATTCCAATGGCTTTTAGGTTATAATGTAGAGTGGCCATACCTAGGCAAATGACCTTTTTAATGTCTTTCTGTGATTATTTAGGGAATTGTATAAAAAGATTTGCCATAAACTACAAGATGAGAAGACTTAGAGAAAACAAGTATATAAATAAGGCAAAGGAGGGTTAGAAGTAATTAGTAAAAGATCTCAAAATTTTACGTTTAGGAAGTTTATATTGTAATTAAAATATACTTAATTACAATATAATTAATTAATTATATTTTCTCCTTTTTAGCAGTTAAATATAATTAATTAAATATATTAAATTTTGATGTAAAATTTTTTTAACAAATTTTTATTTCTCAATATTTTTAACAAACAACCACTATTAATAGTAATGGTAATTATTCTTTCTTCTTAACCAACCATCATAATTACAATAATTATATCTACTCTCATTCCTCACTATATTCATTTGCATTTATATTATCATTCCTCCATGTGAACCAAATGCCTCTTCAGTCTCTTATATATTAGGGGTATAGACAATTCTCTGAAAGTCATATAAATCTTATAATCATAATATAAAACCAACCACGGGTACTCATTCCATACCAATTAATTCATTCCCAAACCCATGAATTAAGCACCCACTAAGATTGATGAGGAGAGCATGAATCTTCTTCCTTATTTTGCGCAGTTGGGTCCATTCTGTAAGAGACAACCCTACATCACATGTTCACGGTCACAAATCAAGCCCATGTCCTGACCCATATCAAGACTCAGCCCAAAAGATAAAAACCCTCACAATAAAAGATGTACCTGTGACATAGATAAATCAAGCTCATCATTCTGTTGTAACAAACGCTCAACTGTACAGATATACGAATCTTACACTTTCTGTATATATATTCATTCAATCAATGAAAGAAGTGTGGAGAAATTACTACATCACATTCTGTTCTTTATTATTTTACATGGTATCAGAGCTCTAAAGGACAAACATCCATGGCTCACGTCTCACAAGCATCTTCCTCTGCCAATCCCTCTGATTGTCCACCACAGCAAACAAACAACACAACCATGCCTACTCTTGATTTCTCTGCTCTTGCTAAAACCTTAAACTTCAACTTTCCCATTAAACTAGACAGAAACAATTTTATTAACTGGCGAGCACAAGTCCTAGCTGCCATACATGCTTTGGAGCTTGAGGCTTTCATTACACCAGGTCTTTCACCATCAATTCCAGTGCTGTCTTCCTCCTCTGAAGCTCCACCATCATCAAATTCAAGTTTCAGAGACTGGACACGTTCTGACCAACTTCTCCTCTGCTGGTTATTCTCCACCATTGGTGACGAGGTGATTGGACAGGTAAACACTGCCTCCACTTCTCTTGAAGTATGGCAAACCCTTGAGATACTTTATGCACAAACATCAATGATGCGTGTTCTACAGCTCAAACATCAACTTTCTACAATACAAAAAGGCTCACTTAGCATTTCAGAATACATGCAGAAAATCAAATCTATTGGAGACTCTCTTTTGTTGCAGGACATCAAATCCCAGAACATGAACTCATTTTAAGTGCTCTAAATGGTTTGGGCCATGAATATGACCCAGTAGTTGTCTTTCTCACTCATAC
>JANIJH010000225.1:29101834-29112969 GCA_024520975.1 Erythroxylum areolatum | reverse complement strand
TTATGATTGAAAATGATTTCGAACTAAAATGGACCCAATCGTTTATTGAATTCCGCGTTTGCGATGATTTCAAAAATATTTAAAAATATCTTTCTGCGTTTTGGACTGTAATTGAGTGCTCTAGCATACCACCTTCGTGAGACACGAGCTCGGATATCACCCTCGATGTCGAGTTTGGGTCTTGCAGGAGTGGGATGCTACATTAAATGCATTTGTACTTTAGTTGAATTTGATATACATGTAGCCATACTTACTTAAATGCATTTACTTGTGAATCCTGATGAAGTGGCTTATTACTTTAAGCTGAAGCTGAAATAAAGGAATGTGTAAATGATTTATTGTAGTAGTTTTGCTACTAGGTTTTCATATATAGTGAAATTTTAATTTGTGTACAAGTTTAAACATCAAATATTTTTTAGAAATTATTATGATTGTCACTTGTTTATTTTAAACTATATTTAGCATTTAATACTTTGCCAAAATTATTGTGATTGATGTCAATTATATGTTATTACATTTAGAGATGGAAGGCTTGAACAATATGAATGATTACAATGATTATGTGGAAGTAAATGAAAAAGATGGAGTATGGAATGATACTATAGAGATATATTTAATCTCCTTGATGGTTGAAAAAGTGAAGAAGGGAAATCGAACGACTATTACCTTTTCTAAATCTGGTTGGAAGAATATTAAAACAAGGCTTTAAACAAAATTCAATAAAGAATATACTGATATTCAATTGAAGAATAAGTATAATGTATTAAGGGTCAGATTGAAGAATTTCAAGAACTTACTCAAAAGAACAGGAATTGGTTACAACTCTTTTACTAGAGAAGTTAATGCTACAAATGAATGTTGGAAAAATCTATTTAAGGTTAAATATGTCTTTTGCTTTATTAATATATCATATTATATAATATTCATTCTTATTTATCTTTTTCACCATTATAGGTACATAAAATGGGTCACAGATTCAAGAAAAAAGGATGTAAGAAATTTTTAGACTTGTATTATATTTTTGATGATACTACTGCAATTGGTGTGCATGCACATCCATCAACTAAATCTCCATTGAATAGTATAGAAGAGAAATATGGAAATGATACTAATGAAGATTACTCGTATGATGAAAAAGAAGATCAAGATAAAAGTTCTCTGTCTAAGAGAAAGAAGTCTCCTAAGAACAAGAAGGCAAAGAAGACACATTCTAATATTGTAGAAGAAGCCTTACTTATGCTTAGTGAACAATCAAAAAGAAAGAATGACTTACTTGAGAAAAAATTGAGTAAAACATCATCTACTACTGGGAATAGATCTCAAGAGTCTAACATAATGATGGAATGTCTAAATTATTTAGATGAATTGGGTGTTGACAGTGTGCAATATGGAAAAATTGTGAAGGCTTTGCATGATTCTCCACTTTATAGAGATATTTTTTTAAAGATGACACTAATAAGGAAGTTGGATTGGATTATATCGCTTTAATTATATTTTCATGTTATTGCATATTGAATTCTTATTGATTTGATACTTTTATATTAAGCATTATTCCATATTTTGAACAATTTAAGTTTGTGCTTTGTATGAATATTTGACTTAATTTTAAGTTTATATTTGTATGAATATTTTTCTATATTTGATTAAATATACTTGATTGAATATTTTATTAATTATTTAATGTTGACATTGTAGATATATGAATTTCTTATCAGATTCTGATGATAAACGAAAGAAGGTAATCATTATTTCTGTAGCTGGGATAGAGAACAAATATTTTCATTTACAAAAGCAACCATGTAGAATTTCTGCTCTACCAGATCATAATTGGATATTAGAACTTTGAATGAGAATCGTACAAAGATTTATGAAAACTTAAGAATGAGAAAGTAATCTTTTTGAGCTTATGTGATGAGTTGAAGAGTTTATGAAACTTTAAGGCAACAAATCAATTGACTGTGGAGGAACAAGTAGCAATTTTCTTGATGACTATAGGACATAGTGAGAGAACTAGAGTCAATGCAAAACGCTTTCAACATTCGACCTGGACAATTTCGAAGTACTTTCGAAAAGTCTTATATGAAGTTAATTGTTTTGCAAAAAGAGTCATTACTCCACCATCTTTTACTAATACACCTCCTAAGATTCAACATAATTCAAAATTCTTTCCATATCTTCAAGTACATTCATATATTTAATTACTATTTTAATTATGTCCTCATGATTAAAAATTATTTTAATATTTTTTAATTTTTAGGATTGTATAGGAGCAATAAATGATACACATATTGATGCACATGTTCCGACCGATGAACAAATACCATACAAGGGCAAAAGAATTAATCCAACCCAAAATATTATATGTTGTTGCTCATTTGACATGCGTTTTACATATATCATGGCTGGATGAGAAAGTACTGTAAATGACTCTCGAGTTCTTTTAGAATCAGTGACAAATCTAGCGAATCAATTTCCTAAGCCTCCATAAGGTATTATATTATTTTAAATAAACATGGTAATTATGATTCATTTCTAATATCTTTTTTGTTAATATTATGTTCTTTCTATGTTAGGTAAGTACTATTTGGTTGACTCGGGCTACATTAATATGCCTGGATTTTTTTCACCATATCGAAGTGAAATATATCATTTGTGAGATTATAGAGACAGAAGAAGACCTCAAGGTCCACAGTAATTGTTTAACTACAGACATTCTTCATTAAGAAATATTATTGAGAGATGTTTTGGCATTTTATAAGCAAGATTACCTATACTTAAAAACATGCCAAGTCATGATATAAAGAAATAAAAATACATTGTTATTGCTTATTATGTTATACATAACTATATTAGAATGTATGGACAAAGCGATGAATTATTTGAAAGTTGTACTGAAAATGAAGAATAAATTAGGAAAAGTAAAAATAAAAATGCAAGTTCTCAAGTGGAGTATAATATCACTCTAACACAACTTTGAAGTATGTCTTAGAAGCAATATGAAATTGCTAGACAAATGTGGAGTGATTATGTTATTTCTAATTGATTTATGTTTCTTTGTAAATAATAGTACTATTATATTTTCAATAATTATAATATGATGGACATATTTTATTAATTAGAACGACTTAATATAATTTCTAATTTATATAATTTTATTATATACAATTAATGTGTAATTTTTTAATAATATTTGATTTGCATATATTTAATTTTAGCTATAATGATAATTAATTAATTTAAAAATATAATGTATTATATTATAATTATTACACATAAGATTATAATTACAAAAAAAATAGAAACATGATAATAAAAACAAACATGTTTTTGTTTTCAATTTTTTATTAGAAATCTCAATCAAATAAATTTTTGTTTTCAGTTTTTATATTACAAATCTCAACAGAAAAAAATAGAAACCAAAAACAACCTGTATGTAAGATTTGTACAGTCTCCATGGAAGCATTTCCTGATAATGATATCACCTGATTCATACGAGCTATTCACCTTTATGTTTGCCTGGTTTGAAGCCAAATCAGATGACAAGGAGAGGCTGAAGACTCCGGCAAGAGAGAGGAAGAAGAATGAAGAGCAAAAAACGAGGTTAAAAGAAGAAGAAACAATATTAGAGTTAGGCTTATGAGATGGAAGTGCGAAAGAGGAAGAAAACGATGAGAATCTGATAAGGGTGGGTGGGTTTGCCTGCTAGCCGTTGTCATAAGTAGTAAAATGCAGCATTAATATTGTTGGTGCCACTAGAAGAGGGGGTAAAATAAAAGGTAAAGTAAGGGTATGTTTGGATGTGGGTGAAGGGATGGAATGGAATGGCCCAAATGACTCAGGCCATTGTTTGGGAATCTATTTTGAAACAAGATGGAATGGCAATTAATGGCTTTGGAAGCCATCCTTTGCCATCCAAATCCAATATTTTGTGACCTCCCAAATTAGGAGGTCAGGGATAGAATGGCAAGGCTTGCCTTCCAAACCCTCTCTTATTTTATTTAAACTTCCAAACAATGGAGTGGCACATTCCACTCCATTCCATTCCACTCCATTCCATTCCGTTCCGTTAATTGCCATTCCATCCTAAACTCCCAAACATACCCTAAAGCACCCTTCAGGTCAAAAACATAAGAAATCACCATTTCGACCCGTTTTTACCGAGAGGGGGCACAAACGACTAAAAATGCGATAGTTTTATCCATGATAAAAATAGAAGAATTTTGTTTTAATATTTCTTTTCCTTGAGAAATACATCGAACTTGCAAAGAACTAGTCCCAGTATGTATAATGATTTCTTCTTGTGCATGACAAGAACTCTGATTCAGTAACGCATTTAAGAAAACATCCTTGCTCTTGGTGCATCAAATGTCAATGGAGTGATGCTTATGCAAAAGCTCTCATTATTTTGTTCCATCCAACTGTCAATCAGAATCATAACAATCACTCGTGGTACATGATCTGTCATTAAGATTCATTTGGCTTGGGGCATTATGTAGAATTTATCTTACATTTATAAGAAGCGCGGAGAGATGATACAAATTGTTTTGAGTTTCACATACCAAATTCCAGATTGAATTGGAATCTTTAAACCTACCTTCAACTGTCACAGAGAATTATATGCCGTGTATTATTTCAAATATTCTCCGCCAGAGAACTCGGTGGATCAGCTCTCAAATAATTCTCCAGCGTAATATTGCTTGTGGACCATCTTTTTGTACTCTAAAGAAGGAGAAGATATTAAATTCAGTAGAACGAAATGAAAAAGAAATTCCTTTGCTACACTAAGATAAATCATAAACAAGTGCACAGCCTATTGAGATCATATTGTACAACAATGTTCACATAATATAATCTTTTGATTTTGGTATTGTGAACGCCACAAACCCACAACTAACCAGTCAGCAAAGCACAGTTTCTAAGAGCTCATGTAGACTGAAGACATAGTTCACATATGGGTACAAATCTGACCTTCCTTGTTATTCCACAATTTTGCGGCACAGCTGTTGAGAGGACTATCAGGGTTTGGTTCTGCATACAGTAGAGCAACAGCAAAGCTAAGACTGAAGTAAAGACAAAGTTCAAATATGAAGGAATAACAAGCATACCTCCCAATAGACTTTGTATGGACAAAAGAATGGTTCTGCAGTCGTAAGCAGAAGACCACTTATCCTGTGAAGACAAAAGAGTATCATACTAACAAATTGGGAGAGAATAAAAGAAAATTACAAATCAAGCAAACAAGTGACTCTATTTCTACAGTAATATACACGCAGAGCAAGATACGAATAAACACTTTGAAAAGGACCAGACTTTCAATCTTTAGGCCAACCTTAAACTAATAGGAAACGATCTCCTTTAAACCATAATTTCCTAGCGCAAGATTCTGCTACAGATACATCAGAATAAATGCAAAGAGAGTTTTCCTTCAAATCATAATTTTCTAGTGCAAGATTATGCTACAGATACATTTGAATAAACATATACAGAGAGAGATTTTTCCAGGTGCAATCTCAAACTCTCATCTGGAGAAAAAAGGAGTTGACTGATATACTGTACCTGAAGAATGTCAAGGCATATGTTGCCAAATTGATCAACATTTGGATGAAAGCACAAAGTCTCAAATTTCACTTGGGGCGCTTTGAATGGGTAATCCACAGGAAAGCGCAAAGAAAGTTTGTAAGATAAATCTTCATACATGGTTCCTTTTCCACCCTGAATTGTGCCAACCCATGTAAATATGCTCTCACCTTCAGGAAAAGCAGACACGCCAAGGTCTCTTCCACACATCTGCAGAAGCAAATATCCTAAACGCTTTAGCTTCCAATAGAAGATGGAAAACGAAACAAGCCATGCATCAAGATCTGGACTACTAAAAGAATCAAAATCGGCGATTCGATAAATCAATTAGAGCACACAAGAACAGTGAAAAATCAAAATAAACAAGAAGGAAACTGCAAAAATCTAAAAGCAAGGAAGCCGAAGATCTTGACATACCATAAGGGACATCAATTCCTTCTGCAACCTGTTAAAGACAACCCAGAAAAGGGAAAGAAAAAAAAAAGATTGAATCAACATATCATCCAATAAGAAATGAACTTGGTCCAAGAAATACGAATTGTAAGGGATATAATTCAAGGAAAATAATCAGAAAGAAACTTCGAACAGTCTATTGATAATTAAGGATGCCAAAACATTACAAGAATGATGAAAGAAATTCACCTGGAAACAAACAGAAACAGAAATAGAGTAACAACCTTTGGGAAACAGAGGTCGTGTCGACAGTTGTCGGAGGAGAGGCGGGCTTCTTCGACGGAGTTGAAGCCGTATGACGCAGATGTGGGGGCGAGTTATCAACTGTAGAATTCGGTCTCACTTCCATTTTCACAATCAAGATAAAAATTTCCAGCACTAACTGAAGATCAAAATTTATATGGAAGCAAAAAAAACCGCCAGATTCTGAAAAGAGTAAAAGTCGATCGAGTGATCGATAGAGAGAGAAGGCAGATATGGAGCAATCTTTGGTGATAGTTCGCTCCGTTTTCTTTTCTGTTTTATCAGAAGTGTGAGAAGACACGGGCAGTAATGATAGACCCAAAAAGGATAGTCTATAGATGTGACGAGGCGTCGGAGTTGGGGAGGATAAAATTGAGGCATAAAAGACGATAATAAGAAGAATGATACGATGCTCTCGGAAGAATTTGGTACATATATATATATTATATAAATCTTTATAAACAATAATCCAGATGTATATATATATATATATATATATATATATATATTGAAACGGAAAGATCCTTAGTTGGTATCTTTTAGATATATATGGGATAAGTCTTTAAATTTACACAATAATCAGTAAATCATGTCAATTGAGTGTTCTGCATTAAGCGAGCACTATACGACAGGCGATCGAAAGAAGAAAAAAGATTTATGACATTATATATGAAACCGGCACGACAAGAAGTTCAGTAATGGAAAAATGCCAATGATGGATGCTGAAGATAACAAACATAAAGAAATAGAAGAGACGGAATAAAAAGCATGAAGTAGAAGTTAACATTAAATCATTTAAAGCTTAACTAAGCAAATTTATTCACGGAAACAGTTTTGATAACATTTATATTGAACTTAAGGGAATTAGTTTAAGCAAATTTATTCACAGAACAGTTTTGATAACATTTATATTGAACTTAAGGGAACTAGTCTAAGTATTCTGATACGTTTGAGGCCATAATTTGGTGATGCAATGCGACTTGAGATGGTAGAAGTGTGGAAGAAATCTTCATTTTGTGGTAGACTTCTAACTTTTAAATCTATGTCTGTAACATTCTTATAGAGAAAAAAACTCCATCGAAGACAAGGAAACTGTACCATTTGTTAGGTTAATATTAATGTTAATGCACCTATTCTTGTTATTTCAGAGGATGTGCATATTATATTAGTTAACATTAATTTTGTCTTTGTGGAATTTTTGTTTTTGAAAGTAGAATATACCACACTTGTATTAATGATAATGAGAGTGGAGAACATCCGGAATAATTCCCTAAATATAACGTGGTGAAAATCAAATGGATGCTTTAGTAAGAGAGTGAGCAGCGTCATTCATAATGTTAGGCTTAAGCTGAAATTGAGTGATGTTCTTTTATGTTTCAAGCCTAGGAACCATATAAGCAACACGGTGGGATGATTGTGCAAAGTATAAGAAATTAATTTCTAAATTCCTTTACAATATTCTAATTTTTTAAGCACATGTTACATTAGTATACCTATCAATTTGTTAACAGATTTTCATCAATTTTGTTATAGTATGGTTCTTTGATTTTATTTGGTCAGTTACATAATGAACTCTATGTTTAGCTAAGTTATCTTACCATCTTTGATTATGAAAAGAAGGATAATAAGTATTATGTTGGAATTGAATTTGATGTTTTAATGTTATTAGGTGGATGTAAACCAAGTGTTAAAGGAAAACCTGCACAATCTTTATCTAATATTGATTTCTTGTATATTATTTCCAAGTGCACAATAAATATTGCTAATGATTTAGATATTAGCATCGATGTGCATACAGACGAGTTGATATATGTATGATTATTACTTTGTATTTTCTAGAAATATTGTATTTTGAGAAATAATGGTTTAGATATATGACTTGGAGTTAAATATTTTCTTATTTATAGTTTTTGTCCTTATAATTTAAAATGATCATTGTGGTGGTGCCATTTTTCATTAGAAGCAGAGGAGATAAGAATAATAAACTCAAATCATATATATGATGGCATTGGGCAAAACAAAATGGAGAACTCAATGTTTGTAATAAATTTGATAAGGTAAGATCCATTGCATTTTCTTATACTCTCACAAAAATTTTGTATGTAGCTATAGGCACATGTTTTATGGAAAGTGATAATGTCACTTGATTTGTAGTGTGATGTTACATTTTTTTGTCTACATTTCCACTCTCTTTTGCAGGAGATTTACCAAAGTAAGAGAATACGTAAGAATAAAAATTTGTAACCCTTTATTTGAATGTAATTTGTAACCCTTTATTTGAATGCAATATTATTTTTTTTCATTTACACAATATTATTGAGTTTACTTATAGAGATTAAATTACCTCTTCTCTAGTTTCATGATGCTATACAATGATACGAATATGGGATTTACATATTTTGTGACTTAGAATTTTTGCATGAGTATTGGGCACTTGGATTATGGATTATGGTAGGTTCATATATTTATGTTGTGTAAATGTTCAACATGTAATATGTTGTTACTGACAACAAATGACATGTAGTGAAAGCATCTAACGGAGTGACAGAATCACCTTTGTAAATAAGTGATCTCAAATGACTACAAACTCAATATGTCATTAATAACTTCATCCTATAAATAAATTATGAAAGAAAAACGCATTGAAAAATAATTCAATTATTTTTTAAAATTAATTATTATAGTGTGGATTGTTGTTTGAAAGATAATGTACAAAATATTTTAAGAATGAATATCACATTTTTAATTTTGAATATAATTATGTATTTGTAAGGATGTTGCTTGAATTTAGAAGTATGTTCCAATTTGGTATGGTTGATTGTACAATGGTCATATCCAGAAATATTTCTAATATTATGACACATCTCAGTTAATACACAAATTCAAGCAAAATAAAGTCACTAACTATTGAACCATTAGTCAATATTATAATATCATGACTTTATGTTCCAAATACCACGAGCCTTTAAAAAATATTACAAACTTGATATTGAAGAACCACCAATCTTATATATTAAAAAAAATAGTGGTTATATGTGTAAATTAAACATGCCTTTGATATTTAAAACTCCTTGACTTAATGTAATCAAAGCATACCAATGTATATAGCAAATACTATAATCCTATAAAAACATAATACCATCTCAATCAAGAAATAACATCATTTTTTGTTAAAAAATAGCAATACTATATAGAGAAAATATTATCACTCTATGTAATATAATTTTTTCTCATTACTCCAAACCATCGCTTCATTTTGCAAATTCCATAACCTAAATAAATATTACTACACAAATTACCATTGCTTATATTACAAAAATGCTTTAACTTAATAATTCAAATACCACCATCTTTTATAAGAAATACTATTAGTGTAATAAAAAATAGTATTATATAAATACAATCTAATTAGATTTATTAAATAACATACCACCACCTTATGAAAATGATACCACCATGCAGAACTTGATTTTATAAATACCAAACCATATTCATGAGAAGTTTCCCAAAGGGACAACTTATTGGACACAATTTAATATAAGTCTATGAGCCTAATATTTTTTAATAAAAGAGATAAATGAGCATGATTTGGAATGTGTGCTAAACTATGTTTATGAAAGGTTTCATAAAAGGACATAATAATGGATACAATTTGGTATACATCCATTTTTCAAATTGTATATATGATAAAGATAAATGAATATGATTTAGTATATAACTATGTACCAAATCATAGTCACAAAAAATTTTATAAAGGGACATGCTATTGGACATATTTTGGTACACACCTATATGTCATGGTTATAAAGTTCATTACAAGTTTTCTTGAACATAGTTTTATGCATGCCTATTTGGTTAACCGTGCTCATAATTTAAGGTTATTTCTATAAATATGTTTCGCAACACACTTGTATGGTCAAAATTGTTGAATTTCTTTGAGATCCCTTACATAATCAAATTATAAATCAATCCTACCTAGAAAAATTTTGAAAATATGAGTAATGATTATCAAGTAAGAGGAAGGGTGTATCTAAGAGATAATTACCTCCATACCCTTACTAAATGAGTATATACATCCTATGCTATGTTTCAACAGTGAAGATCACATATAAGAGTATTAAATCCTAAGAACTAGAACTATTGAATCTAATAAACAAGTTGATATGATAAATTGGATTGGTGGTAGAGGTGATACATAGTTGAAAAGGTAAGGTGGACAAGCATTTTCTTATGTTGAAAGATAAGTTTACAGAGCTAGCCCTTGAATTTTTATCAATATTAGATCTGAAGAGTGATGTAGTTTGATATCACCCTAATGAAATTACTTTTTAGATAGGTGGTAAACATTTCTTGATGTAAATTTCAGAATTTGGTATAGAATAGGGGTTGTGTTGAGTCAAAATGACTTTACATATATATGATTTTGATGAATAACGAAGATGTAAAAAAGCAGACGCAGAATAAAAAAGCAGACGGAGATGTGAAAAACAGACGAAGTAGAAAAAGCAGACGAAGAAATGAAAAACAGACGAAGAAGAAAAAGCAGACGGAGAAATGAAAAAGCAGACGAAGAAGAAAAAGCAGACAGAGAAGTGGAAACAGACGAAGTAGAAAAAGCAGACAGAGAAATAAAAAAACAGACGAAGTAAAAAACATACGCAGATTTCAAAAGCAGACGCAGATTTCAAAAGCAGACAAAGAAAGAAAAACAGACGCAAGAGTCAGTTCGAGTTCGTTATAGAACTCAACTGATTAACCGTTTCTTTCAAGATTCAATAAACAAGAATCAAGAAGCAGTTGTAGACGAAGGCTATAAATATGAGTCGAAGTCGAAGATTGCAAAGTTAGTTGACTTACGTATA
>JANIJH010000225.1:28941965-28954839 GCA_024520975.1 Erythroxylum areolatum | reverse complement strand
GGGATCAGTTCACGTCTGCATTTGAGTCATTCTGATTTATATGTAAATTTGTATTTCCGCATATTTGTACTATTATTGCAAAGGGCCCAATCGATTTGTGCCGTATTGTAATATGATTACTGAAATAGTATTTTGATTGAAACTGTTTTCGTATCGCGGGCCCAAATTATTTACTGATTTCCGTGCACTCGAATGTTTTCAAAAAGAAAATTGTATTATCGAGTTTTGAAACTGTTTTGACTGCTCTAGCGTGCCACCCTCGTAAGACACGGACTCGGATATCACCATCGATATCGGGTTCGGGTCTTACGGGAGTGGGGTGCTACAGGAAGTCTCTATCCAAGAAGAGAAAATATAAAAAAAAAAAAGTGAACAAAGGTGATTGAGGAAGAAAAAGAATACCTTCCTATAGGAAAAAGTGTTGGAGTCAACTAAAGATTCAGGGAGTTTCATCATTTCTTATTTTATTAACAGTTTTCATCACTTGGATTTCTTAATTAGGTAAATTATGTCTTTATTATTATCTTACAACATGTTTCTTATTCACATGATATTAAAACCAAAGTTTTGTTTATTGTGAGGCTTATTGAGCAAACTTAAGGCTACTACTTTGACTTCTAGATCACGTAAGATGTAATTGATCAAGTTTTTATCTACCTAATTTAAGTTTAGTTGGTTTGCTGAGCAAACTCAAAATCAACTAAATTTAAATGAGATCCTAGTCCATTAAAAACTTAAAAGAAATCTTTTCGAATAGTAATGAGGGCTACTATTTCGAATAAAATAGTGGGACTAATCAAATATATGATTAAAGTCCCAATCTCATTTGGTAGTTATGGCATATAATTAAATACTTGCTTTTCTTACATTTGTATTACACTCTGAGTGGAAGTTATCTTGTTTAGTGTAATTGATACTAAGTTAGTGAATCAAATTTTTTAGACAAAGGTTATGCAATCTTGCTATAGTCTCTTTCGAGGATTAGGTGACAAAGTTTTAGAAATATGTCAAAACCATACAGATGACAAAATGTATTGACATTTTGATTTAACTAATGCCTCATAAACTTTGATGACAACATGTAACACTTATGTCAACGCCACGATAACAAGATGCAAGAGGTTGCATAAAGTAGATCTGAAAGGTATAATACCTTGTTCAAATTGTTCCATTTAATTTAGCCTATTAAAAGCATAAACATGGATATCAATTAAAGGCTTTGCTATAATATGATAATAGTTATCATAAGAAGAAATGATTGCATGACTTTTCTTTCTTATGCATGAAATGATATAGAGATCATATGTGTTTTTAACTCATGCTTATGAGTAGTTGATACTGAATTCAGATTCAACATTATTATAATGTTTAATGTCTGATAAGAAATATATTATTAAGTAAAAGTAGTTAATCCAATTTTATATAAATAGTTTGTATGTGTTAGATCAAAAAACACTTATGCTTAACATAAGTGGCAAGACTATAAATTTGAATAACCAAGAGTGTCCTTTTATGCCATATTGCTTAAATCAACATGATGAGAATCTTAAAGTTACATACAAGGATATATTTATCCATTTGATTATGAATCATGTGAGACTTATGAAACTTGCAAAGTTGAATAATAATGAAATCAATTTTTGGTGAAAGAATGATGATGGTATTGAATTCTTAATTCTTATAAATATGATGTATTAGATGGATTAACAATTCATAAAAGGATGATACCTATATTTCAATTAGATTACTAATGACTTTATGTGATATAGTTATATTATATTAAATGAAATTTTTTAAAAAAATTTGAAAAGTTCAAATTGTTTAAACCTTTATGGAAATTAAGCATTAAAAATGATGAAGAACTTCAATGAGATCATTTAGTGAGTTTTAAATTTTCGGTTATGTATAGAGAATGAGATTCTCTAGTAAATAACTTCATAATAATAAACTTTCGTAAGAGTATGATTTTATGTAAGGAGAAAAATATAACATGAGATATTTTATGATGCAATATTGTTTATGCTATAGCTATGCCTAGGACAATGACATACCTTCAATAGTTCCAATTAAATCAATTAATAAGATTTCATATTAGACGTGAAATGTTAAGTCTTTGAAAGAGTCAAAGTTAATGATTTAGGGATGTGATGCTTGATTAAAGCATGTATTATCCAGTAAGTTTATAACTAAAATAGGTAATAAAAGGTTATGAGATATCCAATGGGTTGGATATAATCTTACAGACCTGTTGAACAAATTAACAATTTCAATGTATACTTATAAAAAAATAGTTCTCAAGATAAGTAGTGGGAGTAAGATGAAATTAGAAATTTTCAAATATCATGATAATACATCCAATTAGAACTAATGCCTTTATTGACATATTTGATGTATACTAGAAAACCTATAAGACACTGAAATATTCACTTACATAATGAATTCAAAGAGTTTGTTTTCGAAATAATTGTAAATTTTACTAAGATTACATGCAGGTTAGTGGGAGTATAATTTTTCTCTTCAGTGGAAGTATGTAGAGATATATTACTCATAGAGAACAACAATTTTGAATTTTCAATTGTAAAAAATATAATTGTCCAAAAATAACTCTTATTGAATATGGAAATGTAATAGCCTAATTGTGAAAATTAGATCTATAAACATAGTCCAAGTACATAGATAATGTACTAAAGGTGTTTAATATTTGAGATATTAGATACTTGTGAAGTTTTAAGGATATCTATTATTTTATATATGAGTTGATATTTAAGTTCATAATGATAAGGATAATACTTTAGTAGTAAATCCTAATTAAGCTCTATTTTATTTAGAAGTATATGTTTTCAACATTGGAAAGGTTGCAATGTATTAATGGTTTCTAATTAAGTTATAATACATTTTCATTTAGTGGAAATGATTAATTAGATTAATAAGTTCTTTAATGAACTTAATATAGTTCCTTGCGTTATTTAAGACAATAATGTACTATAAAAAAGTAGAGTCATAGGGCATGTGAAAGGAGCTAAGGTTTCATCAAAGATTCAATAATTTATTTAGGCATTTTTTTCTTAATTATGATGATAATTAAGATGAAAGTCGTAAGATTTAAGTAAGTACTCACTATAAAGAATCTTTGAGAATTCTTTCATTAAGATGTTGTCACTGCAGTAGCATGATCGTTATATGGTGATATGGTATAAGAAACTTAAATGATTAGCTTAGTACAAGTGAGAGATTGTTTTTTTATACCCTACAGCCAATCAATTGGTTATAGTTTAGTGAAAAAATAATTTAAAGGCATTCTTTATTTTGTACAGGTTTATATGCATATGATAAAATTCATGGAATAATTATACATTACAAATGAAATTATAATGACATTATATTTATAAGATCCATATTTTATCTATGTATTATCTCTAAATTGTTCCTAGTCAATGTTCTATTAATATTGGACATTAATATAACATAAAAGGGCTAGCATACATTATATTTTTCCTTATAAAGGAAGTAACCGATCTCATAGACTAAAGTATGGAGATACTTAAACAAACATGTAGGTGTTTATTAGAGAAAAAGTTTACTGAACTAACGTGATATAAGAAATCCATTTGGAACATTACTAGTATGTCTATAGAAAATCTCGTTAATATGACTGTAAAAGTAATCTTTTGACTTAAAATCTCCAAAGTTATCTTATATAGGGATTATTATGTTTTGATATACTTATGACCTATTATAATCATGGATAGCTTATTCGGTAGTCATTGGATTTAGTGATTGATACTTTTTTATGCTTATAAGAAATTATCAATCTTAAAAACTGCAAATGCACAGTGTAGCAATAGCTAGCATAGGTAAGTACGGGACAATCCTGTGAGGACTGTAAGTACTAGTAATTACCCTTTTCTATGATCAATCTGTTGATTTAGATTGTGGATTTAATTAAAATAAGCTAAACAACTAAACTAAGGATTAAACAATACTGAACTTAGGAGAAGGGAATTACTAAGAAAAGCCGATATCAAAAAATACTACCTAGGTGATGAATCCCACTAAGAATCATTAAATATTAATCCTTTATTATAAAATTATATTATTGATTATTAGATCGTGAAAATTACTATATTGAATAGTAGAAATTCCTATCCTACGTTAATATCATTCCTAAGACTACTAATAACTAATCCATTAGTTGATTAACATAAATCTTTTTAGTTAAATCTCCTAGGATTGCATCATCGATTTATCACTTTCACTATTAGATTTGACCTTAATTCAAAGGATTTTTGTTGACCTATCTCTAGGTTTATATGAAACTCCTTCCAATTATGATACATCTATTCATATAAGGATTTCTCAATCTCATTCATATGAAATCAAATCGTGAACTAATATTGAAGATACATTAGAACAAGAATCAATGCATAATTGAATCGTAATAAAACAATCAATAAAATTGCATTAAACAAAAGATCAAATCATATTATTATTGCAACTAAGGGTTTATCATACTTAGGTACTAAACAAATTTAGTTCCTATTCATAGAAAACAAAATCAAAGATAAATAAGTGGAAGAACTAATAGAAAACAAAGAAGTCATAATTTTAAATCTCCTTTTTTCTTCTAATGGATCTTCATGCAAAATTAGGTTGGATGTGGTTATCTATCAAATCTTTTGACGTATTCTTCATGTTTTCCTTGTCCCTTGATTAGAATTGTCACCTCTTTATGTGTCTTACTACTCAAAATTTCTTAGAAACTTGACTCCCTTTGTTTTTCCTTCGTTCATTTCATTTTATAGTCAAAACTAGGGTTTTTAGATTATACATGATCAACTTACATAAGCGTGTAGGTAACCATATATCTTCAAATACACCTAAATTTGTGATTTCACACGGGCGTGTAACTTCTCATAACTAAAGCAAAATTCTTCAAATCTTCACACATTTACAAATAATCATTAATCTGGTTCAATGATTATTTGTTCTATTCCTTAAGAATTGGACTTACCCTCTTACAAATTTCCTTCTACCTAGAACTACAGGTGGGCTTGACCAACTTCAGTGTATGTGTAATCATTATGCAGGAACCAGTTTTACTTGTAATTAGAAGAATAAAGTAAGGATGATAATCATAGGTGTAACCAAATTTGCAGAAACTAGCTTTTCAAAATTTCAAGCAGAATTGTAAAGTACATTAAGAAGTGATAAAGTATGAAAGCTAAGAAAGAGAAAAATAAAATTACAGCGCGGGTCATTCCATGACTCGGATAATCCCAGCCAGCCTATATTACATTATGGCTCCTCTACAATCCATTACTGTCCGAGAAAAGAATACATGGTTTCTAGTTTCTCATGGACAAGAAATATTACACTTTGAAATTTACGGCTTATAAGTCATAACCCGTAAATCATATTAGTCAATCATTTTGTTTTCTAAAAGTGAAGTCAGCCAAATCGATGTTTACTTCGTGTTGAGTACGAATGGAACTAGGGGCTCGAGGGAGGGCCATGGAACTTGTATCTTGAATTGGAATGTTTTGCTCTCTGTACACAGGACTTTCAGTTTGTTGAAGCTCATAGTTTTCAGGGTCATGTACAGAATTCACTGCTTCAGGTTCCCAATGATCAGGTTCATAGCTGTAGTTCCTTGGAGAAGCTTGTAAGCTGTTAGGAGCTGTACTACTTCTGTAGTTTTGCAAGAGATGAACTGGGGACATGCCGTATGTGGGAGTTGCTGGTCTGCTTGACATTGGCGTGTGAGACTCGGAATGTCTGCCGTGCTTGGTGTGCTTTTTTGCCGTTTTGTGCCAGTTTTTGAGTGCTGTAGCCACACGGTCGTTAAACACAGTTGGTCTCATGGAAGAGCCCATCTATAGGATCAACAGAGGAAAATGTCAATTAGTAATCAAGTATAATGCTAGTTTCTTAATTTTGCACACTAATCAAATTTGTCGCTTTCTATATTTATCTAATCTCATCCAGTTCCTCACCTGTGTCACTAAAGCATAGAGAGGCATTGTCACGTAACTACACAAAAACTGTATGATCACCCTGAAAAGATCATGTTGCTTTTGTCAGGAATGTTTGAATTTATCTTGAAGCAGATTTCATAAGGTTACGGGTAAAACTCACCCCATCGTGATTCTAATGACAATATCTTCGGTTTTTTTATGGAAGCAAGAATTTATGGTAAATGAGTACTGCAAAACGGGGAGAAAACATAAAGTTAATAACGTTCTCATTGCAGTTCACTTAGCCAAAGTATCTAGTTCTAGAGCTGGATTCAACAGCTCATGCGAGCTTTTGAAGTAGGCAAAATGCTATGAGAAATAATTTATATGCTATGATCTGAGAATTCAGAGTACAGTTCGCAGTTGCTTACCACACTCCATATGAAGAAAGCTATTTGAAACGCATTCTGCAGTTGCAAAGAGAACATATAAACTATTAGGTTAAAGAGCCAATGTTCGTAATGGAATGAAACAAAGAAAATGAGAAACGTGTGTACCTGAAAGAGAACCAAATGGATTAAGAAGAGAATGAGGCGTGGGCGTCCAAACCAGAAGAGATCATCGCGTGGTTGGACCACTGGAGCACCCTTAACCACACCTCCTCTTTCTTGAATCCTCAGCCCTAGTTGCGTTATGATCACTTGGAGCTTAGCCCCCACAACTAAGATTACCTGAAAGGTATGAATCGGAGATTGAGCTCTTGAATCTCACCATATAATGCATTCAGATTAAAAAAGGATTCATGACAGACTCCGTGCTTACAATTAAGGGGATAAATGGTAGCCATAGATAAGCATACCATCCTGTAGGAATAAAAAAGGTAGACAGAAATTAGTCCGGGAACTATACACTTGCAAGTATCATCTGAGAATTCACCAGAAGATAACTTACCATATGTATTGGACAGCAGGAATAGTACTGAAATGAACCATAAGACCGGACTGCATATAAAGGATGATATTAGACCACCAAAAATGGATAATGAATTAATCTATTAAGTATTTGGATAAAAGCAAAACAAACCTGATTCCGACCACTACTTTAAAATCCTCTTGAAGTGATCTTTTGATGTACTTTTGGAAGTCAAATGTGCTTTCACTTCGAGGAGCCAAATGTGCCTGAAAAAACATATCACGGCAAATCTCGGTGAGATTTTTCCTTTCAGATACAATTTCAGTATTTGCCTTGTGATGAAAATATATGCATATACTCACCATGATAAACCCGTGTCGTAGTGTCAGGTAATCAATCTTGTTAACTGATCCAAAGAATTGTCTGAAGAAACACACCTGAGAATTGAGGTCCAAAAAGAGAGACATGACTAATATGTTTCAGGCAAAACAATTCTGGTTAACATAACACAACCATAAGTGAGTAGTATTCTTGTCTTATTGCTGTTCCAGACCAAAGCAGAGTTTTCCTTAGAATCTTATAATCACAATTTAGGAGCATCTTTCCATCTATCTGTAGTCTGGTACTTACAATCCAAACCCAAACGGGTGATCGACTCCATAATTTCAAATGCCTCCTCCCAAATGATGTGTCCCTTGCAAACCTAAACCTCTCAGGATCTGCAGGATCAGAGTCATCCAAGAATCAGTATAAGAAGAAAAAGCAGTTTATTTTGTTGTCCGAGAAACTAGGAAATCATTAGACCAAGGAAAAACGGAAATAATTTGCAAGTAATGACAACTTACCATTGTGGCACTGATATTCAGCTGTCTTTGTCTCGATCTCCCACTGCTTCCACTTTCTCATCTGGAAATCCCAGCAAATTATTTGACATTTATTAATCAAGTTGAAAACATCAAGTAAAAGAAGAGGAATCATGGAGACAAGAGAGGTCACTTAAAAGAGTAGAAACAGATCAGTACCTTGAAACTTCCGAAAGCATAGGTGATTATGCAGTACAGAACATGTGTAATTGCTAACACAAAGATGAATATGTGAAGCTGGTGGATACCATATGCTGACACAAACGCAACTTTGCCCTGAAAACAGTTGCACACTCCTCGTTACAAAATCTTACTGTAGAAACTTTAAGGCTCATAACAGAGTTTGAAAATTGTATCTGAAGCAAGTTGTTTACCAAACTTCAAGATGTGCTTTAACCACCTCAAAGAACCATTAAACATTCCAAAATTAAAAAATCAACAAGTTCTTACCCTTTCAGAGCATTTGTCTTCTTTAGAGGTTGCCAAACTACGCCTAGGAATTGGATCTGAATCTAAGAACTGCAGAAGCCTCCGAAGATTACTGTTCGAATCTTTCACAGTTGTTGTTTTACTCCCCTCTTGTTTACTGCATGGATGCCAACTGGATGCCACGCTCTCAGATATACATATATTTGAGATAGGTCCTTGGAATACAGTTAGGAGCAAGGATATGAATCCCATAAGCATGAGCTCTACAGAAAACAACAACACAGAATGGATTAGTTTTTGGATGATGAGCTTACGCTACGTAAAAATTGGCACAACAAATGATTTTGATCAAACATGGGTCATACCTGCTTTAACCTTCTCAAGCGCTTCCGCTAGAGCTGGTCTGTTCTTTCTTTGCAAAACCTATGATGGAAGTAGGAAAACTTAATGAGGGAAAATTTACTTCATTGATCCAAATGTTCACTTCCGTGGCTTCATATAAAACTGTACACGGGGCAAGTCAAACTAGAAAGAACCTTAGAGACTTAAACTCCACTAGCAGAGTGATTTAATCAGCTTTAAACATGCCATCTTTAGTCAATATATGAAACATTTCGAGCATGTGCCATGTACCCCAGCATAAACCAACTTTCAGACCATTTCCATAGATCGACTTACCTTTCCAGTGATGTGAATGAGATGTTCAATGGCAATGGAGATGGCAAGCATCACAAAGCAGACCGCTGCAACAGCCCACGTCGGAGTCTCCTCCAAGGAACGCTTATCAGCATCAGACATGATGACAGCACTTATCAGAAAACCTCCGGAAGTGCTCAATCTCTTGAAAATGTGGTAGAGAAGTGTTTAATGAAATCAACCAAGAAAAGAGAGAGGAAATGAAGTAAAGATGGAGCTTAAGTTAAGAGAAATATAATATATTGCAAATTCGGGGGAG
This sequence comes from Erythroxylum areolatum, assembly GCA_024520975.1. Classification (NCBI taxonomy): domain Eukaryota; kingdom Viridiplantae; phylum Streptophyta; class Magnoliopsida; order Malpighiales; family Erythroxylaceae; genus Erythroxylum; species Erythroxylum areolatum. The sequence continues at coordinate 28,945,726 of JANIJH010000225.1, read as the reverse complement.
AAGTATGCAGAGAGCTAGTACTGTTAACTCAACTTGTTTGCGGTTGAATGTGGAAATCTGTAGTTTTGCATATATAAGAGAGAACAAAATGCATTTAGACATTGGATGAGAACAGCGAATTTGACTTTGTCAGGGGGGTCGTAGTCGAAGGCAAAGAAAGGGAGGGAGAGAGAGAGTGCAAGCGTGTTTCATTGACTTCCACCCATGTTTGACCAAGACAGAACAAATTGAAAAACATACAACAATAACGAAAAATAGAGACCTAGACATAGTGAATAATTGACTCATTACATCCAGGAACTAAGGTAAAAGAAGGAGTAAAGACATGAATACCCCAAATGGTTGAAAAAAATCAAAAATTTTAATTATATTTACGTATCCTTGCTTATATTAAAAGGAATAATAATTATATTAGGTCTTTCATTAAACTTTTATTTATTATGTAACAATACTAAAGATGACTGGCATATTTTTTTATTATTAATAAGAAAAATTATTAAAGTGATTTATCATATTTATATATCATTACCTTTGAAATTTTCGTTAAAAAATTATACTAAAGTTTGTCCTTATTTCGTTTCTTTTTTCAAAATAAACATTTTCAGGCGACGTTAATGTAAAAATTTTAATATTTAATTTATAATACTAATTTATATTTATTAATAATTAATATTATATTCATTAATTTAAATATTATAATAAATAAAATTTTTCATCATGTTTTTATGTAATAAATAAGATGTTTGAGCGATCATTTTTATTTATAATTTGATTTATTTTAGTATGAAATTATAAATTTTGTTATTATCTTTTGGATTCATCATGATTGAGTACGAGGTCTTATGATATGATCATTATGAAAACTTTGTTCATACCAAGTAAAAATGCTTCAATATTAAATAAACAATTGAAGTTTGATAGTTAAAACTTGCACTTACTGAACTTCTATTTAGGTATGGAATGAGCAAAGCTAAAGGCTATTTCATAACTAAACTGTGCAGATGACGACTCTGCTTAGTACGTAACCTGATTAAAAGAATAAGATTGCACTTGTTAAATCATCTAATACGCTTTAGATGATTTTCACTTATTACCACCAGATGGGCGTGAAAGATAATGAAAACTAGTGGAATCAGTCGTATTGGTAGTAAGAATAATATCATTGGCCTTTCCAGAATTCGTAGTCCTCTATCCTTCTAGAACAGTAAGATTCTATTCATTATCAAGAGCCTAAGATTGTATGATACATTTTGAAATTTTTTCAGCTATATTACAATTATTTAGTTTCTGAAGAAAAAAACTCTGTTTAACTTGAACTTAACAGAACTGTCAACAAAAAATATTATTTTCAAGTACTTCAATCTTTCTAGACTAAAATAGTAATATTATTATATTAGAATTTATTATCATTTAAAATTAACATATTTTTTTAATTATTAATAAAATATGATAAATTACTATTATTAGTTATTTATAAAAATAAATTAACAATATATAAATTATTAGTTATTAATAAATCCACTCATAATGATGAGGTAACCATTGAGAAAATCAATTGTTAACTTCAATATCAGAGGTTACTAATGCAACTAAGGAAGAAACTAATACATATATGGAATCATTGTCAAAGCCCTCAAAAATGGAAGTTCAAGAAGATGTTAGTACATCAGAAGGTACTAAAACTAATGAAGCAAATAATTCCCTTAAATCTTTAACTAAAGATTGCAAATCAAGAACCATCCTGCTTTAACTCACCCTTTGTGAAAAAGGCTTCTATAAATGGATCTTTCATTGATTTCACAGTAATAAAGAAGAAGAGATTTAAAAGGAAAAAGAAGAGTCAGATCCCTTCCTATCCCAAATAAAGATTATGGCTTGTACTATAAGAGGGATTAACTATCACTTTAAACAACTTACCCATGGTAACTTCACTTTTAATAATAATCCTCGCTTAATAGGGCTTTTGGAAATAAAGTTGAAGATTTTACTAATAGGAAACTGAACTTCTTAGGGAGCAATTAGGAGGTTATTGCCTAATCATCAACCTCACTTCAATAGGTGGATAATGGTCTTTTATGATTCTAACATGGTGTAGGTCCTTAATAATTTGATTACTGACTAAATGATTCATCTACAAATTAGATTGAAGTAAGAGTGGTAGTTTTGTATGCCAAATTTTTGTTTGTTTATAGTTAAGCTTTTAAAGGATCCATTACAAACAAAGTTACAAGAGTTAGCAAAAAACAGTAAAAATTTATTTGTTTTTATTGTTTGTTTATTTGGATTTGTAAAAAGGTCCTTAATAATTTGTTTGTTTATTTGGATTTGTAGTTTCATGATACTAAAATTGATTAATTAAGCTAATTTTTAGAGTTGAAGAAATTAAGTTAATTAACTTACAATAGTTATACTCGATTAATAATAATTATATTATCTATGTTAAAGAGTTCAAGTGATAAACTACATATATGCCTAAAATTTATCACTCCAAATGGCAAATTACATGATGATCACCTTGCATGCATAAAGTATATAATATGGCAACGAACTATTTTGCAATTTTTTAAAAAAATTAAGGACTATTTTATAATTTTAAAAAATTACCCGAAATGATATCCGGTATTAACCGATACTGATATAGTGTCATACCAGAATTCAGTTCGATAATAAGATCAGTACGGTATTCATAACATTAGTCTATATAATAAACCTTATTGTAATTATACAGTGGATTTGTTGGAAGATCATAGTCGCAAATTAAAGTGAGCAAATGAAAGTCATAGCCTCATAGTTGGTTTGTTGGAAGATCATAGTCGCGAATTAAAGTGAGCAAATGAAAGTCATAGCCTCATTGTTATTAATTAAATAATTTAACCGAAAGTGGATAATTAGCATAGAAGAAAAGTCTACATAACCGAAGAACATCTCGCAATTACTTTCCCAAATTTGAGGAGGAGACATCTTCGGAAATGTAAGATTCTTTTTAGCCATTTAGTTCGTACATCTAGAGTATACAGTGAACTAAGCATATTAATTTATGAGGAATGCATGTTTTGCCAGTACGAGTGGACGGTAGCAAGTAGCAGGTCTAGGCAATGTTATGAATATCGTATCGGACTTGATATCGGATTAAGCTCTGAAACGGAACTATACCGGTACCGGTCGGTACCGGGTACTGTTTCGAGATATTTTTAAAATTTATAAAATAGTCCCTAAATTTTTTAAAAATTGCAAAATAGTCCATATTGATTTATTATACAACTATACTGTATACTTTACTAGTTTACTGTTTACATCAACCATGCTTTCAAAAATCTTAAAAATAAATAATAATAATAATTAATTTGTGTTGGAAGTTACACAAAAAATAACTTCCGGCGGTTATGGTCCTCATATAAAAGGATGAAACAATGATTACATTGATAATCTAGAAAAATCTCTCCTTACATCCTTAGAAAATCTCTCTATAGTTTCTCACGAAAAACAAACCATCAAAGACTTAGGGTTTGGGACGTGGATTAATCGGTGACTCTAGTAGTCAACCGTAAAACGAAGATTAGCAATCAGCAAATCGATCCGATACTTCCGCATTAAGGTTAGTCCTTATAACTCTACAATTTGAAATAATAATAATTTTTAAATATTTTATTTTTACATATAAATAATAACCACAATTAATATGACCAAAGACAATCATCATCATACAATTATAAAACTAAGAATAATACAAAGCATTTAAAATATTACAATCATACAATTTC
>JANIJH010000225.1:28909389-28933023 GCA_024520975.1 Erythroxylum areolatum | reverse complement strand
GAATGAAAGTGATACCTGTATAATGATAGATTGATACCAAACGTTACTTTTCAAAGCATACCCATACCTTTTGTCCCTTACCCCTCAAACAAGCATACCCTAAGTACGTGTAATGTGTTTCCGCTCTTGCCAGTTGCGTTGGGGATGAGAAGAGGTCATGATTGGCGAATCACTTCGGCGAACTTTCAATGGAAAATGGTACCACTTGCCTTTCGGGACTTGGGAAATAAATAAATGCCCACTTGGAGGGGTATCGACGAATAGATTATTTAACACGTCATTGTAGTTTGGTAGAGAAAAGATAACGTATTGATTATTATAATGGATGGCTTCGGTCCAGATTGATTGTAATGCTACATGTGCGATAGACTTGATATCGTTATTGCAAATGTCTACTTCTGAACTTATGGGAGACAGAGGACCTGAAACAACTTGAGATTAGAGAATGGCCCACTCTTTCATTTCCAGTAAATATCTACTAATATGATTAGATTTTATTGTTCTGAAAAGCATAACAATAAATCTCACATACCCATAACACGTTAAAATTGTGATGGCAAGTGAGCAGCAGTGTGATTGTTCAGAAAGACATTAGACATTCATTGTAGAATTGGGCTATTTATTAAGCCGGAAATGAAAGGGAAGGATCGGCAGTTTAGATTTTCCAAGAATCATGGGCAAGCTAAGGGCCCAACGTATCCAGCCCAAATCTTTAAGCAAAGAAGAAGTCTCAGTCTCACATCCAGATCGTAGGACTAACTCGCATCCGCTTTCTTTATTTTATGACATGTATGTTAATAATATATATTCTGATATTTTCACTTCCACACAGGAACATATCAAACTTGAAATTAACGACAATCTATACTGCATTCTACAAATTCAAATGGTCTTTATGTAATACGCAATATAGACTTTATTATGTTTCTCGGATTTATATGAAAAGATCAATAATGAAGGTAATGTGAAATATTTAGATTTCGGTTCAATCTCTGATTTCGATGCCGATTTCGAGCTCTAAACGTCTTTGAATCTTCCGGGACATTTAATAGAAAATGCTCACCGAGACGCGAATTAGGTATTCTACAATTTTCTCAATACAATTTTCTTATGATTGATATAAGCAACTGTAGAAAACCTTAATTTTTATATCGGACTTTTCCATCACAAGGCCGATATAAACTCGGTCTATACTAATTAGGACCCATTTTTTATCTGAACTTCAACCTATTAATCTAGATCATTATTAGGCCATTTTATTATCTTTATCTGGATTAAATTGTGCAGCTTAACTAATAGTTTATTTAAAAATTAAAAATACAATTAATATTATCCAATTTTACGAGGCAAAGATAAAATTATCCATAAGGAAAAAATAAAAATCTAACACTTTAAAGAAAGTATTACAAAACTCTTAACCATTCTGGTGTGGATTTTATTAGTGCTGCAATGCTATGGTTGACGTAATCTTGGATATGAAGAGAGATGGGAAAGTTATCTCAGTTGATAGGAGGTGAAACTTCAACAATAGATCTCAGCCTCGGGAGTGCAAAAAAAGAAAATAGATGCTGCTTTCCTCTTTTTCTTCTATGCTATTCCGTTAGTTAATCTGTGGTCTTTGCCACGACAAAACATCATTCACATATTTTTTATATTATAAACTTTTGCTTTAATTATTCTGTAATAGTGTAATTAATTTTAAACAGTTTGTTTCTTTTTCTTATATTATTAATTAGTTGTCAAATATATATTATCTTATTTGAGTATTGCTAATGATTAAAATTTCCAATCGATTTAATAAAAATTTTGAAGTATTTAATTTTTAGTTTGATCATGTTAAAAATTGACCAATATATTAATTAATCAGTTAATTTTTATAAATTAATAAGTTCTTATAAACTAAAATAAATTAATTAATTTTTATTTAATAATATCTTTTAATTAAACTTTAAATTCTTTAATAAATAAGCACAATCTCTTACGATCATATTTTAAATTGTTTAATTTTATAGAATCTTTAACCTGTTTTATAACGATCTTATACAGGTTGAACTTTTTAAATTTTAAATTTCTTATTTTACTGGTTTAATTTCCGGTTCAACTTTTAAAATATTGAGTGTTGCTAATGAATATTATGGCATTTGCTAATAATCTTGAGTTGTAAATATTTTAGTTTTTTTTGTGTGAATTGGTACCAGTATACTATACATATTGTAAATATTTAGACCCACTACATAATTCTATTTTTCTTTATCAATATTTAGAATAATCACATACTATAAATCATTAATTAATATACAAAAATAATAGAGTTAATATCAACCATAACAATTTTAAAAACCATCAAAATAATGATTTTTCAAATATCTTTTTAAAAATCCCTTATTAAAATATGAAAAGGTTATCAGATTATTGCGTTAAGATACGAATATATTTTTTTTAACAGATTGTTTGATATTTGGAAATTTTCTTGTGATTTTATATTTAAATAAAAAGTCTTCATATATACCTTTATGCCACACCTAATGTCAAAAGAAAGTGAAAGTATGCTGCAAGTTATGATCTTTGCAGATAAAGTTAAGATAAAAATCGATCTTTGTACAGAAAAAGAAGTAAAGAAAACAAAGAAGACTCTGTATAAACGCTGTAAAGGAAAGTCATGGTCTTGGTGCTCCCATACGAGCCTACCGTAACTGTCTCTTTTCAGGTCATCCAATAAAGCCTGCTCTTAGTAAATTCTCTCTCTCTGGTCATTAAGCCATCTCCACCTGTAAAAATGAAGTTTAAGAAACGACCTGATTAACATCCATGGACCATTTTGCCTTTTACTAAGCAAGGTTGAGAGATACATGATACATTACATAACATATACATACACACACATATATAAATATATATATCAGACCCCAGCAGGTTCTTTTCTGCTGGTCTTTGCTTTCCTTATGGTTGATCATTAATATTAGAAATATATATATATATATATATATTAGCCTTCAAGGATTTGATAGTTTCCTAATCAGTGATCAGCTGAAGCTACTTTTCAGGAATTTGTTCGGAAAAAAAAAAAAGAAAAAGAGCTAGAAAGTGTTAAAATTGAAGAACTCACCAATAATAATCCCATCTAGGTCTGATTTTGGTCATCCTGTTTTCTCCATAGGGGTAATCTGTCTCTGCCCTTCTTGTATTCCGAAAAGCACAACATCCAATAGAGTAAATCCCAATCAAAAACACAAGCATAACAATATTCAGAACCGAGAGCTTGTGCCAATCCCTTCTCACTTCTTCTAACACCCCAGCTTTGCAAGAATCACACTCGTAGCACAGCAGAGTTGGGTCATTGTTCCACCGATAACAATCCTGGTCTTGAGTCATCACAGTCGCCATGTTATAGTTACATGAAGTCGGCGGCTTGCAACATCCAGACTGCACCACAAATCCATAACGAGCAAGCTTTAAATCAATTTATCTTCCATGTCCACCAACATAATCATAGCAAAAAGAAAAAGAGCTGTACCTGTATGGGAGACATATCTTTCATTTGATAATCATAAGGAGTCCAAGAAGCAAGCTGACCACAAGTTTTGGAACCCAGTATGCAGTTCTTGATGGTCAACCAGTACTGAGGATCCTTAATCCTGTTCCTTAACCATGGAGAATAGTCCTCAAGCTTGTACTCCTTGTAAACTTTTCCATCCACTACCTGACCGCCACCTTGGCTCGTCACAACAAAACCAAACACAGTCAACCCCATCAAGGCTGCTATGAGAAGCAACATGACCGCTAAGTAGAGCCAAAGTGCCAAAGAAACACGAAAGCAAGCTCCAATGAAGCCAGCCAGTGATACCACCAGCACCACAAAGCCTATAACAAGAAGCGGGGTTTGGAGAAAACCTTCGCAGCTCGTTTTGTTCCTTGCCATCCATAAACCTGCTCCAATGATGGGTATGGATGACAAGAGAGTCAACAGATTCAAAAATCCAATGAGCGTGTTGCTGAACCGATACATCTCTTAATCTCGTCTCTATACGTTCAACCACTAAACTATAAGCTCCGTCTCTCGCTGCCCTCCTACTTATGGTTTTTCCTTTTTTTTCTTTTTGTACAGTGATTAGTGACTGTCTATTTTCCTTTATCCTGTTGCTTCTTTTCTTGCTATGCTGTCTTCTTCAGCTTTCATTCTCCTTTATATGCGTAACGATGCTTTTCTCCTTATTTTATGTCCCGGAAAGATTCACAAATTTCTCACCTTTGCTTTCCCTATAATATAATTAAACTTTATCAGATGAACGTACCATCATCCAACATCTAAATTTCTGTAGTTATATCAATTAATCGTACTCCTTAGTCAGTAAGCAACTAATTTGTTAGCAGTGAATTTACAGTTTTGCACTTTGATTATGCGATACCTCCAAGCTGATGTTTATCAATCTGGGCTTTAATTGAGAAAGTATTTCAGCACTGGATTCATTCCAAGCGAAGTTACGAGAATAGAGAAATTCATAGTAAGGATTGAAATTTCTCGGTCACAAATACTGTAGGCAGGCCGAATATTGTTAAATTTTTGTTGACAATATAGGATATATATAAGAGTTTCCATTACCAGGCATTTTAGGCATCGATTCAGTATGGAGAAACCAAGGTAAGCAAAGAATAGTAGGCATTTTAGGTAACTAGGAGGGAATTCATGAGTTGCTTTTTGGTAGCTTTCCTTAGAAGCATTATCAGCATCAGAATTATCTTCGGGCGTACGTGGATCATAGAATATATTTGATGCTTCCCCTAATGTCCACTTGTTATTTATTTAATGTATTGCTTGATTCTCTTACGGCTCCACTACCATTTCCTCAAAACCTGTACTATGTGCTGCTACGCCAATAATTAAAAAGATGAGATTGAACTCTTTTTACTCTTAATACGAAATTTATGCGGAGGGAAGACAAGGTTAAATCGAACATTGTAGTTTTCTGTAACCATTGTTCCCTGCCCTTAAAACAATTCATGTTTGCATGATGATTAATTAAGAGTTTATCTGACCATTCAGGAGGCTCTTTTTCCAAATGCTAATATGTATATATATATGTGAACTTACACAATTCCAAACGTGTGCGCGCGGTGCAATTACAGGAGAATATTGCGAGAACAAGTAAGCATAAAAGTGATCGCCGTAATTTGCAGTGCATGGTAAAGACTCTCATAGTTTCTGTTCTACAACTTTTGTGCTTAAAATCCAATCTACCCAAGAAGCTGGAGCTAACTCACTGCATGTAACGGCTGAGTGGAAAAAAAAAAACCTATTAAAAAAAATTAGAGAGTCCTTGCAGCTTCTCGAGACTTAAAAAGAAGGAAGATGATTGTTGGAGACTGATGAAGATTCGAGTATATTTGAGCAAGACTGTTTGATCTTGGATCCTTGGGGTTTGGAAGACACTTGATACAATGAGTATAAGAGGTATTTTGATTCACTTTAATGGAGATTTTGGTTCATGCGTGTGGGACGAGGATGATTATTCTGTGGCTTTGAAATTTTAATTAAAAGCTAAGCTATGTATATAGATGTTAGAGATGCTTGTTTTGATTGAGCCCCCATTTAAGTTTTAGGCTTAATTGAATAAAATCTCAAATTGGATAGAAGTGTAACGATAAGGCTGTCATTATCTTTTTTTCTTTTTTTTTTTAATTTATTGATATTTCACGTAACCTAGTATTTAAAAGAAATGGCCTGCCACATATGTACACTTAACAGAATTCATTAAATGTCATAATAAATAAAGTTTATATATTAAAAAATAAAAAATTTAAATTCTTAACTTCTAGCAAATCTCAACATTTCTTACAACCTCATTTTTATTTGATCTTCATTTTGTTCTATAATTTTAGTTTAGCATACAACTCTTTGCTCAACAAATCAAGTCTTCCCACTGTCAACGACCATATTCTTAATCAATTTTTTTGTTTCACTAAATTTTCTAATTATATTTCACACTTGTTATTCATTGGCATATTTTATTTCAAATTTCTTGCTCAATAAATTTTTTTCTACAAGATATTCAATACGAAGGTAGAATTTGTAACTTATCTCACTTTGATATTGTGTTAATATTTTAAAACTAACAATTATAACTCACATTAATCAAGTCTGACTTAAGAAGGGCAAATAACTCTATACGACGAGAATCCCATTAAAACCCTTGTTTAGCCAAGAAATCAGCATAAAAATTTTCCTCACAATAAATATGTTTGATATGACACTCCCAATTGTGCTTGATCAGAGCCCGGCAATCCTCAACCAAAGCTCCAGACGGGTAATGGCTCGAGCTAGAAGAGTTAATAATATGGATGGCAAGCTGAGAGTTAGATTCTAACCTCACTCGTCGATAAACCCTAACGAATTGCTTGAAGTTCCACATTGATGATTGAATACCATGCCACTTTAAAAGAAAAAGCCAACAAGCAAACACCATTAAGAACCCGCAGAATCCCCTCAGCAGCAACCTCCCCTGGAGTACCACGATAGCTTCCATTAGTGTATATTTTAATCCATTCAAATTCAGGACATTCCCAAGAGATCATATGATGGGCAACAGTACGGTTTGGCCTAATGTTCTGAAGAAACATGTTCTCCATAGCCAACTTGCGAATTTGTTGACATTGCACCGATTGGAAAATAATTTCATTTTAAACTATAAGGGAAATTTTTGATATAATCTCCCATTATCCCATGATAGGGGCCATAACCCTATAATAGAGTTCATGAGAGTTTAAAATGATTATACATGCATTTATTGACAATTTTCAGGTATGATTGATTTATAAATATGATTATATAGAGAATTGTGGTTTATATGTATTGAAAATTGATTTGGTGATAATATTTATTGATTTGAAATTTTTGGTAAAATTTAGAAAATTTTCAAAATTTTGGGTATTTCTAGACTAGAAAAAATGCCAAGTGGTAAGATAATTGATAAGTGGTAGTAGAAATAAAAGTCAAATGATAGTGAAAATTTTATAAATGGTTTAGAGATTTGGAGACAAATGAATTAGATGTTAAGAGACATTAGTTAGTTTAAGAATATGATTTATTAAATTGGTTATTTAAGTGGTAAATGTCATGACACTCACCAAGCATTTGTTACCTTGCTTTTCATGTTTTTTTTTTACCAAATTGAAAGACCATCTCATGATCTTTCACCAATTATTTTTGTTACTTACGCTTCCTTCTTCATTTCTTTCATTTTTTGGCCTTCATCTATGACACTCTCTTCTCATCAACGTTGAACCTTGCTCTTATCCTTCACTTGCTGCTTCCATTTTTGTTATCTTCATCATCTTAACACTAGAAAATCTAAACTAATCCACCTCCATGTTGATAGCCGTGAGAAGCATGGAAAGCTAGGAATTCTTGGAAATTTTGAAGAAACTTTGAGTAAATCAAGTAAGTAGCATGTTAATCTTCATGAGTAGTTGTAAATGAAATATTTATGATGAATGATTTGAGATTGAATGATCCATGATCAATATTTATGATGAATGATTTGAGATTGAATGATCATGATCATGGAGTTACATATATGTTGTAACATGGGTGTAAAAATAAAGAGGTTTATGGTATTCCTTTTAAGTGTATTAATGACATTTTTGGGTTAGATAAATGAAGGCATTTATAATGATCATTAGGATATAGATTGAAAGTGTAAATGGAGTTGACTTTTGTGATAAATATTGGATGAATAAATGAATTTATTCACGGTTTGTTTTGCATTTATGATGAGTAATAATTTATAAATTATTATAGAGATGTTTTTGAGATAGAATGATCATTATAATGGTGTTTGGATGAGTGCAGTGAATTGATGGATGAATACATGTGTTTGTTTTTTGTTTTGAGAGTATGAAAATCAGGAGTGATGAGTTGTTATGTAGATGTTGTGAGTTGTGAATTAAGGATATAATGAAAGTGAAAGTTATTTTAACCAAGATGTTGAGTTATGTTCTTGAAATGAGGAGAACTAGGATGATAGTTAAGAGGTAAAGTGAAGGTGATAATGGAGTTGAATGTGTGTTAAGGCATTGATGAATGAATGGACATGTTTAACGTCCTGTTTTATGGTTATGATTAATAGTCTTGTATGACTTGTTTTTTTGAATGTTTTGAATTGTAAATTGAGCTGAGAATGAAGAGAAAATGAATAGAAAATATGATCTATGTACAAGATGTGTTAGATGTAAAATGTAGGAAGTTAAAACATCTAGAAAATTGGAAGAGAATGGTTGAAATATGTTAGCTGTAGTGTTTCCACTAATTATGTATCTGTATTTTAGCCATAACTTGATCAGTACATATCCAAATGGGATGATTTTAAGTAAATTAAACTATAGATATATGATTACAAATTTCATGAAGGAATCGAATTTTAATTTCGTCTTTAAAGGTTTCAAAATTTGATTTAAACTTGAGTATTGGGTGCAGTTGTAGTTTGAGAATAGTACGTAGTATTTTGTGTATAACTTACAGAATATTGAACCAAATTGTATGAAATTAATGTTGTTAGAAACTTAATACATATGGAAACATGTTTTTAGAGAATGTATTGCCTAAATACCTCATTTTTTATGTCAAAATTGCCATGCAAAATTGACCTGAAAGTCTGTCTTGAGAAAAAACTAGAAAGGCCATCAACGTGAGTTATTCTTCTTTTATGTGATGTTTGAAACAACAAATGATGGCTACTTTCCTATGATGCATCTAAACTTGAATGGGACTTGAAATAAACCTAGTTTGAGGTTGAACAAGTTGATAAAGTGTTGGATATGTATAAGTTGTAATTGAGGATATAACATGGTGAAAGGATTGTTGATATCAAGTGTCTAAAATCTTGAAATTTATGAGTGTTACAAGAATAAAAGTGTTCTTAGAAATGCTAATATGATAGTAAGGAGATGAGTAGTATGCATCAAGTAAGAATGAATGAGAGTTTGGATATTATGTGATCTTATAATGATATAATAACATTGGTGAATGATTGATTAATAATCAAGTGTCTTGAGCCATGAACCTCAATGCTTGATTGAGTGATGGACTTGAAATAAGTTTGTATTTATTGAGATGTAAATCTAAGTCCAAATTAGACATATATGAGTTTTGAAGTATGGATGTTCATAATATGTTAATAAAGAAAATATATCCAAGACTGTCATTGAACATGCATTGTCCATATATATATATATATATATATATATATATATATATGCATAAATGAGTACGTATATAATTGTGCAAAGTTGTGATGTATGTGTGTTCTATGATGTAGAAGGGCAAATAAAGCGACAATATCCAAACGTTGTCAGGACTTCAAGGCAATAACTTTTTAGAGTAACTAGTGAGTAACTTAGATGGTCTAAGTTAATTAATTGTTGTTTTAAATTCTATATTGCATTATGTTGTGAATATGATTGTGTTGATTCCGAACAGTGAAAGTCTGAGGCGATTGATGCATAAATGAGATATTGGAAGTGGTCTTTGTATGTGAATTTGACGAAATAAGTGTTACTCAACATTATTGTTGAATGTCGGATCAAGGTCCGATAATAAATGTATTCTGAATATGGAAACTGAAATCTGATGACTGTTGAAAATATGTAAATGTGATGCATTTCATTACATAAATGCATGAAAGATAAAGACAGTCGTGACGGAAGTCGCCAATAAAAAGAACTTAAAGCTCATAATGTGATAAGAGTCTCTAGCTCGGTTGCTATTGTATCCGGTATCCACTAAGAGATGTGGGACATTATTTGATACAAGTTCGGTATCTACAAGAGAAATGGGCTAGATAATTGGATTAGGATAATCTATATTGAAGCAATCCTAAAATCAGAATAAAGTAATTTTATAGCCGAACAAAATTTAAAATTATAATTGATTCCAGAATTATATTAATTATTTAATTTAATTATATTATAATTAATAATTAATATTTTGTAAAAATTTCTTTTCTGGGAATAACATTATTTATATTTTAATTAAGTTAAAAATTAAATAATTAGACTCCTTTATACTTAAGAAAATTATTTTTTAATTATTTACCTAAGAAAAGTGTTTCTTTATTGAAATAAATTAGGTTGATTATTTTAGAGGAACATTATCTGGTTTTATTTAGAATTTTATTAATTTAAACACTAATTTATTTGATTTATTAGAAAAGGAATTTTAAAATAAATTTCAAAAATATTTTTATTAATTAATTAAGAAAATTATCCTTTTTAATTATTATGGAAAATAGTTTTCTAATTTTTTAAAGAATTATTTTCTAATTAATTAGGAAACTAATCTCTAAATAAATAATATAAATGTCTTTCTTATTTGAATCTTAAATATTTTATCTAATTTTGAAAGTAGTAGAAAATATTTTTAATTAAGAAATAAATTATTTCTAATTAGATTAAAAATGGTTATCTAATTATGATAGAATATCTTACCCGGTAAATTATAATGAGTAATTTATTAAAAATTATTTTCAAATCTAGCGTTAAAGCTGAATTTATGCTTGTTTTTGTAGGCAAAGATATGAGTGCTGATTTTGTCGCATGCTAACTTGAGGAATGATTCTATGTTGGTGCTTTGGCCTGTGAATATTCTCCTGTCTCTTTCATCCCACAGGCTAGAGCAAGTCTACATATCTCCTTCACATGACAATTTCAAACTTATACTCCATTCAACTATTTTATGTTGACATTGGAAAAACAAATGCTTAATTTGTTTTTAGCACGCGTTAATATTTGAACACAAGAAGCCAATCTTTTTGTTGGAGGATGCAATCAGACTAAAGGGAAAATGAAAACTGAAATCCTTATGAGTCCACTCTTAATCAAGTGGCCTCACTCTGCGTTTGTAGCACAGGTGGAAGAGGAGCTTTGATAAGGATTAACTGCAAGCAGAAAAGAAGGAAAATTACCAACGCTTCGAGTGTTCTGTTTGCATGTTATTTAAATACCTACCTCATTTGTGGTTGGTTGTGATAGTGTCAATTGATGTGCATGCAGAAGATATCCGCAGTCTCCAGGGACGGGTTTGGTTGGCTTCTCATATCCACTGCCGAGAAGAACAAACTTATCAGACCAAACAGAAAAGGACACAACAAGAATACTTGTAGATGGCAAATGCCCAAGGAACCACAAATGTCTATTAGTGTACACCAACAAAGAAATCAGGCAACCATAAAACAACCAAAAAGTTAGTTCCCTATTACAAGGATCTGCCTTGAGAATAATTTTCTTCTTTAAGAAACCAATCAAGATAAAAAGAAACGTATAAACACTGAGTTTCTTTACCCGTCTTCGGCGTAGTTTTCATCCACATACTCATAATCAAAGCATCTTGGTTGTCCACCGAAAACATAGAGAGGATCCCCTGATTGATGACATATAAACAATGGTAACAGTTAAATCCTAAGGAGCGTCAAGCGTCAACTGATCTGCATTCCCATCGCAAAGCAACTGGAAACTCATTCAGGTAATATTAGGAATAGAAGGTAGTCAAATCTCTCATCTTAAATGTGACTTGAGTAAGCATGTCTAACATGAAAGCAGTTGATGCTCCAAAAAAGATCAGGTTCATAATTATGAAGAATCACGGTGTCTGAAGATGTAAGTTGCATATGTCACCTAAATTTTCTTCATACTAGCAAATACTTCACATCATACCTAGTAAAGAATGTCCTATGAAAGAGAGATGAATCCGGATCTGGTGTGGCCTTCCTGACTCAATCTCAACCTGTTGAAACAGGATAAAGCATATTTGTACCTTCAGGAAAGAAGAGGAGCCCCAACCCTCATATTTCTAGAAATTTCCAGAAGAAATCCCTAGATTTATTCTGGTGAAGGGCTTACCTGGACCAATGTGCGGTTGTCGTGTACATGTCTCTCGAGAACTTCAACTTTGCTCAATGCTGGCTTACCTGTTTTTACCAAAAACATAAGGATGGACATCAATCCTTTGGAACTTAAGGAAAAAGCTGAGAGCAAAGAATGAAAAAGAACTTGACAAACGTGGTTATTTATAATGCACTCTAAAACACTTATTTTTGTGTCAAATGAATTTTATATCTTGTTCAGGGATGTGCAAACATGAAATTTCAACAACCTGAGGGTGACGCAACATAGAGCCCTTTGGCTACTCCTGGATATCGAACCATTCCAATTGGCTGTTTAATTATAACCTAAGAAAGGAATGAAAACCAGATTATGTAAACAACTTACGATAGTTTCAATTTTGCAAAAACAGCAGGCACAGTCAAGTGTAAAATTTTTACCTTATCTTCCTTAAGTATTCCACTAACTAGTGCCCGGTAAATCTTTGAAATCTTCCTACTCCTACTAAGCTCCGCGCTGTTAGAATGTTCATCATCAAAGAATTCTATGCTTGAAATTGAAATATCAATTTTAAAACATATGTAAACCACAAACATCATTATGACATCTGGAATCTCAGTTCTATCTGTAGTATGTATTAATTAAAAGTAGCAACATATGCAGGGATCAGAATAATATGTTTGTTTCTTAGCATTTGCCCCAGCATTTCAGGTAGAATATTCCTAGGAAAAGATGGTAGAGCACCGATTCCACAAATCTATACTCATTAACAATTAAGATAATGTAATAGCTTTAAAGGTAAAGGAAGTTTAACTCATTGAATAAGAACTGTAGCTGAGAGTGTCACTGACCTGTTGGACTCAATAAGAGATGTCCCATTGGCAAAATATTTTGCAATGCAAGTCTTAGCCTTCATGGTCTTTGCACAAAGCAGTATTCCTATAAGCGTTCAACAATAAACCATTAAGAAGTATGGAAGAGTTATTCAGCCTCCCACTTTTCAAATTTACAAAGCACCATTCGTGTGCAGGAGGCCTCCAGAAATAGCTAGATGTAAAGTGGCAATAAGCAGTATAAAGTGATGGATATTTGTCATGTACAATAGAAACACAAGCAAACTTTATTGGCTCACCAAAGAGAGACCTATTTACAAGAGTTGATCTCAAATTCCTAGATCAAATGGCCACACTTTCTCAGAATTTCAGAGTGTGATGGTAGCGGTTGTGAGTAATGTCATAAAAACTCCAAAGGTGCGCAGGCTTTCTAAAGATCGCAACAATGCTTGAAATTGGAATCATATTCTTAGTTAGATAATTGTCAAATCAAATCCAGACAAATGCAGCCAACAGTTAATTGTCATTATCATTAGCAACAGTTAACAGCAGTTAACCTGAGGTGCCCCTTCCCAAACGATGAACAGGAACTGGATGGGATTCTCTACTAGCTAAGTCTGGTTGTTGTCCACTTGCCCACCACTGGAGCTGCGTCAAAACAGTTCGTTGCTGGAAAAGCCCCCCAGGCAAAACTTGAAGGCCTGAGGGCTTGTTCAAAGCAATCTGGACACGTATACCAATTAGATGCAATTCTATCATTCAATAAACAGAAACTTGCAACCAAGTACATGATTCCATTGATTTCCCAAGGATATAGGAACTAAAAGCTCAATGAATCATATAATAAGTGAACCTCTAAAAAACTACACATATCAAGAACGATGATATTAAACAAGCACAATAGTACTTACCATGTCATCATCTTCATATAAAACATCAAGTAAGTAGGGGGCATCTGGCTCCCTCCAGGGGAGCCTATGGTAGACTAATTCAGCACCAGACCTAAGCCAATTTAGAAAAAAAGAAGGATGTGTTTACAACTTCACATACAAGTTCGAATGTTTCTTTAAAATGCAATCCTTCAGTCTCTTCCTTTTCTCTTTGTTCAAGCAATTACGTGAGGATACCTGAGGATAGTGCTGGGTTCTGTGGCGACACTACCGTCAATAGTAATCTGCAAGGATACAACATATTGGTAATACATACTCTTATTAATTGAAGAACTTGATCGTTTATCTTTGATTAAGAGGATTGAACCTGTCCGTTGTGTATTCGTTGCAGCCACCTGTTGAACTCATGGCAATAATGAAACTTTCAAATAGGGAACGAAAGAAAAAGAAAAAAACGACGATAAATTTGATAGGTTATATACCCTTGAAGAGGTGCCGAGTTCTTATACTTGGTGGAGTAGAAATCTATCAATGTCAGTTCTGTAATTACACACAGAAGCACATATTCAGAGTCTGAAACGCAACAACTAGAAGTAGATCAAATCAAGTAACAAAAGCAAGTTTCTTTCTAAGGAGAAAGTCGTTGGATCGGTTAAGGACCAGAATCTGAGGGTTTGACGACGTCGTTGTAGCGGAGGCCGTCATTGAATTCTGGCCAAGGGACACCGAATGTCCGGAACATGGTTTTAGTCGCAGCGGAGGGAGAGGGAGGAGATGATGAATCAAAAAGTAAAACTTCTTTCAGTTGATTGGCCTACTAATTAGCTGCTGCTGCTTCTTTGTTAAATGATCGGCGCCACAACTGCTCGTAGTCTTTGCTTTCAGAGTTGTTATTATGAAAACACTATGAGCAGTCTGGAATGGGGATATTTTGCCCAAATAGCGTCAATTAGGCGGCAAGTAAGATATCGCGGAGGCCACCCCTCATTAGAAATGACACATTATTGCTTGTCCAAAGATAACCCTTCAGAAGCAAACAGAAGTTGGGACAATTCCACGATTTCCAACAAAAGAATACATATATATCACTCACTTCTGTTTCTTTTATTTTGTTCCGTACGACAGTAACATAAACAACAAAATAACAACAACATTGATAAACATTTGCCCCACACAATGAATTACATGAAATAGATCCCAAAGGATAAGAGAGGGATCCACAAGCATCAAGATTCTGAATCAGCAGAACACATCTGCTGCTGAAGAGGAAGCACCAACCACCTGAAGGGAAACTGGATACTCTACTGAATCACCGCAATGACATCCTTTAACAGCAGCAATTTGTAAATGGGTTGCGCTATTTTCAGATGTTTCTTTGACAGTCATTCCTTCTCTTGTAGCTACTGCCTTGAGCCGATAACGCTCTGCCCTTGATCCAATAACCTGCCCCAATACAGATGCTGCAATTGTAAATGCCATAGCTGACTTGGGCATCAAAACGGATTTCCTTAGCATAGCTATGAATGGAACAGCTGCATGCACAGCTGCAAACCATGATGGTGAAAACTTTTCTGTGTGTTCTCTCCATATTCCGAGTGGGACATTCGCTGCCATACCCAGCATCCCAATCACAAGAACTTTTGCTGGCAGGGGTTGTGGTCGCAGATTCTTTGCAAAAGCAGTTTGTGCTAGGGCTGCTCGGGCTGCAACCACTGCAGGCGGGCATTTAAATTTCATGCCTGGAGGGGGTTGGAAAGCTTTTGCAACAAGTGGTAAGACATTACTGACTGCTCGATAGGACTTTGCAATAGGACAATTACCATTTTGCAGCCATTCATTGCCCATTGCCTCGTGATTAGATTGCCCTCCCTGAATGTCAACATGAAAATAACTTCAAACAAGTTACTATTTTAACATTATAGCCAGTAATGAATTATATCACAAATTTCAACGGGCTCCAAATAGTTCTTGAAAAACAGCGAGTTACATAAAAAATACGGCCTTGAACTTGAAGTTCCACAGAATCAGTAGTAATATTAAATTATTTACCTTTGAAGAAGATTTCTTCTTAGATGAATCGGAGTTTTTCTTCTGGTTACTCCACTTCTTAGAGAAAGAATCAAAGCTGAATGAACCCCCAGGTCCAAAAGATGAAAGACTGATGGTGGCTGCCTTTGCAGCTAATGGATTAAACTCCATTAGGCTTGGTTTTGGCTCCACTTTGTCAGAGTGCGAGAATGATCTTTCAGAAAGTGGGACTACTCCCTCTCTTCCGTGGAATAGCCTGAATGACATTTCAAAATTGGGGCCATCTTCAAAGATTGGACCTTTTCCTGTTCGCACCTGGCAAATAGAGTTGCAAAAAGTACACTAAGACTATTTGATTTTCAGTTAAATTTTGGCCTCTCACTCTAAGAGGAAGCGAAGATAGAAGCACACAAGAAACATAGAAAGCAAGTAACGTACAGGCATTGGGAAAGGAATGGAGGAGGAAAAGGAGAAATTGGTAGGCTCATTAATGTTTCTCAAAAACGGACATCTAAGCATGTCTAATTGAGATGGTACAGACTCCTCATTTAAGCCTCTGAAGAGAAATTCCATCTTACTAGGCCGTAAAGTTACCTGCAAAAGGAGAAAAAGTCATCACCAATGTTCTCAGAAAGGCAAAACAAAGGTTTATGTTAAAATGGAGCTTGCTCAGCTCCAGAAACTATAACCAAGAGGGTTTAAAAGGAAAAAAACGAATGGTCAACATACAAGTCTTAATAAAACCGAGAAAAAGAACTCATGCTCATGGTGATTTTCATTTATTTGAGATAAAGTGAATGTCACACATATTGATACATTTAATCAAAACATTCAGGAGTCATCAAGCGAAAAGTTCATAAAAACATGAACTTTCACTAGAATTGAGGCACCATCAAACTACACTTCTAGAAATAAAAAACCCCACACATATATCAATCAAATTATCAATCGAAGATTGAAACCCCATTTGATCCCAATAGTACAATATTTCCAAAGTCACAAGCATCTAAATCAGCAAAATACAATATTTTTCTTGCAGCCAAGTTTTATAACCGAAATCGGAACCCGCAACAAATTGGTGATCTAGAACCCAAAACCAATCAGAAGAACAAAAAAACTAACATCTACACGTCAAAACCAACCAAAGAAAACACAGAAAAAGGAGAGTTACGAGAGAAACAACAGACAAACATAAGAGCGGTAACTATAAAGGAATGATACCTTCCCTTGAAGCAAAAACCGAAGATAGGAAAGGAAAATGGAGAGGGAAAGAGGCTATGGTAGAGAAAGTGGAAAATGAAGACAAAAGAAAGGACAAAGAGTTAGGTGAGTGAGAAGGAAGAAAGAGAAGACATGGTTTTGGTTGTAAGGAAGAAGGGAAGGAAAAAGAGGAAACGGCGCCGTGCTGACCACACGCCTTCGGTTAGGCTTTGGAATAAAACAGAGGCCTGGGGTTAGGTCAACTGATACGGCTAATTGCAGCCACTAAGTACGTGTGAGAATCTTACGCTGTATCTGCGTTTGGACTTTGGATTTTGGATTTTATCTTTATATTTGGACTCTTTCTACTTTCCCTTTTTAATTAAATATAATTACAATGATAAATAATTTATTACCAAATATTTGTTAAAACTAATTAAAATACAATCATCGTTACGGTATCTAAGAAGAAAGAAAAAAAAGGCAATTTGTGGTTAACTCAAATTATTGTTTTTGCTGCCCCGTTTTAACAAAATAGTAAACGTTTACTGAGTGACGAGATTTAGGAAAACAAATGAATCACTTGGTAAACATCTACTATTTTGTAAAAATGAGAACTCACGTAAATATGTAGATGAAATAGACTAAAACAGCAGCATAATCGACACAGGTGATTGCGTCGGTCGGGGAAAAAAACCCTACTAACTGAAACAGGTGCAAAAGATTATCTGATATTATTATTTTCATTTGGACAGAGCGTCCTTCTTACTAAGTGCAATTTGTTTTTCCAATTCATCTTTATTACTAAACGCGCTTGAAACAAAATTGGTGTCTGTATGACACAAAAGGCCTAAATCACGTAGGTTTTGAAAGTTAGAATCCACTCAGTCACCAACTGCGTAACACCAATCATCGTTGGAACTGTGTTATAAATATGATACAGAAGCAGAAACAGACTAGACATATTATATTTGATCAACCGACATTTTTGAAAAAATGAAGACAATGTAGAATGATGCAACATTTACAGATTCCATCAGCAACGGCATTATCTATATTTGCCATTTGCAAAGGGCACCAATATGTGCTTGCCTGCCTTTTCAAACGAAGAATTTACAAAAAGGAGATCAACTGTTCCTACAAGAAGTAAGGAAGCAAAAATGTGCTATCTTGAAATGACGACAATATCTACCTTTATCTGGAAAGAAGCCATCAGCAAATTAGTTCTGGGAAAGGAGAATTGCACTAAAACTCAAAAGTTCCTCTCTTTTGCAAGCTCTTCATCTTCACAATAAATCTGTTACTAGGGAGCTGCGTCCTCCCCTGATCTCTTGTACTCTGGTTTCAGCTCATATGATCCTTGATTAGTTCCCTTGTTGTTATAGATGCAGAGATCTTTAAGTATATCCTTTAAGAATTGCTGTAGGAAGAGACAATTTGTTAATTAAAGATGAAAACCTCAACTAACTTCAATCGGATCTCATACTTCCAAAACCCACCCGCCACCATCTATCCTTAGGCCCTTAAATGTATGTACGGAAGAAATTGGTTTTCAGCCTGTTAATTTAAGTCAAACTCCTGCTCTTTCCAATATCTAAGTACTCGCTAGAAGAAGTCTGACATTAACAGGGCACCACTTTAAAGTCAATAATATTGAAAAGGTTAACAAGCATGTGCATTCTGAAATGTAAACACTGACTTGACAAGAAACAGTGAAACTAAATTGTCAATGACGTGCATTTTGAATCAAAATTTCCCCAAGGTTTTGAATCCCAAAAGAGGAATTGCTAAAATGTAATCAAGAACTATGAGGGGGATTCAGGCAGTTCTAGCTTGAACAATAGTTATGTGAAGCTATATACTGAAAAGGTTCAGAAGGCTGTCTTCACATATTTCCAACTGCCCACATTTATAAAAGACAGCTCGCATAAAAAAAGCTATCAAGTTTACAGTTTTAGCATCTGTGACAATTATTGCTATAAGACAATCTGAAAACCAAAGAGAACAGAAAGTGGCATGAATGTCGGACTAAGAATTGCTTAAGTTGCCAAAATTGATCTATCACATAAAACAAGTTATTCATAAATTAGCATCTACACTTTACACAGAAGTGAGGTGATCGGTAAACATACTTCAGGTTGATCTGTCTCTTGGATGAGTTGTCTTAATGTCCAATTTGGCTGCCTTTCAAAGAGTTTAAACATAATCGATTCCATTTCTCCCCGGTCCCTTCTCGTCCTTTTCGTTTCTGATCCCTTGGGTGGCAGCTTCTTCTTCTCCTATGGCAAACATATTGCTTCTTGTTAATCCCAATGTTCCAAATAACATAAATTTGGTCATATCAGAGTAAAATGCTCCCACTTAGATCTAAACCATTCATGAAATTACTGATGAAGCACAAGTTAGCTGAAGTACACTCAATCCAGTAACAATCATCCCTGGCATAGGCCTCATATGAGTTCCCTTGTCATTGTCAATGACCTGAAAAGGGAACAAATAAGGATTAAAGACTCTAAATAACCCTTAAATAACCCTTAATCGTTTGATGCCAAAGTTGTTACTACAAGTCAAACCTGTATCTGCCTATTTTTTGTCATGTACTTGCTAGTCCTTTCACGACAAAGTTTCCCGTAGCTCTCAAGGTTTTCATTATGAGGTCTCATGTCAAATTTGTTTATTATTTTTCCCTCCACAGATACTTTTCCTGCATGCAAAGAACAACTAACTTCTGAATAGTTTCCTTATCAGAGCTTCAAATACCATACAAGCAACAAAAATAGAATTAAGATAGAGAACGAAAAGAACTCACCTTGAAATAAAAATGAATGAGGTAAAGGGGGAAAGGAAATAATACTGATCTCAAAGAATCACAAATCCATAAGCATTATGCAGGTAACCACTACGATCACTTTTTTTTTCTTGATGCTCAATATGATTTTGATCAAATCTCTCTTCTTACTTTCTAACTAGTACATTGATTACCCAAACACTCCAAATACAAACTAGACATCCTTTTTTCCTGAGAGGAATTCGTGGAAAAACAAGAGCAAAAGCATAAGAAGAAATGCTATATCCCATATCAATGAGAAAGGTAAATGCTTAATGTTTCTCCTGATTGCAAACATTCATATATTTTCGTCTTTGCTTACATAGCAGCTGTGTGTGTGCATGAGAAAGCATTTTTTGCCATCTGAAACAAGCACGTATAGAATTTAACAGTTTCAAATTGACCAGCGTAAACAACATAGCTGAGCCACAACTTTTTTTTTTTTTGCGAAAAGTATCTGTGTCACACTTTTTTCAGTCATAAAGGACAGGAATTGTCCTTCTTCTTAGATGAATAAACAGAAAAACTAGCGCAGAAAGGTAGTGATACAGGTCAGGTAAGTATTCCAAGGTAATGAATACCAATTGCAAAAACCTAAATGTATAAACGCCAAGAAAGATGCAAACTGACCTTGAGATGACTCAGAAAATACAGACATGGGGATGAAGTCCTTAGAAATCTCCATTGCATAGCATTTGGGTGCATTCCCAGAATCATTGCCAGCCAATTCCATGGTGAACTGAACACCATTGCAAGATTCATATGAGATGGAGGGAATTATTAGACAAATCTCCATAACAGAAACCTATATGTCGTCCCTTAAATTTTCCAAACCTATTCTGTCATTATTTTTCCTTTAGCATCATCCACAGACAAAAGAAAGGGAAAAAAAGAAAACGGATAATGGCTTAATTTCATCATATGCAGCTTTTCCTCATAGGATCACAAACGAACATTTCATCCATCACGGATCCCACAAAACATATATGCCCTACTCGTACTCTTGTGCACTGAAATTTCATCATGATGAGCACCGAACCATTACACAACGAGATATTCAAAAGTATCAAGACACTGTCATTTAAAACATCTTCAACTATGCAGGTATCCCATTGAAAAGGAAACAAAAAAAATAGGAAAAAGAAGCATTCGCCATGCATTCTACCAAGAACAAAAGCAGATAATACCAATCTTGGAACTCTTAACAAAGAGAGAACTTTTACTGTGATAGAACGAGACAGCACTAGAAATATTACAGCTCTTGTAAGTACCTTAATCGTATACACAGTAACATGGAGTCAAGCTTCTTGGACCAAAAACTCTTAACATTACACTCTTACCTCACATTTTGTATGCAATGTGATGAGTGAAATAGTAAAAAAAAAAGCGTTGTGCTCTTGAATTTGAGACAAAGAAATGACACTTAGTAAACTATTTTTAAGCATTTGAAATTGAGAAAACGAGTCAATGCAATAAAAAAAGAAAGAAAAACCTAGCAATCGAAGAATGCAATTGAAAAAAAAAAAGGGGAAAAGCAAAAAACTGGAATCCAGAAAGAGAAGGCGCAAAGCATGAGCGTGAGAAAGAGAGTTCTTGGAGAAGGCAAATTAAATCGAACGAACCTGAGGAGAGGAGGTGTCATCGTTGGAGGTAAGAGGGTCAACGGAGAGAATGACTTTGGCCACCGGCTGGGATTGGTCGTCGGGCGATGGCGGTGTTTGGAGGGAGCGAGATACCAAAGCAGGGCACTTCATTAGCCAGACGGCTCTGTCGGCTTTTGTCATATCCAGGTATCCGCCAGCGGTGGCTTTGAGAGCGTTGCCGGTTATATGGTAGTTACTACTGGTGGTGGTGTGGGACAAGTCGTCCATGGTGAAAAGAAATGGAAAACAAATAACAGAAAAAGAAGGATGAAATTGAAGGGACGTTTCTTACTGCGTAACAATTAACAAATCAAAGCCGGAGGTAATTATTATGCTTCCAAATTTTGCATTTTTATTCGGGTGCGCTTAACACCGATCGGGTCGGGTTGTTTGTTCACGGATTAATAGTTTATTTATAAGATGGCTCTAACAAAATCTGTATTACATAGGAGTAAGCTTGCGTACTATCAAATCTTTCCGGATCTCGTACTTTAGTAAGACTTCAGCATTGTTGATGATGACGACAATGATGATGAAAAAGTTTATTTATCATATATCTTTGCATTTAAGGAAAAGAAAATCTAAATTTCTTTTATGCAATTTTCAATTAAAAATTTTTACCTCATTTAAATATTTGAATCAGATGAGGAAAATCTTGTATTTATTTTTATTGATAATTAATTTACAAGTGATTATTTTGTTTGAAACATAAACATAAAGTTTTAAATTTCTAATAATATTAGTTTTGTGTAATAATTTTAAAATAAAATTATAATTTTATATATTTTAGTAAATTATACCATTTTAATGAATTTTTAAGTGACATGAAAAAGTCTTCTATTTTTTTTAAAAATTATATATCAATACTTATTAGTTACTATTATATAATAAATAAAACTATTATTACTTAATTGATTATTAAAGTGAAATTTTCATAATATAAATCATATTCTTATTAATATAATAAATTAATCATTTACATTGAATATTCAATTAAATAATTTTATAAAAGTGCTTTTATTTTTTCAAAATGTAGTAATTAATATTTATTAACAGATATTTCATGAATGAAATAACAAAATTAATTCATTTTAAATGTTATTAAGTATGTTTCTTAATAATTATAATTATTAGAAATAAATTTCGTAACATTCTTTTCTAAATTCAAATAGAACATCTTTTTTGCAACAACTAAGACAATGGTATTGTAATATTGAAAAAATCTTTAATAAACTTTCGATAAAATCTTGCATCTCTAAAAAAAAGATCGAACATCTCTAACGTTTGTATCTTAAGGTAAGTTCACAATTAGATCTACTTTTGCTTTATACCCTAAATGAAATCATATGTCCTAAAACGATGACTTGATCAACCATAAAATGACATTTTTCATAATTCAACACTGAATTTGTTTCAATACATCTTGTGAGAACCTTTTATTAACAATTTAAGCAGCCATCAAATGAATCTCTATAAATAATAGAATCATCGATGAAAACTTTGATGTAATTCTCAATATACTTTTAAAGTATACTCATCATGCACCTTTCTAATGTACCTGGAGCATTACAAAGACTAAAAGGCATTCACTTGAAGGCATACGTTCTAAAAAGGCAATAGTCTTTTCTTAATCTTCTTGAGCAATAGCTATTTGGTAGTACCCTGAAAAACAATCCAAATAATAATAATTTACCAGCAAGTCTTTCTAACATTTGATCTACAAAGGGTAATGGGAAATGGACCTTTTTAATGGCCAAGTTAATTTTCCTAAAGTCTATGCACATTTGCCACCCATTTTGATTTCTTATCACTGTCACCTTGGTTTTCTTTAGCAT
Organism: Erythroxylum areolatum; assembly: GCA_024520975.1. Taxonomy (NCBI): domain Eukaryota; kingdom Viridiplantae; phylum Streptophyta; class Magnoliopsida; order Malpighiales; family Erythroxylaceae; genus Erythroxylum; species Erythroxylum areolatum. The sequence continues at coordinate 28,909,896 of JANIJH010000225.1, read as the reverse complement.
AACATGAATTGGACTCACCTACTCACTATGCAAGATTAGATAGAATATATCTACATCGAAAATTTTTATAATTTCTTTTATAACTACATCTTTCATTGTTGGATTGAGTCTTCTTTACCTTATTGGCTTAACATTCTCTTCCAATAGAATCCTATGCATGCAGATTGTTAGATTTATGTCTTTTATATCAGCTAAGGTCCAATATTGCAGTTTTGTAGAAGTGCTACTAGCCTTTTCTCTTTCCCTGTAGTTAACTTCTTTTGAGATGATCACAAGAAATGACTCTCCTTTACCTAAATAGGCATACTTTAGGTGTAAAGCCCGGCCTCTACCGCCATCACTCCAGGTATTGTCCTCTTTGATTCTTGAATGAGTCACCACTCGAACTCAAGACCTCAAGGTTTTGTTCCGCTTAATGCCTCTACCCCCATCACTCCAGGTATTGTCCTCTTTGGCACTTGCGTGAGTCACAACTCGAACACAAGACCTCAAGGTTTTGTTCTGCTT
>JANIJH010000225.1:28876160-28889528 GCA_024520975.1 Erythroxylum areolatum | reverse complement strand
TGTGGACTGTGTGAAAGGCGAAATGCCTTATATGTGTAAACTGATAATGCATGTGATGTTTCTGAATATGTTATTGTACGATATTATGTGAAATTCTGTGAACTGATTGTATATGCATGAGTTGGGTGGACCATCGATAATGGTTCCTCGCTGAGTTCGCAAACTCACCCAACATTGCAAATATTTTTCAGGACAGTAATAGTAGACTCCTAACTCCAGAGATAGAGACCTTCTCTACCTTGTTGATCGTTTCGGCAAGAGAAGTTATGGCGCTGAGGTGGGTCAGCTGGGACTTTTGAGGATGACCTAGTCAGTAGTTGGTTTATTTCTTTTGGGTATTGTATGGACAGAATTGTGTAATTATGGATTCGAGTAATGAAATGAAAAGTATTTTGGTTTTAAAAATTAGTGAAATGTGTATTGATGCCATACGGAGTGTAGTTGGTTTTGCTCGGTAGTGTACCCTTATCGTAGGTTACGTGTCGGAACAACCTGCGAGCGTCCCGATGTGTACCCTACGGTAAGGGGCGCTACAGAAACTTTAAATGATGAAACAAACACCAAGATTTACGTGAAAAACCCTCCAGTGTAAAGTGAAAACCTACAGGGAAAACTGACAAATAAATCCCCTAAACCCAATAAAGATTTACATTAAAAAAAAGTTGATCTCTCACCCCCAATAATAAGTTGTCTCATAAAGTTTCAGGATTGAAACTAAAGTTGATATTACAATTAATAATCACTCAAAAAATTCCTAAAATAATCAAACAAGGATTAGAATACAATCCTCTTTGCCCACTCTCTATTCTTCCTCACTTTTTGACATTTTGTCCATACTCCTTACAAAAACTTACATCTTTTTCTCTTTTATATTAATTTTTTTTTTTTTGCAAATTACACGATCACTTATATGGTCATGTAAGTAACCATGTATCTTCCAGCACTACCACAATTGCAAACATACACGATTACAAAGAGTTACATGGTCTCCAGACATGATCGTGTATCTTCACACAGGCAGTTATAAGATTGTTTATATCTTCATCTCTTTACACTTTCTTCACACGTTTATAGAAACTTACATAGTTGATCTATAAGGTCAAGTAAGTCAAGAAATGGTCGTGTAGCACTCGATATGGCCATATATCTCCCCAAAAGAGATTTTTCCATCTCTTATTCATTTATTCGTCATTCTCACGAACTATAAAGTTGTCTACAATCACTGAAAGTCTCAAAATAGGGTTGGACACTCAATACTGGATTGGCTTTGCATCTTTTTGAGTAGTAATGACTGATTTCTCTATGGAAGAAACTTTTGTATGGATTTATTTGCTAAAGTTAGTTTTGATGAATTTAGTAACAAAAACTCACATGTTTTAATTTATTTTATTTTTCTCTTAATTCTCTACATCGAAAATACTAAATTTTAGACAAAAGATATGTTTCACTTTATTCCCTAGAGGCCATACTAGGACTATACAATGGACTGCTTGAAGAAAAGTTATAAACCAAACTATTTTTAGAACAAATTTTATTTTTCAAAACCAATCAAATCGTAAATGTTTATATTACCTCATAATCGTCCATATAAAGTTATAAATTCAATTTAGATTAGATGGTTTGAACAGTTTTAAAATTATTTTGTAAAAAGTTTATTGTTTAAAATAAACATGTATAAAAGAGTTTAATTTTATATAAATTAAAGTAGACGAGCTTCTAACTAGTTATAAACATTTTTAACAAATAATTAAGATGTCTATTTTATTTTTATAAAGTTTTGAAACTTCTTAATTATTTTTAGGATAAAAGATATGAAACTCTCTTGTAGTTCAAGTAATTTTAAAATTTTTTGAAATTAAAAAACTCATTTGTTTGTCAAATTTTCAAAAAAAACTTTTTTTCTTACACTTATATTTGAAAAACAACGGTAAAAGATATAGGGTATAAACATTACATATGAAGCATATTAGTTTATGCCCTATAACCAATCATTTGGTTGTAGTTTAGTGATAAAATAAGTAAGAGTGTTCTTTATCTCATACATACTCAGATGTACATAACAAAGTCTATAGGATAAATATATATTGCAAAAAATTTACGATGAGACCATAATTATCATATTCATATTGCATTCATGTATTAGCTATAAATTATTCATAGTGATTGTTTTATTGAGACTAGACAATAATAGAGCATAAAATACTAACATACATTATGTTTTTGTTTATGAAAAAAGTAGTCGATCTCATAGATTAAAATATAGAGATATTTAAACAAACATGTGGGTATTTGTCAAAGAACAAGTTTGCTAAACTGACCCTATATGTGAAATTCATTTGAAACATTACTTGTATGTTTATAAAAATTCCCATTACAATGATCGTTAAGTGATCATTTGACTTGAGAGCTACAAAGTCATTTCATATAGGGATTGTTATATTTTGATACTATTTGTAACCTACTAGTCAATGGTAGCTCAGTTGGTAGTCACTAGATATGATATGAATTATATAGAGGTAGTTGAGTGATAAATATATGATTGGTCACCCTAAAGTAATTAGGAAAATGTTTCATTGTTTTCGATTAGAATTGAATTAGGAAATACTTAGCCAAGGTGGAATGATGCTTTGTAAATAGTTTACAAATATCATCAATAGAGTTAATTACTAAAAATCGAGAACTAACATGACTGTATTCAAATAGAATAGACATTATTTTTATACTTTATGTCTAATCAGAACATTGTATGATAAAATGATTTAATTATATAAAAAATCATGCACAAAAAGGTTAGTCAAAATCATTTTGACATTCCTAAATATATAGATGATCATGAAGTGTTGCTAAACACCAATTTTAATCTATGATTATAAATTGTTTAATTAGAGAATTAAAGATAAATTGAAGGATTTTAATTTATCTAATCTTAAAAACGATTAGATAAATAATTTATATCAATTTTCAATATATTTGGGAACCTAATGGACTACACACAAATATGTTGAAGAGAGAAACATATTTAATCAAGTTAGACTTGATTGTAAAGTTTGAAAAAATTTATGATTAAATATGAGATATTTGATAAATAATGATCAATATGAGATATTGGATCTTATTTAGACATAACTATATTTAATTAGAATTATTTGTAATTTTAATTAAAATTAGAGTTTAATTAATTTAATTTAATTTTAATTTTACTTTTTAAAATTAAAAATTATTAAGTAATTAAGAAAGATGTTTCTTAATTGAAGTTTATTTATTTTAGTTTAACTTATATAAATTAAATTTATAGCTTTATTTTTTAGAGAATTATTATTCAATTTAATTGGAAATTGTTTCCTTATTTATGAACAATTTTGAATTATTAAAAAAGGTATTTTCTTGGTTAAAATTTTAAAAGTGTTTTCATTTATTAATTAAGAAAATTGAGTTTTCTTAATATTTTTTAAAATAGTTTTCTAAATTATTTAATAAATATTTTCTAATTAATTAAAAAATTAATCTCTGAATAAATAATATAAAGGACCTTCTTAATTAAATTTAAAACTTTTTATTTAATTTTGAAAGTAGTTTCCTTTTAATATTAGAAAACAATTTTCTAATTAAGGAAAGTTAATTTCTAATTAGATTAGAATGTCTTGTTAAATTTTGAAAAAAAAGTTTTTCTAAATTATAACAAAATTTATTAAAAATTATTTTCAATTAAATTTTGTTAACCGATAAGTTATTAAAAATCAATAAAAAGCATGTAACTTAATCGATAAGTTATTAAAAATCGATAAAATGTAATTAATTATTGTCCAAATTTATGAAAAATGTAAGAAGCTCGAGTTATTTTTACACATCAACTTTTTTTTTCGTTCTTCCCTATTTGCATGAATTTTTTTTTATTTTCTTTTGGTGATGTTTTTCGATTACCCATCCTTTCTCGATGTGTTCAACTAGATATGCATTAAGGTGAAAATAGTCTTAATATTCTTTGCTTTGCTTTTCTTTTTTCCTTTTAAAATTTTTAAATATATTATTAATTGTCACAATAATTTGCTCTTCATATTTTTATTAATTACAAACCAATGATCTAATGGATTAATGTGTGATCTCTCGGTTTAGTCCTTTAAAAAATGCTGAGCAAGTTGACTCTTTCGGATAGTCTTGAAGAAGATCGTTAAGTTGTTGAAAAATGTAATAAGCTCTTGCCGAATTTGTCGAATGATTGACTTGTCTTCTCTGTTTCACAGATGATATGATACTATTTTCTGAAGCCTCAGAGGACAAATGCGGGAAATCCTAGATTGCATGGAACTTTTTTGTGCTGCGTCTGGGTAACGAATTAGTAAGAACAAAACGAAAGTGTATTTTTCTCCCAATGTTCATCCCACTGTCTGCGATAATATCTCTCGATTATTAGGTTTTACTCTAACAATGGACCTTGGTAGGTATTTGGGGGTTCCTTTAATTCATAAGAGGGTCACTAAAAAGACATACTCCCATATTTTGCAAAGAGTTCAAGATGGTCTCTCAGGTTGGAAAGCCGAAGCATTATCTATGGCTGGAAGAATGACTTTATGCCAATCAGTATTGGGTGCACTTCCCCTATACACAATGCAAACCGCTAAAATTCCTAAAGGACTACTTTCGGAGATTGATAGTTACTGTAAACAGTTTCTATGGGGTACAACTAGCGACAGGCGTCGAATGCACCTAGTATTTTGGAATCAGGTATGTTGTCCCAGACGCTCCGGAGGACTAGGGTTAAAGAACTTGGAGGCTATGAATACTGCTATCCACATGAAGCTTGGCTGATCACTATTCAAGGAACCTAGGAAGCTTTGTAACTAGGTTCTTCGTGCCAAATATAACTTGGATAAGGGAGTCCGCACGGAGTTGGTAGCTAGACCAGATTCGTCCCCGCTGTGGAGTAGTATTTGCGCTAACTTTCCTAAGTTAGAAGCAGGTGTTATTTGGTCGGTGGGTAATGGACAACAGGTATGATTTTGGTACAATAATTGGGTACATGGGGTGTCTGGAAATTTACTCTCTCATGCTATTACTGTGGTCCCTGCGAAACAGTTAAAGAAGAAAGTTTGTGATTATGTCGACCTATAGGGGAGCTGGTCCTGGGATGAGTTCAGTAGGTTTCTACCTCAAGATATGATTTTAATCATTGCTGCGACTTTACCACCTCATACCTCCCAAGAGGCAGATCGAATATGTTGGTCATTAAAGCCTAGTGGTTGCTTTTCTACTCGTTCAGCCTATCGTCTACTTCAACAGCTGCTGTAGTCGCCGAGGACAAGGACCTAGACCTTGATTTGGGATTGGAAGGGTCCTCTCTGTATTCAAACTCACCTATGGTTGGTAGCAAAATCACGACTAATGACTAACGGCCGGCGATTCCAGCTCTCTCTCACGGATACTCCAACTTGTTCTGATTGCCCACACCATGAAGAAACCTTAGCCCATGTATTCAGAGACTGTTGGCATGTGCGTAGGGTATGGAATATACTTGTCAAGGTCAGGAGGCAGTACTCTTTTTATTGTAGTGACTTTACAACTTGGTTTGAGAGTAATCTAACTAATGATTATGGGATTCAAAGCAATAGCTCCTGGCCTTTAATTTTTGGAATTGTGCTATGAAAATTGTGGGAATGGCGAAATGAACGATGCTTCTATCCAAACTCAGCTACAGTCCATCAAATAAAAGAAATTCATTCCTACGTTCAGGAGGTGATTATGGCCCAAAATCTGCATAGTGTTGTCTCTACCCACAATCTGCCTCAAGGGCCACGAGTAATAGATGTTAGTTGACAGAAACCTAAGAGGACTGGGTCAGTTTGAACACTGATGGATCTTCTAAAGGTAACCCAGACCCGACTACAGCTAGGGAACTGATCAAAAATGCTAGTGGTCGCTGGCTGGTGAGCTTTGGTGCTAACTTGGAGTTCTCCACGTCTTGGCAAGCGAAATTATGGGCAATTTATCACAGCTTACACCTCGCATGATTGCATGGTTATTCCAGAATCGATATGATCTATAGATTCAACCTTGGTGGTTTCTTTCATTTCTAGTTTCTTTCATTTCTAGTGAGTATCATCATATGGCAAATATTATGGTGTCAGTTATCTAACAACTCCTTTCTCGGAATTGGAAAGTACAGGTGAACTATGTATATCGAGAGAGTAATCATTGTGCAAATTGGTTAGCTAATCACAGCTACAGCTTGCCACTAGGAGTCCAATGATTTTATGAGATCATGGGTGAAATTTTACTCTTACTATTAGCAGACTCAGTTGGAGTTGCTCTCCCTCGTATAACACACATTTAATTCTTCCTTGGACTTAGGCCCGATACATATATCAAAAAAAAGATAAAAGTACACAGTCAAACCAACAACGCACGAAAAATTTCAAAGGGATTTGTGTGACAAGACTTAATATGCACCGTATGAACGAGATACTGTCACTGTGTCTTAGATATGATTTGCAATGATTCGTACAGGACATAAATAATTAGGCTCGAGAAGCAAAAAATGAGATATTCCAAACAATACCGAACTTACGTACTACATACGTTTGACACGACGAGCACACGTGCATCAAGAAACAAAGTTCGTAAACCGATCAACAAAAACTAGAAATATGTTTAAGCCTGAAAACCTCAATTCAACAGACACAAGAAAAATGACTCTATAGAGCAAAGCATCGCCACCGCCTATCAAGAACCCAATTCTGCGAATAACAGCTCCGCGATGATGGTGATGACATGCAACCATAGTTTTCAAAGCCAAGTGATCGACATGCAAGCGATACATAACTGACAGGAACATAACGTTCGTTACCATTACAGACTTCACCTGCATCAACTCTAACTTGCATGGTTCACTTGCCCTTCTTGGCAGCAGATTTTGTCACCTTGGCTCCTGTAGGATCCTTCTTCTCAACGCTCTTGATGACTCCAACTGCCACAGTCTGACGCATGTCCCTCACAGCAAAACGCCCAAGTGGAGGATACTCTGAGAAGGTTTCCACAACCATGGGCTTGGTGGGAATCATCTTAACAAATCCAGCATCACCGTTCTTCAAGAACTTGGGCTCCTTCTCAAGCTCCTTGCCGGATCGCCTGTCAATCTTGGTGAGGATCTCAGCAAACTTGACTGCAATGTGAGAGGTGTGGCAGTCAAGGACAGGTGCATAACCGTTTCCAATCTGACCAGGGTGGTTCATGATGATAACTTGGGAGGTGAAGTTGGCTGCCTCCTTGGCAGGATCATCCTTAGAGTTTGAGGCAACATAACCACGCTTGAGATCCTTCACAGCAACGTTCTTCACATTGAACCCAACGTTGTCACCAGGAAGAGCCTCTTGGAGAGCTTCATGGTGCATTTCCACAGACTTAACTTCAGTGGTCAGTCCAGATGGGCCAAAGGTGACAACCATACCAGGCTTGAGGATACCAGTTTCAACACGACCCACTGGCACAGTTCCAATACCACCAATCTTGTACACATCCTGAAGTGGAAGACGGAGGGGCTTGTCTGAAGGCCTCTTCGGCTCATTGATCAAGTCAAGGGCCTCAAGAAGAGTAGGGCCCTTATACCAGTCAAGGTTGGTGGACCGCTCGATCATGTTGTCACCCTCAAATCCAGAAATGGGGACAAATGGGATCTTATCAGGGTTGTAACCAACCTTTTTCAAGTAGGATGAAACTTCCTTAACAATTTCATCATACCTTGCCTTGGAATACTTAGGAGTGGTGGCATCCATCTGTTGATAACACAATAGTACATCTTAGATACAATCGTACTACAAAATAGGCTTAAAATAACTACACCTCAGATACAATCGTACCACAAAATAGGCTTAAAATAACTATAGTATCACAAAACAAACCTTGTTGCAACAGCAGATCATTTGCTTGACACCAAGAGTGAAAGCAAGCAATGCATGCTCGCGGGTTTGACCGTCCTTTGAGATACCAGCCTCAAAACCACCCGTGGTAGAGTCGATGATAAGAACAGCACAGTCAGCTTGGGAAGTTCCAGTAATCATGTTCTTGATAAAGTCACGATGCCCAGGAGCATCAATGACAGTGCAGTAGTACTTGGTGGTCTCAAACTTCCACAAGGCAATATCAATGGTGATACCACGCTCACGCTCAGCTTTGAGCTTGTCAAGCACCCAAGCATATTTGAAGGACCTCTTGTTCATCTCTGCAGCTTCCTTCTCAAATCTTTCAATAACACGCTTGTCGATACCTCCAAGCTTGTAGATCAAGTGACCTGTGGTGGTGGATTTTCCAGAGTCGACATGGCCAATGACCACAATGTTGATGTGAACCTTTTCTTTACCCATTTGGAACTCTTTTCTGTCATAATAACAACAATTGTTACTCTATATTACTCGACATTCCCAAAACAAAACGAAACAAAAGATCATTGTAAAAGAATATTATAAAAAACGGTCTAAAGAGATGACCATTAGGTAAAAATATTTTCATCTTAAACATATGGCAGTGCAGAGATGTATAGATCACATAAAAGGGCAAACAAAGACGGATAAGCACTCAGTTCAAAGAGTCAATACTCATGTTGAGTACTATGGTGGATTAATCGATGTAAGGAGCATTTTAACAAGTTAAAAGCCAATCAGGATCGACATGAACCGAGAAAAAATGGACCACTGAAGAAACAATCGAATCTAATGTTTAAAAAATCTACCAAATCTGACGCAAATATAAGATAATATCCAATCAACCATTCGAAAAAGCAAAGGAAGACATAAAGATCGAAATGAAGAATCAAAAGCATAGAAAGATTAAATAATACTACCAAACTACGCTTGTAATTCCCTTACGAGATCATACAAATTGACAAAAGCAGATATAATAAGGAAGGAAACTCGAAGAAAGAATCGAACCTCAAGCACGGAGAGAGAAAAAGAGAGCAGTTCGCTAAACCCCAGCCGCAAGCGACGAACGACAACGGAGAATGAGAGCGTCGAGGGTTTGAAAGATTTATATGGTGACACTGGCATGGTCTTAACCTAAAAAAGTAACGCTAGGCCTAAGCGCCTGAATAACGACGTCGTGTCGGGTATTCAACAAATCATTTAAAAGTTCTCTACGGTTACTTGTTAATTTAATTCGTTATATTATTATATAATTTTAATGTATAAATAAATACAACAAATTTTAAATTTTATAATTAAATTATAAATATTTTAAATTTGTAATTCGCTATATTATTATATAATTTTAATGTATAAATAAATATGAAAATTTTAAAAATTTATAATTAAATTATAAATATTTTAAATTTGTGATGGATATCTTATTAAAAAGGTTTAAATATGTTATATTTAAAATATATATGTTAGAATATAATAAATGAATAAGTAAAATTACTAAGTAAAATTTTGGGATAAAAATTTTAAAAATTAAGGAAATGTATAATGTAATGTGCATGCTATAAATATATAAAATATATAAACTAAAAAAACTCAAGCAAAATAAGCTTAAAATAAATAAATATTGTGTAATTTAAAATTTTGTAATAAAATTATTAATATCTAAATTTTTTAATTTATAATAATAAAAGAATCATGACATAATTATTCAAAATATAGAAATTTAATATAAAAAAGAACGGGAAAATTTAGTTAATAAAAATATGGAATGAAGAGAAAAGCAGGAGATGAAATACGATCATTCATCCTATAGAAAACTTAAGAATATATAAGTTATGATGTAAAAAATGGATTAGTAAAATTATTTATTTGAGTGCTAAAATTTTAAAAATGTAAAATATTTTTTATTAATTAAATATTATACTTAATTAAGGTTAAAAAATTCAATAACTTAATTTAATATGTTGTGAAAAAATTATAAACATTTAATTAATTAAGATAATAAAAAAACTCTAACATCTTATATTATTTAATTTATAAATGAATATTGTGCAATTTTAAAATTTGCAATAAAATTATCAATATTTAAATTTTTAAATGTATATTAAGAAAGGAATTATGATAGAAATATTTAAAATATATAATTTAGAATACTAAAAATGAATAATTAAAATTAGGTTGTAAAATTTTAAATGTATATTAAGAAAGGAATTACTATAGAAATAAGTTAGCATATTAAAAATGAAAAATTAAATTTAGATTGTAAAAATTTTGGAATGGAAAAATTTTAAAAAGTAGGAAATGTAAATTGTGATGTATTCTTTGTAAATGGATAGAATATAGAAAGTAAATACAAATGTAAAAAATGTAATTAAAAAGTAAAAATTGATATCATCAGAACTTGAGTCACTGGTGTGACTTTTTTAAGGGTCTCCGTGACTAAAATTTTTTAAATAAATATTTAATAAAATTTTCCATAATTTAATTTAAATTATGTATTATCAATGCCACATAATTTTTTTCTTATTTTAACCTAAATTAATTATTTTCAGTCATAGGCATGTGAATTATGAAGTCACGCCCGTGACTATAGACCTTCAAATAAAATTAACACAATCATGTGTGTGATTTATTTAAGTCACACCTCCGTAAATAAGAAATTTAAAAGAAATCTTAAATAAATTTAAATTAAGTAAATTTTAAATAAATCTTGATTTTTTTGTTAATTGAAATTTAATTACTTTATTTTTTCAGTGTGAAAAATAAAAACTTAATTATAATTTAAAAAAGTTATTGGTGAATAAAAAAAGTTTAAATAAATCTTACAAAAAGTCACGGGTGTGACTTAATTGGGTTAATTAAAGTTAAAATAAGAGAAAAAGTTTAAAAAAATTTATTGGGCGTGAGTGACCGGTGAGTTAAGAGTTTTTAACCTAACTCTTAAATCACGCCGCAGCGTCCAGACATTCAATATCATCTTGTCCGAATCTTCGTGGGATTTCAGCTATTCTTATCGTCGTCTTCAGCTCTGTTAGCCACGTCCCTTGGAAGTTGCTAATTAGGTAATCTCTTACATCTTTAAACATATTTTGTAACATTTAGGAAAATGTTTAAGTAAAAATATTATTTTGATATGCGTCGATGCTTCGTTCTTATACTGCTAACTATTTTAATAGACTTGTTAAGTTTGTCGTACGATTTTGTTGTTTTTTTCATGAAAAGATCTATGTGTTGGTGCTTCAAGGCAAAACTTTATGTGCTCTTTATGCTTAATTGTCTTTAACTGCTACATTTAGAAGAAAATAACATCCTTTTTTATGTTGGTAATCTGATATCTTAGATGTAGACTTAGCCGGTCTATTTGCACTCAGCTTTTCTTTTACACTGAACAATGATTCATAAATCTGATTACAAAGAGATACTGAGTATTGTGGTATGAGTGTGTGTAAGCATGAACAGAAAATGCTAAATTTGCATTGACACATTAACTTTTTCCTTGAGAAACTTTGCCAATGCTATTTGAATTTTATTATCGCCTCATAAATGCAAATGTTGTCAATAGGGTCAACAATACTTCTGTACTATAAAACTCTACCAGCATTGGTATCTTAATGTGTTTTGTTGTTATGATTTTGAAGCAAACTGTGCTTTACCCACTACGACCCTGTTGTAGTAAACTTGATGGTGCTTTATTTGCTAATAGAGTTAGTAATTCTATTGTTTTCATAGGAATGATTTTGATCATTATTGTCTCATGGAATCACCATAATGCTAAACCTTTGATAACAAAAGTGAAGAAATGGATAAACCAAAATTTTGAGAGCTTGATGCAAACCTGGTAGTCTGTATAGTTATGGATGTAATCAGATCTGTTGCACTGTTCAGAATGTTTGAATTAGATCTCACCTATACATATAAATATGTTAATTTGTATGTAAATAAATAAGGAATTTTGTGCATATAAATGGCATTTGTCTTGGCTATTCCCTTCTGTCAGTTGAAAATATAGTACATTTGAGTTTTCGATGAATTGTTATATTCATTATTAAATAATTCAAGTTTGACATTATAAAACATTTTGATATAGTATACAAGTGATAAGATAAAAATTATTTAATTTTGCATTTTAATCTTTAATTTTATTATTATTTATTAAAGGATATACTCCACTACTGGAAAAGATTAAATCTAATGAGAATTCTTGGCAGAGCAAACACCTTTCATAAGCAACCAAGATAACACTCATTATTTCAGTTTTGAGTAGTTTGCACATTCACTAGTGAGCACACATTATCCTACTAAGGAAGATTATTAATAAGGAAGATTATTAATGAAATTGACAGGTTGATGAAAGCTTTTCTATGGTCTAACAATGTTGAAATAAGAAAAAAGGAAAAAGTTAAATGCAGAGAGATCACTATCCCAAAGAAATAAGGAGTACTAAGCATCACTTCTACTTCAACAATGTAGAAAGTGTTACTTAGTAAGAGAATATGGAGGTTGTTTTCAGATAAAGAAGCTTTTTTGAAAAATGGGCCTATGAAATTCATTTTAAAATTCTCAAAATTTGGTAGCTTGCCATTCTCCAACTCTTTCAAACAAACATTGAAAGTAAGGCATTTGATTTACCCCCATATCAAACACAAAGTTAATGGAGGAGAAAATACATGGATATGTTTGATAATTGGCTTGCAACAAGTCAACTCATAAACAGTCCAATGTTTGCACATTTTGTTGGACCAATTGAGGTTGACAAATTAAATCCTTCTATGTTTTGATAATAATAAAACTTAAAGAATTGATTAAGAAATAATTTCAGGTATTTGGATTAAAATGGTGGTACACTAGTCGACCAATGATGGCACAAGTTGACTATTATGTTGTTGATGATTTTCAAGTTAGATGAAATTTAAATAAAGTCGATTTGTGAAAATCAAGATTGCAATAATGAGTATCAGAATTAAACAACATGTACTTCATGAGAAGATCTTGTATGAAGAATTCAAATAGGCATCTCAACAATCAAAGATTGGAGATTATGTGAGATCTGTCAGTTGGAGCTTGGGACAAGTCGAACATCATGTTGCAAGTCGACTATTAACAATTAGACCTGTCAGTTGGTTAAATGGACTAGTTGACTATCATCATATAAGTTGACTATTCGAAGAGCGGAGTTGAAAGTTTCATGAAAAACGTTAGTGCTAGTCGACTAATTTTTGAAGACAAGTTGACTATAATGTACTAATCGACTATTACACACCGACTAGTCGACTATCAGTTGCAGCTGAACATAATTTGACTGTGTCAATTGATTTCAAACTGGAGAAAATCTTCATACAATGGCTAGGAGCGTTCTACAACGGTTAGGAGAGTTCTACAACGTCTAAAAACGTCTTGAAGCCTGCAAATAAAGGACGGAACTTTAAAGGATTGATTACACAAGTCCAAAGTGAAGCATACT
>JANIJH010000225.1:28841302-28855806 GCA_024520975.1 Erythroxylum areolatum | reverse complement strand
GATTTGCTTGTTTGTTTCGTGTGTTTTAATTCTCTGTTTTGTAGCACTTTGCGAAAAGATTAAAAGATCTATTCAACTCCCCTTCTAGATTGTTTTCACATTTGAGAAACAGATTGTCAGTGGAGTCAAGAGTCTCTGATTTAATTTAAAATGGTGAATGGCATGGCAATTTTAGGGGTTTCTGCACACTATTGGAGCACCTTCCTCAACTAGGGGGCACAAATAAAGAAGATGAAATCTACTGGTCTCCAAATCTGCAAGGAAAATTCACAAATAAATACTATCATAAGGTATTCATAAATGAAATAATAGAGGCTCCTTAGTACAATCTAATATGGCATAACTCTTTAAATCCAAAAGCCTCCTTCATTACTTGGCTAGCAATCAAAAATAGGTTTAGGATTAAATGTAAATGGTTTCGGCCTACTGAGACATCATGTGTTCTATGTCATAATGCTAATGACGATAGAAACCATTGATTCTTTGCTTGTGAATACAACAAATCCATATGGAGCAAGATTCTATACATGGTGGATATAGTTAATCATACCCGTGAATGGGAGAATACCTTGAGGTGGTTCATCAACTACTCCAAACCTGGAAAACAAGATGCAATCCTACTGAAATTGGCATTCATCACTACCAAGTACATGATATGGAAAGAGAGAAACTGTCGTATATACAAACAAATGGAGGAATACAAGTACCAGGTAGTTGAAAAAATCGTGAATTGGATTAGAGCTACAATGTTAGCCAAAAGAGTTGACCAAATTCTACCGGTTACTATGAAAGCTAAATGGCACATATGAATGGGTGTTTTGCACATGTAGGTGATGAGATTTGTTGTTAGTTTTCTAACTTTTATATTAGAACTACCGATCGTGATAGATACTCCTAATTAGTTGAAACTAGATAATCTTTGTAATATTGTAGTAATTTTTGCTATAGTAATCAAAATTTTCATTCATTAAAAAAAAGGATGAATCATATTTTGATTGAATTTGCTCTTTTTGAATAATTGGATCTTTTATTTAGGCCTAAAGTTAATAAGATTGAAGAAGAGTGATTAATTGTACTGAATAAATTAGGTTATTCCGCATTCTAATTAGTGGTGTATCACTTGCTTATAAATATATATATTTAAAAATTATATCATATTTTAATCTTTATTACATGAATTAACTTATAATAAAGGGTAATTTCTTCTTAATAACATATATTACCTTATAATAAATAGTAATTCCATGCCTGCTTTAAATAATAATACATTATAAATTAAGAATATTATGATATATGCGAATTTACTTTCATATATTGCATAATATTTTATTTAATATTAGAATTAATAAATGTGCAATTTTAATATTAAAATCTTAATGTGTATATATTTCTAAACAATTAAAATCTATTAATAATTAACTTTCTTCGATGATTTTGATTTGTTAATGAATATTTTTAATTAGATATTAATGTTCACAAATTTCAAAATGACTAAAAAGGCATTAAGAGTTAAGAATATTTTAATATATATTTATTAAATGTAAAATTTTAATATTATTAATATTTAATGTGTAAATATTTTAAAATAATCAAAATTTACTAATAATTAACCATCTTCAATTTTATGAATTAATTTGTAATTTATGATTAGACATTTATAATTTTTAAATTATAACTTTGATTAATTTATTATATATTTTAAAGTTATAAAGTTATTTTTACATCTCAGATCTAGGTATAAGATATAGCTTAATGATATATAATTATATACTAATTAAATTAATGCTTTAAAAATTGCAGATTCACATGCCTAACGCAATTTGATGGACGTCTCTGTTTAGAAGGATGAGATCCTTTGTCCCTACTTTGTGTGTACTATTTCTTCTTAGCTACAAACTTATCTGTATTTTATTTATTTATTGTGAAATTTGTAACCGGGAGAAAATGACAGAGAATAGAAACGGAAAGGATGAAAGAGAGGTTATCGCCCCCAGTTTAGGCCTGCCTGTTGATAATTAATGATAATCGAATTCACAACCCAAAATATTAAGGTGAGTTATTAAGGAGCTTTTTTTGGTTTAAGTGAAATCACGGATTTAAATTACTCTTATATATGGAGTTGTTTAAAACTTAGGATTAGAGCTTTATCTCCTGTAAGAGAGTCATCTAATTCGAGCGGGGATTATTCTTAGAGTGAATAGCTTAAAAATACCTTCCCATATTTGAGATACTAAAAAAAAAAAAGTAAATGCAACTTCCGTGTCCCACAGGCACATAATTGCCCTTTTCCTCTTACATAGTAAAACGACATTCCTATCCCCCCGTCTTCCTTCCCCCTCTCTAGTCCCTCCGAGTTCTCCATCTAAAGGTTTCGTTGCCCTAATTGCAAAATTCATCAGCCTCAATCTGAAATTCCTTTTGAATTTCTTCTGTCGAACAGTGTTGGAGGTTGATCTCGGAGGCGGAGATGATTTATACGGCAATTGATAACTTCTATCTGAGCGACGAGCAGCTGGAGAACTCACCGTCAAGGAAGGATGGGATTGATAAAGCAACCGAAACTACCCTCAGAATCTACGGCTGCGATCTCATCCAAGAAAGCGGCATTTTACTTAAACTGTATGCCTTCTTTTCTCAATACTTTTTGTTTTCATCAACTAATTAATCACTGCCTATTATTTCTTTTCCGAATTTTGTTTGCAATTTTCCACTTTATAAAGCTTGTTATGTTCTTAATTACAGGCCTCAGGCTGTCATGGCCACCGGTCAAGTGCTGTTCCATCGTTTCTATTGCAAGAAGTCGTTTGCACGCTTTAATGTCAAGGTTCTTCTTCATATTCTCCATTTCGGTTTTTTAGGGCAACCGTTTTTGGGGTTTTTTTATTTTTCCTAATGTTTGTGTTTCTGTAGTTGCATTTTTTTGTTGGTTTAATGGGATGTTTTCTGAAGCTTTATTGTATTGTATTAGTTTTTGTTTAATTGATATAATACAAAATCTAAGTTACCTCTGTTAGCTGGTACTTATGATGTTATAATTTCATGTAGAAAGTTGCCGCGAGTTGCGTGTGGCTTGCATCTAAACTAGAGGAAAGTCCTAGGAAAGCCCGACAAGTCATCATTGTCTTCCACAGGATGGAATGTAGAAGAGAGAATTTGCCCATGGAGTTTCTGGACCTGAGTTCAAAGGTTAGAGTCCAAAAATAATGTTAGGTTTACTTAATCCAAATAAATATACGTCATTAGGAAAAAAATTAGAAAGGTATGTAGAATTTATTGTTTTCAGGGTCTTGCTCAGACAAATTTGTTTTTGCTTCAAAAGAAGTTTGCAGAGTTGAAGGTGGAATTGAGCAGGACAGAAAGGCATATACTGAAAGAGATGGGTTTTGTTTGTCATGTTGAGCATCCGCACAAATTTATATCGAACTACCTCATGACTTTAGATACACCTTCTGAGTTGAGACAAGAAGCTTGGAATCTTGCAAATGACAGGTACTTATTATGACTGCGTCAAGGTTAATTTTATGCTGCTAGTTATTCTATACATTATACCTTGATATCATTTTCTTAAAGTTGGCTTTTATCAATTTAGGCATGTAGATTCATTTAATTTTGTTCTAGGTACCAACACCTATTGAAAAAAAGTACAGTGTGTTATAAGATGATGATAGAGCCATTTAAAATTCAGTTATCTGCAACTTATCAATTCTTTTAGCCTTTTTTTTTGGCCTCTATATCATACTGGACACTCATAATACTTCGTGGCTTAAGTATTTTACTAATTTTATGTTCCATATCTCAAGGCCTTCAACTGTTATGCCTAAAACCGCTAAGAACTTAGCCATTTTCTATCAAATTGTAAGTCATATTTATGACTTGATTATTGACATTAAATTTGATCAGAGGTAGATTCTTACTTGGTTGCAGTTGTTTTTTTTTTTCTTTTGTTGAAGTTTTTGTACTATTGAAGGCATTGAATTTCTGTTGTTATGTCATTTTGCATATCTTGCTAACAAGTTGTATCATTTGATGGTTTTGAGTTCTACTTTATGTTCTTCTTGAAGTAAAAATTTGCTTTTTCATTTTTTTCCCTATTTGGAGCAGTCTGCGAACAACTTTGTGTGTTCGTTTCAAAAGTGAAGTTGTGGCTTGTGGAGTTGTATATGCTGCTGCACGAAGGTTCCAAGTTCCACTTCCTGAGAATCCACCTTGGTGGAGGGCATTTGATGCAGAGAAATCTGGGATCGATGAAGTTTGTAGAGTTCTGGCTCACCTGTACAATCTTCCCAAGGCGCAGTATATATCAATCTGCAAGGATGGTGATTTTTCTTTTTCCAATAAGTCTTCAGATTCACAATCACAAGCCATTCCAAAGGTAATTATTATTCCTTGTCCAGAAATTTTTACGAGTAGCTTCTGTAGTTAATTTGTTTGTTTCTCCAGAGTTTACCTATTATCAGAAACAGAATGCTGTTTAAGCATACACGTTTCCACTAAGTGAAGCAACCTGATGCCCGTGATACACAAGGAATATCAAGTGCAAGGGTTCCGGAGATCTCCCATATCCATTAACAAGAAAGAGAATATTTAAATACCGGTTGAAATTGATGCACTCAGGATGAAGTTTCTCTCTTTTTGTTCAGGAAAATCCACAGGCCACCTCACCGACCAATAATGATGCTACAGTTACCAAGTCAGCTGTGGCCACAGTTACTGTCGAATCTGGCGGATCTAAGGGTGCGATACTGAAAGTGGCCTTAGACAAGTTGAAGGAATCCAGGAAGAGTGACGATGAATTGAAATCTTCCGGGGGAGAGGCAAGAGAAGAGCCCATTTCGAGGTCCAAGACTGAGCAAAGAACAGAGGCAAGTGGTGATAGGAGCAAGGAGAGAGAGAGGGACAGGGATAGGGACAGGGACAGGGAAAGGGAAAGGGATAGAATGAAGGGCCAGGATCGTGATAGGGGCAGAGAATTGGACAGGGAAAGAGAGCAGGAAGAGGCTGAGAGGGATAGGGATAAATCCAAGGATCGAGGACATCGGTCAAAGGATAGAGGTAAAGAATCGGGGTTCTTATTTGATGGATCTATAGCTTCATGTTCCTTGTATGTTAAAGTTTCAGGATTTAAAACGACTGCAGTTGTCCTTTTAAAAGATGTGTAAATATATGAGCTGTTTTAATTGCAGGGTATCCAGAGAAATCACGCCATCATTCATCCCGGGGTATGCTTCAATATCTACAATTTATTAGCTTACTTATTTTCATGTGCATCTAGGTGTCGATTATAGTGTCTAAGCCATTCTTTTTCTTCCAGATCGTAACTACCACAGTTCCTTGTATTCTTCAAGGGAGAAGGATCGCCATAGGCATCATTCCTATTCCTAAATTTAGGACTGGAGAACATAATCTTCCCGCCAAGGTTTCCAAGCAGCTAGGAAATGGTAGGTTGGGATATGAAGCATCATTTGTTTTGACATTTTAAATATGAATCTAGTGCTGCCTCTCTCGATCTCTTTATCCCAAGTAACGACAGCTTACCCCACTTGGAGCTAGCTTTTGAACCAATGATGATAGCAATGATTTATGACATTCCTCATTTTACTTATTCGTTAGTGTCCAAAACAATTTCTCATTTTGGATGACGATGATTCGTCCTAATCTAAGGAATTGCACTACATTCTACTGTAAATAGCATGATATAAATTCTTCACGACCATATTGGTAAAGTTGAAATACGACATTCTACTGACATCTTATATGAAAAGGACATTGATTTAATTTAATTTGGATGCCAGTTTTCTTAATCTATTTCTTTGTTATTCGACACTTCTCATAATTGTGTTATAGTTTTTATCTTTTATTTATATGTAATAATAAACTAATTTCTTTTGTATTGGTGAAGCTCAAAAATTATGTACTGGAATTACTATTTTAAATCATGGAATTTTAAACTTGTTATTTCAAATATAATATGAAGTAATGATTTATTGTTAATTTATATAAAGAATTATATGAAAACAAAGTAAAGGATATCGGTGCCTGATACGTTAGTATGGGAAGAAAGTAAATAGTAAAAAATGAAAAAAGATAGTTGATTATATATTATAATTGAATGAACAATATTTTCATACTCTCTTTTAGTACAATCATGTATATCTATTTTTATTTTTCATTATATTCATTATAAATCTTATTATTATTATTGAAATACAAATTGAATTGTAATAGAATAAAAATTAATTTTAGTAAATATAGATAACTATTTTAGATCATGTGTACATATG
The DNA here is from genome assembly GCA_024520975.1 of Erythroxylum areolatum. Lineage (NCBI taxonomy): Eukaryota > Viridiplantae > Streptophyta > Magnoliopsida > Malpighiales > Erythroxylaceae > Erythroxylum > Erythroxylum areolatum. The sequence goes on along the minus strand of JANIJH010000225.1, from coordinate 28,849,525 downwards.
TAAAATTTGCAATTAATTATTGTAAATTGGTATGAACGCCTCCCATTGTTGATATGGGTACGAATACTAATAAAAAGGATTGTTGTAATCTTTAAGTCGCAACAGGTGTAACGAAAGACAAGGCAGGCGCGTGACGTATGTAATCAATATTCAATATGATTGTGGGGTCCTCAAATTTTCTGGTCACCTTCTCCTATTCCTACCATTGCATCTGAGCTAATTTTAAACTAGTTTATCTCAATCACCTTAATCACATACGTATCTAATCTCTAATAGTATCCATGTATATGGAGAAACTTTATAACTATTATAGAGAATGTTAGATTAAAAAAAGTATCAACTCCTTTAGAGTTCAAGTCTAGTTATAATAAATTTTAGACCTTTTATTTAAACTTTAGTTATAATTAGAATTAATTTTAATTAAATATTAATTAATTCCAAATAAAATTCAATATTTTATATTGGTTTTTATATATTTAACATCTTATATTTAATCATAAAGTTTCTTAAACTTTATGATCAAGTCTAACTTAAATTCAAACACCTTTTTTCTACAACTTATTTTTTTATATGTAACTCATTAGGTTTTTAAACATATTGAGAATTGATATAAATTATAACTTTAAATTATATTTAGGAGTAGATAAATTAAACTCCTTTAATTTATCTTTAATCTTCTAATTAAAAAATTAATATCCATAAATAAAGATTGACATCTAGTAACATATCATGATCGTCTATATATTTAAGAAAATCAAAGTGATTTTGACTATCTTTTTATGCATTAATTTTTTGTATAATTCAATCATTTCATCATGCGATCTTTTGATTACATATACAGTATGAAATTAATTTTTATTTTAGTCCAAACATATTAATTCTCATCATTAGTAATTGATTTTATTAATGAAATTTGAAAATTATTTCCAAAGCTTTGACCAAAGATTTCCTGAATCAATATGAATTGAGAACAATGGAACATTCTCTTTAATCACTTTAGGGTGATAAATCATTAGTTACTGAAATACTTTCATATAGTTCATGCTATATTCAATAAATACCAATTAAGTAATCCTTGACTAGAATAAATCATAAATAGTTTCAAAACATAGCAATCTTTATTTGAGATACTTTAGAGATCTCAAGTTAAAAGATCACTTATACAATCATCATAATAAAATATTCATAGACACACAAGTAATGTTCTAAATGAAATTTTCGTGGAGCTAGTTCAATGAACTTATTCTCTAGTAAGCACTCATATGTTTGTTTAAGTATCTATATACTTTAATATATAAAATTGACTATTTCCTTCATATGAAAGAAACATAACGTTTGTTGGTCCTTTTATGTTTTTATTAATGTCTAGTCTTAAAATAATAGTGACTATGAACGATTTAGGGATAATACATAAATGAAATATTAATCCAATAATTGTGATCTGATTATAATGTCATTCCAATATATATTTACCTCTTAGACTTTATCATATATAAAAGATAAAGAATAATTTCACTAAACTACAACCAACCGATTTGTTATAGAACATAAACTAACAATCTCTCATTTGCACTAAACTAATTGTTTAAGTATATTATACTATATAACTATATGACGATCATACTATTGCTAGGACAATAAGTTAGTAAGAGAATTCCACGAGATTCTCTATAGTGAGTACTTGCTTAAGTTTTATAACTTTCTTTTTAATTATCATTATCATTAACAAACTATGTAAATATATAATTGGATCTTTGATAACATCTTAGCTCCTTTTGCATGATTAATGGCTCCAGTGTTTTATAATACATTACTGTTTGAACAATACAAGGAATTATACCAAGTTCATTAAATAACTTTTTGATTCAATTAATTATTTTTACTAAATGAAAATTATATTTTGGATTAATTAGCAATTAATGTTATATTAGAACCTTTCTAATCTCAAAATAATATTATTTTAAACTTAAAAAGAATTTATTTCTAAAGCTAATATTCATATAACTTTGAACTCAATATCAACTCATAAAAAGAAAAATGGATATCTTTAATACTTCATATGTATCAGATACCTTAAATACTAAAAACCTTTAGTATATGATCCACGTACATGGATTTGGAATAGGTAAACAACTTTCATATATGATAAGTTATTAAATTTTTATATCCAATATAAGTTTTTCTCAGACTATCGTATATTTAACAATTAAAAATATAAATTTTTTATTCTTTATAAGCAATATTTCTCTACATACTCCTACTGTAGAGGACAACTATTACTCCTACTAAATTTCTTGTAGACATGATAAAGCTACAATGACATGATAAAGCTACAATCATTTCTAAAATAAACTCTTTGAATTTATTATGAAAGTGAATCTTTCAATATCTCAAAACCTTTTAACTATACATCAAATGTATCAACAAAAAAGACTAGTTCTAATTGGATGCATTTTCATGAAATTTGAACATTTCAAAATTTTATCTAACTCTCATTACGTATTTTGAGAACTATTTTTCAATAAGTATACATTGAAACAAATATGTTGTTCAATGGGCTTGTAAAATTATATTCAACCTTTTGGATATCTCATATCCTTCTATCATGCTATTTAGTTATGAACTTATTGGATAATATATGCTTCAATTAAGTATCATATCCAAAATTATTAACTTTGATTCTTTCAAAGTCTTACCATTCTATATCTAATATAGAATCTTATTAATTGATTTAATTGGAACTACTGAAGGTAAATTACTGTATTAGGCATAACTATAAAAAAATAAATATTGCTCATACAAAATCTGATATTGTGTTTTCTTCCTTACACAAATCCATACTATTATGAAATGTAATTATAAAGATATTCACCAAAGAATCTCATTCCCTATAAATAAAAATTGATATCTCACAACATCAATCTCGTCAAATTTCTTCGACATTCTTAATGCTAAATTTATACTTACATTTAAATAATTTGAACTTTTCAAATTTTAACTCGATATTTTGTTTAACATGTATGAATCTATCATAAGAAGTCATCATTAAATATAATAAATACAAATACTATCAGTTTATGTATTGTTATTACATTTCATATATCATATGTATAAGATTTAACAATGTAATACTATCATCCTTTTACCAAAGGTTGATTCAATCATTCTTCAACCCAATAAGTCTCACAAGTTTCATATGATTCATAATAAAAAAAGATATATATGTCCTTAAATATAACTTTGTGATTCTTAATTTATTGATTTAACCAACATAGAATAAAAAATTAGTTTTGATTATCTTACTTTGAATTTTTGCCACTTATATCAAGTGTAAGTCTCCCTTGATCCAACAGATACAAATTATTTATATAATCTTGGATTAACTAGTTTAGTCAACAACATGTCTTGTCATCTTAAATATTTTAATAATGATAAATCTAAATTTAGTATCGAATAATTATAAGCATAGATTGTAAATACATATGATCTCTATCAGATCATATATTGGCAAGAAAAGTTTTTCAATTATTTTTCCTTTTAATAATAACTATTATCGTATTTAAACTAATGCCTTCAATTATAATCTTTATTTATACTTTTAACAGGCTAAATTGATCAAAATAATTCCATCAAGGTATTATACCTTTTATCTCTACTCTATGCAACCTCTTATATCATGCTATCATGGTGTTAAATACGTAGTACATGTTGTCATTAAAGTTTAATATATTAGTCAATTCAAAATGTCATTATATTTTTTCATCTATTTGATATTAACATATTTATAACTTTGCTACCAAATCCTCGATAGGGATTAATAGCACAATTGTATAATATTCGTATGAATATTCTTTTATATCTTTAAGAACCCTTCTCAAACATAACATATGGCTAAGAATTTGGTCATCAACCCTTTAATATCAACTTTACTAAATAAAGGTAATTTCTAATCATAACATGATATAAATATAAGAAAAACAAGCAGTTGTTGTATGCCATGATAACCAAATGATCCATATTTTATTCAAAATAACAACCCTTATTACTATTCAAAAAATTACTCTAATCTCTCTAGTGGGCTAGGTTCCTATTCAAATTTAGTTGATCTTGAGTTTACACAACAAACTAACTAAACTAAAATAGGTAAATAACAACTTTATCAATCATATCTCATGCGACTGTTAGATCCATTAAGTAACAGCTCTTACCAAAATATATCTTATATGTTATTCTTAATCCTACCTGTAAATTCATGTGATCATGAGTTTGCTCCTCCAATTCATACAAATTTAGTTAAGTAAGATCCATTGTAATATGACTAAATATATTTGGGTCAAAGTATCATTGAGTTTGCTTAACAAGCCTAGCAATAAAAAGAACTCTAATTTATTCTTATAATATATAATGCAACAATCATATTCAAAACATATACTTATATTTTAATAAAGGATTTAGTTTTATTCATCTTATTAAACAAAAATTTATATATAATAATGTCATACATATAAAACTTGCAATCAAATATATGTCAAAACATATCAAACAAATATTAACAACATGCAATTTTTCATGATAATATATTCAAATTATATGCATGAAATATGAAGTCTTATTTGATTCTAGTTATTAATCTTGGTAATCTAAAATGATGTTTTCAGCTCCTTGGATAATTAAATTAGATTAAACCATTGATTTCTAATTGAATTCAATTTCTATCTCAAATAGAAATTTAATTTGATTTAAAATTTAAAATTCAATCGAAACTATTTCAATATTTTGACTATTTTACAAAAATTTAAAGAAACTACTTTTAAAATTAAATCAAACACTATTGAATTTAATTCAAAATTTTTCATTTTTTTATTTGGAGATTGATTTCTTAATTAATTATAATTTTTTTCTTAATAAATTAGAAAACTATTTTCAATAGATTAAAGAAAATTTATTTTTTTAATTAATAAATCAAAAAATCTTTCAAATTTAATTCCAAAAAATAATTTCCTGATAAAGTAAAAATATTATTCAAATAGATAAAGAAATAGTTTATAAATAAATAGAATAATAATTTTCTCAATAAATAAAATAATAAATTAATTTATCTCAATTAAATTTAAATAAATAAAATTTTAATTAAGAAACACCTTTTTTAAATTACTTAAGAAAAGACTCTCTTTAATTTTAAGAAATCTAATTAATTAATTTCATTCTAATTAAAGTATAATTAATTCTAATTCTAGATTAACTTTTCTTTCTTTTAATAAGGAATCAATTTAATTATTAATCCTAATCATATTAAAAAAACAATTTATTCAATTTTAAAATTGATTTTTTATTTTAAAACTCTTTTAAAATAATGTAATTTGGCTAAATTAGGAATTACTTTAATCCTTAAGTTAAATAAGTAATCATTTTCTAGATTTAAGTCACACATAACATGTATCCATACAACTTTTTTCTGGCTTAAAGCTACAATAACCTTGTTGTCAAACAAGTAATATTTTGTGTTAAGAATACCTTAACTTTAACATAGAATAACTAATTCATGTGTCTAAACACCCTTATCATAGACCTAAAATAGATTAATCTAGTTTTCAAACACATCCATTCTTCATTCTTTGGAAAACCCCCGTCTCCAAACTAAGTAATACTAGCCAACACCTTTTCCTAAATCTATCACCGCCATTATCTCTCTCTTGTCACCTGCTGAAGCTACTGCTGCCAATTCACTACCTCTCTAATGTCACCTTTTTCATGCCAGCAGCTGTCGCCTTCACCTTTGCTAGTCATTTTTGACTCTACTTCTCATCACGACCAGCTGCCATCTGTCATTTGCGAATTAGCTTCCGTTATCACTATTCACTTGTTGTCACCATCCTTGAATCTTTGCTGCCGCACTTTACCGTTGCCTCTCACTCACCCAACAACTGCTGCCAACCTCTCAAGCCACCAACACCAGTTTCTTCTTGCCGCACTTTTGGCATCTTCATTGGTGAGTAGTCAATGCATTGAACACATTAGAAAATAATAATTAACTCTGCACAACTACATTTGTAATAGTAGTGAGAAAGGATTGCGTCTATAAAGAGTGTATGTCTAACTTTTGTAATAAATAAATCAGTGTTTAGGATAGGAGGGGAGGGTTTTGACTAAATTCAATTAACAAAATAAAGCAAAACTAAACTATTAAATCAAACATTACAAAATTGCAAGGGTTAATTAATGAGTTTTGAATCTAGTTTGCTGATCAATCAACAAAAGCTCTATTAATCCTAGTATTCATTTAGGTTATATCTAATTAAAACAAGTCTTTAATTTGGTTTAGTTATCAAACAACCTAAAATAAGCTATTTAGATTTAGTATGACATTCACATTACATAATATGAAAACAATTTATTCTGAGCAACAACCACATAAGCTCGAGTTGTTTAACCTATGCTATTTTGTACTAAATGTTGGGCAACTAGTTTTTTAAAACACATGAATTAGAGTTACAATGATTAAGTGATGCAATCTAGATTCTGGCAAGAAATTTATACATGAATAATCTAGTAGGCATATCTAAATCGTTCATACATAAATCCAAAACATTAAACATAAAATAACATAGTTAATCCCAAAAGAGAGTTAAGAATAACATTATTAGCTTAATCAATGCCTAAACGTGTTCGTCAGCCTCAATATCCCTTTTAAACTGGAAAGATGAATTTTAACTCCCCATATCTCCAAAAAAGGAGAGGAATCTACCTCCTTTTAAGCCTATATTCTCTTCGTACCCTTTTTGGTCTCTTAAATGTCGTTTTTATAGTGCAAAACTAGGGTTACATAGATATACTCAGTGAGTTATATATGCATGTAAGTGATTGTGTATGTTAATTTGGCAGAAATTACAGAGTTATATAGTCTTAGAGAGATACACAGCTAACATACATGATTGTGTAAGTCGCCTATATGGCCATGTAAGTCCCCATACAAGCGTGTAGGTCTTAGGGTTTCTTAAAACAACTTCTTTGAGTTCATATACATTTACAGTGAATTACACATTCCTATACATGGAAGTATAAGTCACAACAACTCTAAATCTTCCATTCTTTATCCTTTCTTCATCTTAATTTATCTACTTCTTGCTTTATGAAGGAAAATAAGGTAAAAATTGATAGAGACATCAAGGATATGGATTTATCTTATTTTGGTTCTTGTTCGTCAACTTGTACCTATAGAAAACATATGTATCTTAAGTGTGACATAACATTGATCACTAGGCATTAGAGAAAAAATATATCAATAACGAAGCAATTATCTGGTTCTCCCATACTTATTTTGTTGGAACCCCACCCTGGTGAGTCATGTGTTCGACGTCCTACGTGACATCTGGACGCATATCCCACGAGGGAAGAATTCCCCACTACGTCAAACCATAAACACGAACCCATTTCAATTACTTCCGAACAGATCTCGAAAGATTCACCCTAATTTCCCTCCTGAAAAAAATTGATCTTCTTAGGGCCCAAAATTAAATCCGATTCTTAAGCTAAAATGAAAATTTCATGTCTCTATATTAATAAGAACTAAAAACCACCTCAATCGGATCTCTCTAGATCAAGAAGTCACCAAAGTACGGAAGCATGTTCAATATTTTCATCCAATTGTTTAACTTTGATTTAATCCATAATTTTCAAATTAATCCCGAAAGCTCTAATTTTGCATAAAAGGGTAGAGAATTTTATTAGAAAACCAATGCTTTGAAAATTAATTAAATCAGAGGTCAAACGAAAAAGTTACAAGCAAAAGAGTGAGAGGAGGTTGAAATTTGGAAAAATAGGAAAAAGCAGAAAATACAAATAAATAAAAAAAAATTATTGCAAACGGCGTCGCACCCTCTTGCGCGGGCGCTCGAGATCACGAGGCGCCCGCCCTCGCGAGGGCACCTGCGAGATCCGAATATATTTTTTCCTTTGACTATCCAACTTCTAAAATTTATAACTTTTCACATAGAATTCCAAAATTTTCAAATTTGGTATCAATAAAAAGATAAAAGGAAGCTCTACAACTTCCATGAAGGATTCAAAAACTAATTTGGCTTTTAAGGGAGTCAAAAGCTACCTCAAAGTGACTGCCTAAACTAAAAAATATCCTACACAATAACAGAATTTTCAAAAATCATATCTTTCAACTCAATGGCCCAAAAATGTCACATTTTACATCAATGAAAAGATAAAAAGACG
>JANIJH010000225.1:28830121-28841202 GCA_024520975.1 Erythroxylum areolatum | reverse complement strand
GATTTTATTTGTATTTGTGTGCATTCATGTTTTTGAATTTGTTCATGAATTGTGAGAAATGTGAGAATTTTTTAGAATTGAGCAATTGAGAATTTTCAACCGTGAAATGTTGAAATTGCTTATGAATAATTTTTGAAAAGTTGAAAATTTTGAGAAATAAGATTTTGATAAATTTTTCTACTGTAAAATGTTTATAAATGGAAAAATGAGTTTTGAAAATGTTTTTGCTTATTATTCGATTTATAAACATGTTATCCACGAGCTGTCGAGCTCACCCCCTTTCATCCCCATCTCCAGGTATCGAGCGGGAGATCAGATGAAAGGAAGTCAAGGCATCTATTCAATTTTGCATTTTTTGAAATTTTGTGTAATGTAGATTTTGGTATTTTGTTTATGGCTTGGTATGCCATTAAAGTTTGTAGCATATTTATTTTAGAATGGAAATGAATTCTGGACTTGTATATGAATATGATTGGTTGGGGTTTGGATTGAATTATGAGTTTGTATATTAAATTGAGATAATAAATTTGTGTATGGTTAGGATATATGAATGGGATTGATTGTGATATGGATTCCGGACGGGAAGTCCGATGATACTGATTTTTGATTAAGAATTATTGAAGTGTTATGGGTATAGAATTGTGTTTGTTTATGCTGGGATTCCGGACAGGAGGTCCGATGAATTGTGTGGTTTGGTTTGGAATATAGAAGTGAGTTTAAAACCATTTGCAGGTTTTTGGGATTGTTTAAATACAGCCGTTATGCTGCCCAATTTTTTTAAAAAAGACAAATAAGATTTTGGTTAAAAGATGAATTATGGGATATGTATGAATGTATAAGAAAAATCTTATGATTTGAGATTTGGATTTAAGGATGAATTTCCAATTGGGAAAAATTAAGTTGCTTTGTATGAGTTTTTAATGAATGAAAGAGAAAAAGGAAAAAAATTTATACCGGATTTGATCGGCTTAGATTAAATGTCTTAGAGTTTTCTAACGCGACAAGTTTGTTTTGTTTAAAAGTTTGAGTTCACGGATGTCGGAATTTGTTTCGTTTCGATTGAACCGTTTGTGTGCTTTGATTCGATTATGATATCAAGATCTGTTAGAAGGACGATTGTGTTTTAGGTGGAGTCAAATTCTAGAATTTCTGCAGACTCCAGATTCCATCCTTAGGCGTGCCCACGCCTAGTCTCTGAATTCCCTAGGTATGCTCACGCCTAGTCTCTGAATTTCTTAGGCGTGCCCACGCCTAGTCTCTGAATTTCGACCAGATTGGGAATTCTAGATTTTTCCTTCCTTCTTCCGATTTGCTTTTGATCTGGTTCGCATTTTCACATTTCGTTTTGTCTGCCTTTCGCTTCGGATTCTTATGACTTTGATTGATTTCGTTTCCGCCTTCTTGTTTCGCTTTTCGATTCCGTTTAAGATTCTATTTTTCGATTGGGGATCGGTTCCGAAATCGGGTCCCAACAGCAAGAATACATGCCCGAGTTGTATGAATTTTTTTCTCTAATTATAACTATATAGTCTTATAAGCAAAAGAAAAAAGGAGAATGTGTTTTTTTAACGTTAAAAAAAACTTAAACACACATAAGCTACAAATTTCTCACCCCTATACTTAAAACATACATTTTCCCTAATATAATATTAAATGTAAGAGATGTATCAATCAATAAAAACAATAATTGCAAAAATGTAAAGGAAAAGGGACAAACTCCCCTTGAGTTGCCTCCCAAGTAGCACCTTTGTTTATTCTCTTTGGTTTGATTTCATGTTTTTCTCCTCACGTGACAAAATTTTGATCTCTAGGGATTACAGCTTCTACATCTTCACTTGAAATTCTTCAAGACAAGGCTTAAGTCGATGACCATTCACCTTCAACATTTTCCTTATGCACTATAAGGAGAAATATTAGTAACCACAAAAAGATCGACCCAATAAGGACATAACTTACTTGGAAATATTTTATATATAGAAAAATAAAGAATCATTTTTTTTACCAATAATAAAGTTTTTTTTCTTAAGACATAGAATCTTTTGGTCTTCTCCTTAGTTGAAACTACTTCTAGTTTACCTGTGCACTTTTTCTTACAATCTTCCTGTACTAAAGGTCAATCACATTAATCTCAAAAACAAAATGGTCATCTTGGGAGTGCTTCACGATATAAAAAAATATTGACATGAATAACTTCCCCATTAAATTCTATTATATGGGTACCCTCATGAACATTGATTTTAGTTTGAGTTGTTTTAAAGGAACAACCAATTAAGATATATGCAAGATTAGGAGAAATGTCATCATCTATATCCAAAAAAAAATCTATTGAAAATATTATTTTATTCACCTACATAAGTATATCCTCAATCACCCCATCTGGGTAGGCATTAGTCCAATCAGTTAATTGTATGTTAACACTAGTTTGTTTCAAAGAGCAAGGTTTTAAAACAGCATAAAGGTAACAAGGCATAACATTAATTGATGTTCTTAAATCTAACATGCCTATTTAATCGTAGTGTTACCAATTTGACAAGAAATTGTGAACATGCTTGGATCCTTACACTTAGTACGTAGTTTTTTTTAAAGACCATATAAACATTTTCAGTCATTCTGATCAGTTCATTATTTTTCAACTTTCATTTGTTGGTGCACAATTTCTTAAGGAATTTTGCATACCTTGGCATGTGCTTGATCGCATCCAGTTATGTTATATTCACTTCGACCTTTCAAAAAGTCTCCTAGATCTCCTTATCTTTGTTCTCCTTATTTGACTTTGATAACCCTAGGAAAAGGTGGAGTTTTTAACAACAATTTAGAGTTTGAAATTTACCTTTAAACTAGATGAGGTATCCCTTTCTTCTTCAATCTCCTTTCCAATTTGTTCTTGTGATCGATCCTTGTTGGTCTTCTTTAGGTACTTAAGCTTCCTACCACTCCTTAAGGTGATCATCACATTAACATTCTTTAGATTTATCTCAAGTTGAGATAAAAGTTTTCCTTCTCTTTAGGAATGTCAGTTTTGGCTTAGCTCACTGGCCTAGTTCAATTTTGACTAGGGTTGACCAGATCATGGGTGGACCACGAGCCAAAATTGTTCCATCCGACTGAGTCACGGCTTAGTTTGTGGCTGCTCAGCCAGACCATAATGTCAAAAATGACATCATTTTTTTATAAAAAAAAATATAAGCTCAGCTCGGGTTTAGCTACGGGCCACCTAACCTTTGGATCGGGCTAGGCTATGAGTAACCCGGGCCTAGCCATACCCATTAACATCCCTACTCCTCTTTAGGCTTCAAAACAATTGATAACAACTACAATTTGGCTTACTTGATTCTACAAGTTTTGAATGATAGACCTTATCTCTTGCAACATATTATGTTGAAATTGCAAAGTGTTACTAACAAGAGATTTAACCATATTTTTTAATGATGTACCTAAGTTAGAGGAGCCTTGTGGTCTTTGTTAAAGTTACTACGCACCCTAGGTTATAAGTTTGGAAATATTGATTATATAGTTAGGAGAAATTTTCTCTTATAACATTAACATACCTCATATTGCCCTTTTGTAGAGCTGGGTAAAAATTTGTCGGATGATTTGTATTTGCACATATACCACAATCCTTCACTTATACTTACCCTATAGTAATTTGTCTAACAAAAGATGTTAGTTCATTTAAACGATGTTCTATGGATAAATTGCTTACCTCGTTTCCTTTGGAATATAGTTGCTAATGCCAAATTGTTGACTGTTTTTCACCATATGCTTAATTAACATCCTTGATTCGATAACAGTCTTTTCACTTAGTACTCCACCACTTGCTACATCTACTAAATTCCTATCCATAGGTAATAATCCTTCGTAAAAGTAGCGGATAAGGAGTTGCTTCATGATATTGTGATGTGAGCAACAGTTAAATAACTTTTTAAACCGTTCCTAATACTCGTATATGGATTCTCTATGATTTTGCTTAACCTGCAAATTTCCTTCCTTGTGCTTATTGTCTTTGATACTAAGAAGTAATTCTCTAAAAATAGCCTTTTCATTTTCGTCTATTTATTAACACTTTTTCTAGGAAAATTAAAAAGACAATCTTTTCCACTTCCTTCATTAAAAATGAAAATGCCCTTAACATGATATACTCTTCTGTCACCTCTGGAGTTTCTATACTAAAACAAAGCACATCGAGCTCCTTAAGGTGCTTGTAAGCATCCTCATTTGCAAGACCATGAAAATCAGGTAAAAGATGTATCAATCTAGACTTAAGCTCAAAAGTAATATGTTCAACAAAATTTAGAAAAGTGATGCAGATGGGCCTTTGAGTCAAATCTATGACAACTAACTCCTTTAGAGTTTTTGGATTAGCCATAGCTTCTTCCAAATTGATTCTTTGCTTTATTCTTAGAGTTGCTCTTTTTTTCCCCCTATGTAACCTTCGCAATGTCCTTTTGATCTTAGGATCAAATTATACAGGATTTTGATGAAGAGATATAGTCATTATCATATACAAACACTAGCAAATATAAAAAAGATCAAGAAACAGTTGTGAAGCCAATTATACATAGATAAATACAAAATACTAATTAATGTCGAACATAAAACTAAATCACTTTGCTACCTAAAAATGGTGCCAAAATTCGAGTTGATGTGCCGAACACAAAAAAAAACAATACCTAACTCTTCACAACTAAATTAATATTAGTGATGAGAAATTATCATATCCACATAGAGTGTGTGTCTAACTTTTGTAATGAATAAATTATTAAGATTAGAGGCATGGGGCTTTGATCGAATTCAATTATTAAAATAAAGTAAAATTAAACTATTGAAGGTAAATCAAATCAAACAATATAAAATTGCAAGGATTAATCATTGGGTTTTGAATCCAGTTTGTGGTTCAATATTGACCTTCACATATATATGCATAATCAATCATCATATTATTCTCGTACCTCTCTTGAAACTATTAACTAGTATATGAACAACAAGTTTTACTAACCCTATTTTTTTTTCCTTTAGAACATATCCAATTAAAACAAGCTCTTTAATTATGTCTAGTTATCAATAAGCTCTCTAGATTTAGGGTGATAACCATATTATGTAATAGAAAAATATGTTAGTCTAAGCAATAATCATATAAGCTCAAGTCATTTAACCTATACTATTTTGTCCCTATGATGCACAACCATTAGTTTACCATAAATGAATCAGAGATATAATGATTACCTATTATAATCTAGGTTCTATCAATGAATCTTTACATAAATAATTTGGTAGGTGTATCTAAATTATTCATACATAAATATAAAATATTAAACATAGAATAACATAATTAATTTTAAAAGAGAGTTAAGAATAACATCACTAGCTTAATCAATGCCCAGACATTTTTATCAGCCTCAATATCCCCTTTGAACTAGAAAGATGAAGTTTAGCTATTTATATCTCCTAAAAGGGAAGGGAACTTACCTTTTTGAGTCTCTAATCACTTTATACCCTTTTAGGCTCTTAAATTCCCTTTTTACTGCGTAGTTATACACGGTTAGCCACATGTGTATGTAAGTGACCATATACGTTAATTTGGTAGGAATTACAGAGTTACATAGTCTCAGAGAGATACATGACTAACATACATGGTTGTGTAAGTCCCACATGGGTGTGTAGGTCTTATGGTTGCTTGAAACAACATCTTCAAGTTCACACATGTTTCTAGTGAATTATACATTCCCATAAATGACCATGTAAGCTATAGTAACTCCAGTTTTTTCCATTCTTTATCTCGGTTTCGATCTAATTAATCTCCTTCTTGCTTCAAAAAGGAAAATAAGATCGAACGTTAATAGAACAATACCAAGGATGTGGATTAGCTCATTTTGGTTCTTATTTCACCAACTTGTATCTAAAGAAAAATATGAACCAAAATAAGTATATTAAATGCAATATAACATTAATCACTAAACATTAAGGAATAAATATATCAATAATCAAGCACTTCTCAGTGCATGAGGGTACTAGATGCAGCAGTAGTTGTTTCCCAAACCATTACTGCCATCCTCTCCAATGTTTACCAACCACTCACACTTGACAATTTCACAAAACCGTAGATCTCTATAAGCTTCCAATCATAAACCATAAATACCAATGATTGAGGTTCCCATAATAGTAAGCAACACTATATACAATCATATAATTTGAACAATATCAATCTAAAAAAATGATTCTAGTTCGATACAAGTTACATAAGGTGAAAATAAAAAATTCATTTTTTTTGATATTGTGAATTTCAATTATAATTTGAATGTAAGGTTTTAGAATTTTGCGTTTCTAAAATTTTCAATATGAACTTTTCATATTTAAACAAATCTAGTTTGTTTTTAAAAGTTTAGAGTCTATGATTCTCTCTTTCAAAATTAAATATCAATAATAATCAAATAGTTTTAATCAAGTTATATTATTAAAGATGGCTTTGATACTAAATATGATCCTACATGTAGTGGAATAAGTTTTTGTTTCTTATTTAAAAGCCAAAAGAACTTAAATTATATAATATAATTAATTCATAAAATATAATAAAACATGAATCTAAGTCATACCTTATTGTGAAATTTGATCCTTTACTTGGGCTATATTTAGTTAGACGTAAAGTTTTTAATGGAATTGAATGGAATATAATAGAATGAAATGTAACGTAAATGGATGTAATATTAAAAAGTTATTGTTTAGGAGGGATGGAAGGATTTATAATGTAATATAGTGAAATATTGTTTGGACGAAGAGTTTGTAATGTAATATAATGTAACGTTGTCTATCATTTTACATTTCATCCTAAACCCCCTAAATTGGAGGTTTTTTATTTTTATTGTTTAGGATGGAATGAGATGTAATATAAAACCCTCCTCTTCCATCACATCCCATTTTATTCCATTCCATTGTAAAACCTCCTCTTAGACGATGTAATAATATCACAGTACATTCCATTCCATTATAAAACCCTAAATCAAACATAGCCTTATCGTTTCGCTAGAATTGTTTTTAAAACTAACTTCTCTGAACCACCATAACTGCACACGTGTCTCGTATCTGACAACTTTCACAGGACATACTGAGAGAACTCTATAACTATATGTAAAGGATTGGACAAGAAGTACTAAGTTCCTTCGAGCCTAAGCCTATTTATAATAGGTTTGGAACCTTTTAGTAAATTAATTAAAATAAAATTCTGTTTTAGTTAAACTTTAATTAGAATTAGAATTATAATTAGTTCGAATTAAATACCCATTTGGATTAAATAACATCCAATATCTTATACCGATCCTTATTTATTAAATATCTCATATTTAATTGTAAAGTTTATTAAATTTTACAATCAAGTCTAACTTGATTCAAATACTTTTTCTCTCTTCAACTTGTTCTTTATATGTGACCCATTAGGGTTTCAAATATGTTGACCATGGATATAAATTATAATCATAAATCATATTTAGGATTACATAAATTAAACTCCTTTAATTTATCTTTAATTCTCGAATTAAATAATTCATATCCATATATTAAGATTGGCGTCTAGTAATGCATCATGACTACTTAAATATTTAAGAACATCAAATTAATTTTGACTAATCTTTTTATACATGAATTTTCATATAATTCAATTCTTTCATCATACAAAGTTTCAATTAGACATGTAGCATATAATTAATGTCTACTCTATTTCAATATAATCATAGTAGTTATCCACCATTAGTAATTGATACAATTAATGATATTTGAAAACTATTTTTGAAGTGTCATTCCACCCTGAACAAGGATTTCTTAAATCAATACTAATTAAGAATAGTAAAACATTTTCTTTAATCATTTTAAGATGAGAAATCCTATATTGATCATTCAACTATCTCCATATGGTTTGTGCTATATCAAATGACTACCGACTAAGTTATCCTTGACTATAATAAGACATAAGTAGTATCAAAATATATCAATCCTTATATAAGACACTTTAGAGATCTTAAGTCAAATAATCACTTTATATAATTATCAAAACAATAATTTTCATAGATATACAAGTAATATTCCAAATGAAATTATTATATGGGATTAGTTTAGTGAATTTTTTTTCTAACAAACACCCATACATTTTTTTTAGTATCTCCATACTTTAGTTCATAAGTTCGACTGCTTTCTTTATAAGGAATAAACATAATATGTACTAGTTTCTTTTACGCTCTATTAATGTCTGGTCTTAATAGAATAATGGTTAGGAACGACTTAAGAATCATAATTATGAGATTCATATTACATTTATATATTATTCTTAAGCTGTTCTTATCATTATTCTATTAAGACTATCATAATTTTATTTCTAATGTATATTTATCTCATAAATTTTATTATATACATATGAATATTTATAAGATAGAAAAATATGGTAACAATATGCTTAAAATTTCATACGATATGATAAAAGTCACTTATTTTCAAAATCATTTGTGTTGAAACAATTTTTGTTGATAGTGGAGCAGAGGTAACCAACTATTCTTCGTGCGTATACTTTTGTATGTTACACTACCAAATAGTGAGATATTGGCATCACTTAAAAATGTTGGACTTCCGACCAATGAAGATGATGTTGTTGCTATGATGCGGTTCCTAAATGCTGACGTGAAAGAATCTATTTCTTATGGGCATTTTAGAAATTTTTATGTGTTTGCTCCCCTCTAATCAATTTCATGATGATCTTAGGTGCAATATTTTTCTCATGTTTGCATAATCATAACAAAACTTGGCACATGTTTATCAGTTATTTAGTGTCAATATTGCCATTTGAGCAGAAAATGGATGTTTAATCATATTATTCAACTTCTATATTGGAAATTCAAGATTGATTGGTTGAATAATTTGTATGGCATACTATTTTATTTTACTACTTTGGATGGCAACTTCTACATCATACGAAGCTCAACAGTATGTTGTTTCTGAGTTGTGAAACTATATGATAAGATGGGTTGTGCAACTACCATAGTCCTTTCCCAATTTCCTACCTATAATTTAAAAATGGATCTATGCTTACATCTTATAATACATACAAAAGCATATGGTTTAAAGCTACTAATATTGTTCCCATTGCACCACCTGTGGAACTTCATGCTAGGGATGTTAATGATGAATGATCTAAGTCAAGGTTCTAAGTCTAAGTGCAATATATGGAGATGTTAATGATGAATGATCTAACTCGAGGAAACATATGATAATTTTCTTCGTTCTTTGTCAAGATGTTACAAGAATGAGAATATCAGCAAATGATCAAACAACAAAGCTCAACAACACTGAATTATTTTTTCGAACACATTAACATATGGTTAGATGAACTCACATAAAAAATGTACCACAACACATCCCTAATAGTAAAAGATATAACGATACTCCCAATCATAAGAGACAACAACACTCTAGAGACACACCCAACTGCAAGAGACAATAGTGACACTCTAGAGAAATTTCAGAGACATCAACACTCCACACACAATCGAAACTATGCAGGAGAGCTTCGTATCGTCAAGAACAAAGAAAACAAATGTAATAGGTTTTTAATTTAATTTATTTTTAAAGAAATGAGTTGAAAAAAATAGGAACATGTGTCAGGCATGTGGTAAGTAAAAAAAATCTAACGTGGTTTGTCATGTCATCCATGTTAACAAAAAACTTAACGTCTGACTATTTTCGTAACAAATTGGAAGTTAGAATATTTTAGTATCTTTTCTAAAGTTCGAGCTAGTACTAAGTAAAATTTGATATTTTTTTTAATAATTAAACCCCCTAAAATAAAATATAAATTTAAGAATTATATAAGATTATTCTTATCACTTTCCAATATAAGATAGTAAAAATAGCTGTTTCTTTTAGGTGCCTGTCATATTTTTAAAAGATTGCAATTTTAGTTTTATTTTCTTGCTTTATAAGGCATTGTATTTAAGAATAACAAGGCTTATATGGTTTGAAATCGATGAACTTGATTTGAATTAACCGAACTTTAGAATAGACTAATTTTCAATAAAATGATATTATATTTAATTTTTAAAATTTAAATATATATTTAATCAAATAAAAGTAGATCAAACTTTAGGTCACTCAAATTTAATTTAAATTTAATTACATTATCACCTTTAATTGTATCTTGGTTGCCTCTCTCTTAAAATCTTTTCTAGTTGTTAAACTCATCTTCACACCACACCGCTCCTCTTATGTGTTATCTTCTCGATTTTCTCTTTATTCTTTTCTTTTCATGTTTCAACTCTCATTGTCATCGCACCACCGCCTCTCATGGTTTCCCCCTTACCAATTAGAAGCAACGACAACAAAGAAAACCTTCTTTGTGACTTGCGCAAGAATTAAGAGTTAAGACCCTCCCTTCTTCAAGGGACTAGCCGATTAGAGTTGCATTTCTTATTTTTTAATACAGTCCTCACTTTTTACTAATTGGTATTTATCATTGCGAACAGGAACTTAAACTCGGTAAAATAATTTATTTTTATTACTATTTTTCGGTGGATACAAGAAGTATTAATTAGAAACTCTGTTCTAATCCACCTAATTTTACTATTCCTTTTCTATAAATGCAAGAAAATTACATCTAATTTTAACATGAGTAATGCACCGGATTGATCCTCTCTGGATTGATAATTAGTCTACACATCTGCAATCAAATCAATGCTATGAATATCGTATCGGGTTTGGTACCGAATTGAGCTCTGGAACGGAACTATACCGGTACCGGTCGATACCGGGTACCGTTTTAGGATATTTTTAAAATTTATAAAATAGTCCCTAAAACTTTTAAAAATTACAAAATAGTCCAAATAGATATATTATACAGCTGTACTGTATACTTTACTAGTTTACTGTTTAGATCAACCATGCTTTCAAAAATCTTAATAATAAATAATAATGACAATTAATTTGAAATAACAATATTTTTAAATATTTTACATATAAATAATAACTACAATGAATATAAACAAAGGCAATCATCATCATACAATTATAAAATTAAGAATAATACAAAGCAATATTTAATTTGATAAAAA
>JANIJH010000225.1:28787105-28811461 GCA_024520975.1 Erythroxylum areolatum | reverse complement strand
TGCTAACATGATGCATGAGCAAGAAAATGCATTGTCTTAACTTCTCTTTGAGCTCATAAATACTGAAAGTTCGGGTCATAACCGTTAATATGGGGACCGGGTGTTACAATCATTCACTAAATTTTTAATTCTTTCAAGGGAAATATGCCCCAATCTTCGGTGCCACAACATAGAAGATTGTTCATTCATAACACATCTTTTAATACCAGCATTATTATGGACATGCATCGAATTGTGAAAAGCATTTTCTTGCAAATTAATTCAGAAAAGACCTTTAATCATTGTACCATTCCCATCGAGATTAGATCCATAATATAAATCAAATGATATATTTGAAAAGTTAAAGGAATATCCCAGAGGTATAAGTCTTGAAAACGAAATCAAATTTCTAAAGAAACTTGGAATATAAAATATTCTTTCCAAATTCAAAACTAATTTGCATGTCCCAACAACTTCCACATGTGAACACATCTTATTGCCTAAATAGATGCACTGTTCATTGCCTATTGGCTTCCTGTGGTTTAGAAAACCCTACAAGGTATTGGAAATATAGATTGTAGAACTAGAATCAATTCGCTAGGTATTATGACAAACATCAATCATATTAGATTCATAATAAACAAGTGATATTGAAATATCTTTCTTTATAAGCCAGGCCCTAAATTTGGCATAATCCTTCTTTATGTGCCTTTTCTTTTTACAGAAGTGACACTTAGGATTGAAATCCTTTTTGATCTTAGTATGAACTGGTATTTTACCCTTTCCTTTTTGTCTGGCTTGTCCTCTATTCCTTCCTTTCGTAGCCATATGTTCACTTTCACCCAATTACATTACCAACCTCCCTTCCTCTTGAACACACATAGTTAGCAGTTCATTGATAGATCATTTATCCTTATGTGTGTTGTAACAGATTTTAAACGGTCCATATTGAGGTAAAAGGGAATTAAGTATGTAATGCACATGGAAAGACTTGGACATCTCAACCTCAAAAGACCTTAGCTGAGCCGCAATGTCCTTCATTTGCATGATGTGCTCATGCACACCTCTAACACTTGTGAGCTTCATTGATGATAGCTTTGTCATTAAGGTGCTAGCTAGGACCTTATTTGAAGACTCAAACTATTCATCAATAGCCTTCAGTAGATCCTTAACATGATCACATTCTCCAATAGAACCATGAATAGTAGAATAAATTTTGGTCTTTATGTACAAGATGCTGAGGTGATTAGATCGCTCCTAATGTTCATAAAGAGCAATTTCGGCTTAAGTGCTAGTTTAAGTAGGTGCAGATGGTTCATCTTTCCCAATAACATAATCAATGTCCATCCACCCTAATTGGAGGAGAATCCCCTCTTTCCATATTTTATAATTATCACCATTCAATTCGGGAATATTACATTGAATATAAGAAAAATTCACAAGTTGAATAACTGCACAAAATTCAAATAAACATGCTTATTTCACTAACTTTTGAAGCAAATAATCATATAGCATGTTTTACAAATGTTAAAACGTGCAATTATGTTTCAAATGTGAATCATATAATAATTAAAACTGTCTATGGGCTAAGCTTTAATTAAAAAGTTCATACATAACTTTTATGATGAAACTATCAAATTATATTCATTTTATTAATACCTGTGGGTAAATTAAGAAAAAGATAATTTTGCTATTCCATCTTAATTAACCATGCAAATATAATAAATATTCCTGTGGGATAAAATTTATTATCTTTGAATATGATTAATTACAATTTGTGTCACTTTACTAGATGTGATTGATATCAACTTAATATACAATTTCTTTTAATTAAAGATGTTATGGCTAATCTTCAACTAATTAAAAATTATATTAATCACATGACACTTATTTTTATGTAAAAGATTAATAATAAAGTTTCTACATAATCTTTTAAAAGTTTCTACATAATCTTTTAAAACTTATTAATCATGCATCAATATCATATCTTTGCATAAAAATAAACATATACATGAATTTAAAATTAAATCTATAATTCAATAAAATTGGACTAATATGTCAAAATGGAAATATTTATGGGTCCAAAACGTCAATACAATATAAAGATGAACCACATTCAATTCAAATTATATACAATTTATTCCTTACAAAAACTCAAGCTTGATGGCCCTATAAAACAAGTTATGCAAAATTCAAGCAAATCTTTTCAACTAGGGGTCGCATGTAATACAAGATTGTTATGTTCCTCTCACATACATCAATAAACAATGAGATGCAAACATAGACTCAAAAAATGACAAAGTCAAAACCTATGGGCCCTATAAAAAGATGTTGAGTTATAAAAATTATGCTTATGCTTTACAACTAAAGCTTGCAATAATGACCTACGAAAACAAGGTTTTTGCAACATTTATTCAAAACTTTCCAAAAAATTGCCCCACGTAATAAAAGGTTTTGAATTGTTAGAAGTCATGCAATACAAATGCATTAAACAATTAAAGCAAACACAAGTTAAAGTATTTAATAGTGAGCCAATGAAAACTAAATTGTTAATTTAGCAAAGAATGAAAAATGTGAGCTTATTTTTCATCGTCTTCAAACTCTTATCAGGTCAACTCAACTCACATCCAACCCATTTTACAAATCTGACTTTATCTTAACTTCTACAATTCTGTTTTTTATTATTTAAAATCCATTTGAAACATAATTGAATTTCCTTTAGATATGCAAGATTAATTTCACAATATATTGACTCTAACAACATCAATATATTCAACAGAAACATCGCCCATTTATGTATAAGATCATATAAATTCAATTACATTAAGATAGAGGTAAATAAGTGCTTTAATACCAACTATTAGAAAAGAAATAATATACATGTCTATTATGATTTTCGATCTCATACCTCCTACCATTGATGTTGGGAGACTCAAATGGGTATGAGGGCTTTTCTAAGTTTTTAGCATATGCAATTAGATGGTATGTACAGAATAATGCTAAAACTTAGGGATCCAATACCCTTTACCACATATTTATACTCCCTTTTGTCTTCCATCAAAACAACAGAAGTAGATAGTTAGCAATGGACAAACGTGAGGTTTCAAGAACAAAAGCAACATACACGATCCATGACAAATGATGAAACTGTTAGGCAACTAACGGATAATAGTATCTTCTAGCATATGAACATTTATTAACACTAGCCTTTTTTATGATTACAATTCCTCTACATAGCTCTTGCAAAAATAAGTATCAGACTCATTTTTTTCATCTTCAATCACTCATTAATGCTTTTTCTTCATTGCAAACTCTTAATTTTATGCTTCTTCGCCTTTTTTTAAATTTAAAGAATAATATTGATCGCAACAATATCTTAGTTATAAAGTAGTGATCCCATGCGTCTTCTATAAAAACAAAAATAAGCTAGCTAATTACAAAGACCATTTGTTTTTCAAACTAGCTGAGAGTGTCATGTTACTACCCCAAGATATGAAGATTTCCCTTACATAATGAAAAATTCTTTGTTGAAAGTCTTAGCTTCCTTTTTTAAGCCTTTGAATATTCTACAATTCCTTTCATGTCATATCTAGTATATTAGGCAAGCTTACGACATTTAAAGCATTTTCATGTCATCCTTCCTCATTCTTGGAGGTTCCAGGAGCCATTATGTTAGCTACTACCAAGTTGAAGGTGGTTTTGGTGCTGCACATTTTTCCAATGTGCTTCTCCATGATGGTCTTGAGTAACTGTAACCAAAGAATAAATGATCAATTGTTTATACTCTCCCTTCACATAGTTTTCATTTATTGTCAACAGTTAAGCTAGTTAATAAATTTAGCATATCTAGTGCAGGCAATTTCCCTTTCAGAGCTAGCCAGACTATGTGGGATATCTTAGGGGTTAGCAAGGAGCTTCATACTAAGTTATACCATGGGATGAGGTTGCTTTTGGGCCTAAGCACATTTCTGTAAGAGCTAACTGTGAATTTTCCTATGGTGTCTAGTTTCCATTTTATTAGGTCCTCACTAGATGGAATCAATTGGTAGTCTGGTTTCCAATCATGCAATACATATGAAAATTTCCAATTACCACCCAACTGCTCCCTTGAATCAATGAGTGGACCTTTGTAGTAGCTGGAAAGAAGGATTGTAGTGTATGGTAATTTTGTAGCTGATCGAGGGTGCCTAGAGGGCTCCAATTGTCAAACCATAAGGATGTGTCACAATCATTACAAACTTTAAATAGCATGTACTATTGTATTGATGTTCTAAGTTTGAATATCTACTGCATTATTCATAAGGCATCCCGTCTTAGCTTGGAATTCCATAGACTAGTCCCTTTAAGGCAATATCCATTAACCTATCTAATCCATAGGGAGGCTTCTCTGTGAGAATTCTCCAAATTTATTTTTCTAGGAGTGCAGAATTGATGATTTTCAAGGAGTTTAAACCCAAGCCTCCTTCCCTTTTAGGGTGTAGCACCTATTTCTATAAAAAATTTTCAAAAGGACTCATCCAGTTGTTCATTCTAGCTATAATTTGATCCTATAAAACTATGCAATCATCATATCTTAATTTTCTTTAAAGGATGGGAACTCCCAGTTATCTAATTGGAAGAGAAGCTTGTGGGAAACCTATTAGAGCAACAAGCTCTCCAGAGATTTGCTCATAATTCTTGGATAGGATAATGGTGCTTTTGTTGTTATTTATCTTCATTCTAGATAGGGAAGTAAAGTGATTTACAGAGCTCATAAGTTAGATCAATGAATCTACATAGACATTTTCTCATAGTCCTTGGATATGATAATAAAGCCTTTGATATTGTTTATAATAACTTTTAGTTACAAAAAAATGTACCTAAAAGTTATTGGCGGCATTTTAAAAAATGTAGTCAAATATTTTTATCTACGTTTCCAAAATCGTAGCCAAATATTTTTAGCTACATTTTTTAAAATGTTGACAAAAATATTTAGCAACATTTTGAAATATTTAATATAATTATAACTAAATATTATATCATATCAATTGTAATTATTGGTGACATTTTTATCGATATTATTGTATGTAATATTTAGATTTTTTTTGTTGAATAATTTATTATGCACTAATATAAAAAATAATTGAAAATTTGAAGCATTGTACATAGAAAGCAAAATATCATTAAATTTGATCATGTACAACATGTTAATTAAAATTTCAAAAAAATTTATATACAAAATAAAAATACAAATATTAGTTTAGTGACTAAGACTCGCTTTCATCTTCATTGCTTACATAATTTGGGTCAAGTATAACTTTATCCAACTTTTTAAGCTTGGATAACTTTTTTTCATTACGTTCTAACATTAAGCAACTAGTTGTTCTCTTTAAGATGATGATCATATGGTGGTCTTGATGAGAATAAAGCAGTTGGCTTAGGCCCAAACCCAAGACCTTTGATGTAGTTAGATCATATACCAAGCACCTTGTTACAAATGTCATCTACATTTGGCACATTTTTGTTAGATATTGATGTTTGCAATAACTCTTGCATTGTATTCTAAAATTTAAAAAATAAAATCAATATTCAATTCAAATATTATAAGTTAGTACTACATAAATAAATAAACTTAAATTTTAAACAAAATTTTATACTTATATAATTATTGTACGATTCTTCAAGCATCTAATCTTCACCTTCCTTATAGTATGTCAGTTTGTAGAGTATGATTCTATCATGTTGTTATCCATGAAGTTTTTTTTTTAATTATGTTTTATGAAAAAAATACAATAAATAATATTATATTTATTGATATAATTATAACTTGTAAACAAAAGAACTTATATAGTTATTTCGTAGGACAACAAAAGATTTGAAACCTTGGTTGTGAGGAGTTTTCATTTTTTTTTCTCTGTTAACCTTGGCTTTCTCACACTTTTCCTAAATACAGAACAGAAATAGTCGTTAAATTGTGTAACAAGATTAATGGAAGTAAATGAAAAGAGAAAAAAACAAACCTTAACATTACCAGAGGCCCAATAATCACACATATTGCTCCATTTTTTGTAGACATCCATTCGGGAACATGTCTCCTTGCCTCCTCATTCAAAGGAAAAGATTTGTAATATTGACGTAGTCGATAATGACAATCCCTGTTCCTTTGTTTCATTAGTGAAGTCACATAGTTTGAAACATCAAAGTTTTCAATATCGATGATATTGAGCTTCATCTATGAACAAGTAAAAGTGAAATTAATCTTTAAATAAGTAAAAAAATATTGTATATAATTAAATAAAATGAAATTTTACCGAAACTTTATCTAAAGCATTCTTAGCAAGTTGTCTCCTTAAACTACTTGACATGCTTAAGGCAACGCAATTTGATTATGGCAATTACCCCTAACTCACTAGACAATTTTATTGATTGAATCTTATCTACAAGACAATCTTGCTAGATATTAATATGTACAGACAACTTGATGTTTATGTCAACATTCATTATACCTCTACCTCTTTTTCTGATGTTAATATTGGAACCTGACAACAAATGAATAATGATAAGAAAATACTCATAAAACATGTAAATATATGTTTGAGCATATCTCCAGGGTCTCTGAGCAAGGACTCCTAACCTAATTAGAGATAAGAAGAGTCGAGCTGTACAGCTTATCAGGTACTCGTAGATATGGATTAAATTAGGTAGACCTTGCCTATTTATTTATTTATTTTATGTATTTATTGTATTTTTATTGACATAATATTTTTCATACTAGTTTTACCTTTTTCTCTCTGTAACTTGCATCACTCTTATATTGTCTTATTTGCATGTAGGTCTACCGAAAATAGCCTCTCTACTATGTAGGGATAAGGTTGCGTATTATCAGACCTCCCTAGACTCCGCTTCGTTGCGGGACTTCGGACTGGGTGGTGATGATGATGATAATTCTATTTATAGGTGTTAAAGACAAACATACCTGCAGATCCCTCAGTACTAGTTAAGGCAAATAGAGGTTGTTGCTAATTGGGTTCATTGGTAGATGGAGTTAATTTTGGTTTTGGCTAGGTGTAAGGGCCCAAATTATACCCTAGTTGAAATATTACATATTCATGAAGGTATATATGATAGGTGTTAAAATTGTGACATGATTGTAAGTTATATATGTATGAGTTAGTGATAATTGGCATAGTTGATGCATTGACATTTAGCAGCATTGGTTGAGTGACAAGTGGCCTAATTTAGTTATAGCATTTGGAAGCATAATAAGAAGACAAGTCACTCACTCCTATGTTTTCCATGTAGGTCACCCCATGAAGGACATGTGTCCCTTCAAAGTTAGGACACTTTGCAAAGCAAAAGCTGAATCACTCCAGCTCATTTGGTGTTTTTGCTTCCTTTTCATTACTCTTACCACCAAAACCTCTCACTGCCTCTCAACTTCTAGAATTTTTGCTTGATTTTGGATCATCAGCCCTTATAATCTTTGCAAGATGCTGCATCAAGGAAGCTAGATCTTGTTATCTTCTATGTTGTCTTTTTGGTGTTAAGATTTGCACCTGGATCTTGGATGTGTGCTGGTTACTTGGAAGGGCTAGATTAGCTGGTTCTTTGGAGTTTCAATTTGAAGTTAAATAGGTAAAGGAATTCTAACTTGATGGCATGTTTTAACATGAATTCTATGTTACTTGAATTGGAATGGAATGTGTGTGGAATTGATGATATAATAAGGTCTAGAACATGATGATTAGTTGATGGATTTCGCTGTGGATTTTGTTGCATGAAAGACAATGGCTTGTAAGTTGGAAAATGAGTAATTTTACGTTGAAATTGATGAGGAGTTGGCATATAATTGAGGTATACTTGAAGCGTGATTTAGGGATTGTCATGTTGGTGTTTTGAAATTTGAAAGAAGATGTTGGGATCTAGAATTTGTAGGAAAATAGGTAGTCCACGATCCTGGCACTCATCCCACGATCGTGGGCAAATGCATTAGCTTCTGTCACGATCATGGGAATTTACCCCATGATTATGGGCAAAGCTTTAACATAGTAATCTTTATTTTTTGTAATTGTTGAACCATAGTAGGATAATATACCTTACATTGGTATAATTGAAGTTAATTAGGGTTTATAATGAACCTAGTTTAAGATTAGATTAAATAGTTAAAGGTTGAATAGGTTTTGGATTTTCAATTGAGGTAATAACTTATGGAAGGTGTTATTTTAATTACAAGTATCTAATTTGGAACTTATAAGTTATTAAAGAAATGAAGTATATTTAAATGATATAAGTGAAGTGTTAGTTATGAATGTTTGTGAATTGGAACTTAGGTGAGTATATGTAAAATGTAATTACCTAATGCCTCATTAGTAAATTGATGCAAATGTTTAAATTCACAAGGCATAATGAGTTTGTTCAAGTGTGAATAAATATATTTAGTTTGAGCATAAGAAGATAAATTCATACTTATGCATTATTTCGTTGTCAAGTAATTCTGAAATGTAAAATGTTTCATTTTAAAACTGTCTAGTCCTAGTTGTGGGTAAATAGGCATGCCTAGAAGGGTTTGCAGCTACTCCTGTAACTTGGTAGTAAGGTGTCCCTGATTATTGACACTATGGTGTCCCCTGATTTGGAGACATAAGTCTCTTCTATTCTGTGATACCAATCATGGTATCTTCTGTTTTGATGTCGTTGCCCACTTCTGTAAAAAGGACTAGTAGGCTAATATGCTAGTGTTCTGATATATGATCCGCTCTAATACAAGCTAAATTCTGTTCTAACACAGATAAGTCTAATATGTTACAAGTTATGTTCTAATCTGACACAATGATATCCTGTTCTGAGATTTTGAGTTTTGTTATGAAACAAGATAAGTTCTGATTTGGTACAGGACATATCCTCATCTGATATAAGTTATATTCTAATATGAAAGTATTATATCTTGTTCTAATACTTGTACATTTTGTTCTAATATTTAAATGTTTTGTTCCGTATTGATGAATCATATTCTATTTTGAGACACATAATGTTTAGATTACTCTTTAATATGAACAATTAAAGATTGCTTGTGATATGATCTAATTTTGTACATGTGAATGCTAGATGAATGTTAGAGGCAGTTGCCAGTTTATATCTTGTTTAGTTGTTCCCCACTAAGTTATATGCTTAGCATGGTGATTTTGCCTTCGTGTTGGTTCTAATAAGATGGTTTAAATATTGGGACAAAGACAACCACAATGGACAAGAAGAAGATGTTTTGTTTTGAAAATGTTCAGTTTGTTTTTAGGTTGTTGTAACATCCCATTACTTGCGGAGAGGTTAGAATAGTAATAGGAGTGATCAATGAGAACTTGGAAAAGTATTTTCATGCTCATGCATAATATGTCATACACATACATGTGAATAGTGAAAATTTTTGCACATGAAACTAGTCGTACATGCATTCATGAATAATTCCGGGTATAATTGGTTATAAGTTTGGTTACGTGAGAATTTTGAATTTATAGTATTAAAAATCAATGTGGAGAATATATGTATTGATTTAGAAATTTTTGGTGAATTTTGGAAAAAAAATTCAAAAATATTGAATATTATTGAACTAAGAAAAATGCCACTTAGCAAGTTAATTGATGAATGGATATAGAAATAAATGTTTAATAATATTGAAGAAATTTTATTGATGACTTTAGAATTTTTGAGAAAATGTTAGTGGAAGATTAGGGTCAATTGGAGCAAAATTTGGAGCTTGATTGAACTAGTTAAGTGAGAACCTAGTTAGAGTCTTAGGAATTGGACAAATAAGCAAGTGATAGATGTCACTTGCTAAGCCAAGTTTTAAAGCTACGCTTCTTTTAACCTCGGAAGACAAAGACACTGTTTGTCTTGTCTTAAAAATATTTTCTTTGTAGCTTTCTTCTTTACATTTCTTCCTTACACAGAGTTTTTCATCAAAATCCTTTTGAGAGTTAACCTTATTCTTCCTTATCCCACACCATCTTCCACTTTACTATTTGTTTCTTTTACCCTAAGAAAGAATCAAAGCTAGTCAACTTATTCATTCGGATACGTAAATTTTCATGGAGTTAGGGCTTCAGGATAGTTGAAGATCTTAGAAATTTCAGCAAGTAAGTATTGAGTAAATGCTTTAGAGTTGTGGATTTATGAGATAAATTCGATGAAATCACTGTCATTTGCATGAACATGGGACTTACGCATATATTCTTGAACATTGTGTTAATGGGATGAAAAATATGGATATAGTGTTACTTAGTATTTGATGGATTGTTAGTGATCAGGTGATGTAGAAATGATTTTTTGGAGTTTGAAATAGAAATGAAATGGTGTATGGGATTAGTTTAGAAGATAAAGTATGAAAAAGGTGATGTGCTCTATTTCTTCACTGTGTATATATATAGATGTATGTGTATACGTAAGTAGATGAAAGCTTTAGAGATGATCGGGAAAATAGTTTTTGAGTTGAAGAGTAGTTGCAAAATGATGGTCTAAGATGGGTATGAGTGTATAAATGAAAGTTGAGAAGAAAATTTAGAATATGGAAAAATGTTGAAAATGCAGAACAGGTTATAGAGCATGAATAGGATGAACCATAAATTTTTGGCTTTTGATGGTTCTTCACTAAATTTTGCATATTTAGGGGTAGTATGAACTTATGGTGAATAAGTTGAATGAAATGGAGTAGAAAGACTAGAAACAAAAATTTGAAGTGTTGGATTTTGGAAAATGGAAGTCTGAAAATTTTCTGGGAATGAATAGTTGAGAGTTGAATGTTTGATCTGAAACTTCCATGAGTTTACTGTACTGATCTAGTGAGATTTGAACAAAAATGGTCTTCATGAAAGTTGTAGATCTTTCTTTAAGCCTTCTATTGATATAAATTTTGTAAATTTTGGAGTACTGTATCAAAAGTTATGGAATTTAGAAGTTTAGTTTCGGTGAAGAAGAGGAAGTAGAGTTGCTTGAGTGGGTTATTAGGGAATGTCGCCATCGTGCATATGCACGATGGCGACTTCGGAAGCTCAAAGGGGAAAGTCTCCATCATGCAATAGCACCATGGTGACTTTGTTGTTTAAATGTGGAAGTCGCCATCGTGAGAGTTGTTGGCTGATGAACATCCGATAATTTTTTGGGTATATCTTCTTTGTCCGACCTCCAAATGACTTGGTTCTTGAACCATTGGACTCGTAGAAACCTCTCCACCAAAAATCATGGCTATCTGAACTGAATTGAGAGAGATTAAGTGATAAATGTGGACAGGTCTGACTTGTGCATTTCACCCAATTTTGTCTTTATCTGTCACACCCATGACTCTTGCACACTCATGTTCCTTTCACGCCCGTGACTCCTACACCCCTGTGAATTTCCTCTCTCATGCCCATAAGTTAATTCCAAGACTAATGTTTATTTGTCACATCAAGTTACTATTCTCCTCAATAGTAGCCAAGACTTGCAATTGATCTAACCACCCGAGAGGAATTTGGAAACTGGACAGTCCTGTTTCTTTTGACTATAACTTCTTCTCTAGATATCCAAATGAGATGATCTTTAATATGGAATAAACTAGAGACATAGGCTACAAATCATATGAAGAAGTCGAATTGTGATTCAGTCTCTAATATGTTCAATTTCTGGCTGGAAGTTATGTATAGTACACTATTTTTGAATATGAACAGCCCGAAAATGTTTGAGGCATATATTCCAAATTACTGAACCAAATTGAGTGATTTTGATGTAAATAGAAACATAAGACATAGAGGAACAATTTGCTAGAAGGAAGTATTGCCAAATTACATTTTTTTCATTGTCAAAATGATTAAGAAAAGTAGACCAGAAAGTCAGTTTTTGGGAGAAAAATCTGGAAGTGATACAATGAGAAATGAATTGTGATTTCAATGGTTTTAGTGAGGCATAAACCTACATATAAAGTATACTTAGATGGGTTTTAATATGAGAATGATTTTGTGATGAAATTGATGGAAAGATACTTAGGATTGTGATGAGCATGCATTGTACATAATTCATTTCATTCATGTGCATTGTTAAACACTTATAATTGTGCAAATTGTGATATTTGTGTATATTATTTGATTTAGAGTAGCAATTAGAACGTCAACCTCCAGACGTTGACTGCACTTCCACGCTTTAGCTTCGAGAGCATACTGTGAGTAACCTAGATGGTTTCTCTCAATTATTGTTTGATTAAATGTTGTTATGAATGATAAATGAATGTGAATTGAATTGTGTTGGTTTCCGGACAGAAGGTCTGATGAATGTGACGTATGAATGAAATATTGAAGTGCTCCTTGTATGTTGATTGGATGGAATATGTGATACATGACTTGGTTATTAAATGTCGGACTTAGTTTCGACGGAAAGTGTGATCTTGCATATAAATGAAAAAGTGATACTCAACTCTAATGTTGAATGCTGGACTACTGTCCGATGATATGTGAATGTGAGTGAATGAGAATATGCAAATGTTATTGAGGCATTCCATTTCATGAATGCATGAAACATAATGGTAGTTGTGACCAAAGTAGCCACCAATCAGAGCTTAAAGTTCAACGTGTAAAAAAGAGCCTCAAGCTTAAAAGTGATTAAGAGCCTAAGGCTCACTATGTAAAATGAGCCCTGTATCCCCCAAGTAGATAAGGGACAGTTAGTAATGAGTCTGGTATCCAATAGATACGGGACAGTTTAGACACTCGGTCACAACAAAGTAATAAATAGAAAGTGGGTCTCATGTGCACTGCATATACATAATACGAACGATTAAAGTGTATTGAGTGAAAATGTGATACCGATGTAAAGTGCAATTTTTATGAAATATTTATTACATGAAATGATGCGTTGCATGAATTGAATGAACCGTCGATGATGGTTACCTCACTGAGTTCGCAAAACTCACCCAAAATTTGTAAATATTTTTCAGGATCAGAAGAATACCCCGTTAGGCAACGGGAGTATACCTCCTGCATGCAAGTAAGAGATAGAGGTCGGGATCAGTTCACATCTGCATTGTATTCCTTTATTTTTGCACTGAATTGTATTTTCTGCAAATTTTGTATGATGGAATGTATTATGAAATTATTATACCATGTGTATGCTAATGTAATCATGCTATATTGACAGCATGATTATGAGAGTTTTGTTTCTGGAATGGGCCCTAGTGATTAACGAAACTCTGATGATTTGAAAAATGTTTATGGAATAAAATGGGATCTATCTGATGATTGATTTCCACATACTATATTTGTAGTTTAAAAAAAGAATTTATACTGAGTTTTGACTGATTAAGTGCTCTAACATGCCACCCTTATGGGCCACTGTCTCGGATATCACTCAAAATGTTGGGCACGTGTCTCACGGGAGTGGGGTGCTACAGTTGTACTCATTATGATGAGAACCTTTTTGTATTTTATGTATATAGTTTATAATAACTATAATACAGGTTGGATCTGAATTTTTAAAGCATATATTATGATATTTATACAATGTGTATAAGGTTAACTATTGTCAAGAACAAATGAAATGTAGTATATGTTTGCATGAGTTTCTTGAAAAACTTGGAATGCTATGGATTGTTTAGTTCTGTTTTATGTGGCACCTGTATATCCTCTTAGGAGGTATATAAGTGTTACACTAGGATTTGATTGATCTGGTTGTTGTAGGGGAGGAACAATTTCGATACTTGCCACCTTCTCCCCTTTGTTTCCACCAGCTGCCATTATATTAGATATCTATAAGTCAAAATCAACAATATGCGTGAACATAACTCAAACATCAACAAGAACTAGAAGTTAGAGATATGTCATGACAAAATGTAAACATCATCAGACTTAGAAGTAAACATCTAGGTGATGTTATTTCAAAGATGCTCCATTCTTTTAAGACTTATATAACTAGTTTATTGAATTTTTTAAATTCCATATTTGTGTTTAGATAGGGATGGATTGTCTTTCAATGTAAAATTTAGATATATCTACGTTATTATTTCCTTTTAGGAATTTAGCTTTTAAGGTTTTGAAATCATAACATAACTAAGGTACATGACATTGTTAGACCATTTGAATCGAGAAAGGGTCTTCAGGCTGTGACTCCTAGACTCACAAAATATTTCACCAATAAGCCTTATAGAAGCTACATTATGGGTTTCTAGCCTATATATCATCCTGTGGTTTATTATGCCTCGGATCATCTATAAGAGATCAAACTCATTCCACATGTTGTAAGTACTTATGTAATTCATACATCTAGCCATCAATGATTCAACAATATTCCAAACAACAACAACAAAATTGAGACATTCGTTACATTCACACAAAACTTAAACAAAAAAACTTAGACTATTAAAGTAGAACATAAAAACTAAAAAAAGTTCTACAACTTACCTGGATGGACGGATAACCAGATCGACACTCTTCAATGCAATATAGGGCCTAGGAAAATGACGATTTTGTAGATAATATAATACACTTGGTTAATGTCAATATAAACATACGCTATAGATGCAAAAACAATTTTCATGAGGGATAAGTAATATTATGGTGGAACTATTCCTAAATCATCACATAAACATATGACATCTTTTAAATATATTAAACAATCACTTGCTCATCAATCTCCTTCTAGATTACAGACAAAAGGAAAATTGCATGCATTCATGTATGGGTTATATGCTAAATCTAAAAGACATAAAATTTAAAGAAAAATAGGCACAATGTTTATGCATGTTAATCCCAGAAGTAAATGCATCATCTTCTTATTCATATAGATCCCTGTTCATCTTTAAAATGACATGAAGCAAGATCATAATTATTATAGGTCTTATTATAAGGATATGATACTTACACCCATTTACTATAGGTAATATCATTATAAAAGTAGCATTTCATTTTCCAATTCATATGCAAGGCTTTTTCATCACACAAAGATAGTTTTCAATACATCATATATAAAAGGTTAAAGAGGTTGTGATCCAATATCAAACAATCTTTGAGATATTATAAGTTTATCTTGTAAAAGTTTGTCACTTCTTTAAACTTACACATAAACTAGTTGGGAAGTGTTGTTCAATGAAACACTGGGATCATGCTTGTAGGACAAATGGATGTTAATCAAGATGGATAGCCTTCTCTATAATGTTCCCCTCTATATTTTTGTCTTTTACCTTTAAATAATTTTAGGATAAGTTAGTAAATTGATTTTCGAATTGGCCACTGTTCAAATCTATTAAACCATTAAACCAAAAGGCTAAAGAAATTTAAACCAAAAGGTGTATCATGAAGTAAATCACACGTTAATATAGAATTCACATACAATATACAAAATACACAAGAAGGGGGTTTGAATTGTGTATTCTTTTCGTGAATACAAAAACTTTGATATTTCTTGAAAAGAACTTTTCCAACTGTTAAAAGAATACCAAAAATTTTATATAAAAATAGTCACGTAACTAAATCGCAAATCACTTCTATATACTTGTCTAAGAACAAGAGAAAATAAAGTGAAAGGTTAGAAGATAGAAGCTACGATTTTTATACTGGTTCACCTCAAACCTTAGGCTACGTCCAGTCCTCAGGGTTTGTCTGAGATTTTACTATACTTCAACACTTTATAAGTATTCTTTCTTCCCTTCCAAAGCCTCTTCAGGTCTCTTACACAAAGTATTCTTTCTGCTATCTTAGCCTCTCCAGGCTCTTAGCCTTTTCTTTCTCTCACTAGAAAGATATTGTGAGCTTTTTGTTACAGTAGAGTTTGCTCTCTTGTATCACACTTTTGAATACAGAATTTTTTCTTTGCAAGTAAAAACTTGAAAGCTAAAAGATTGTTCAGTCTTTGACTACGACTAGTATTTATAGCCTAAGTCTCTAACTGCTTCTTGATTCTTGATAACTGCTTCTTGCTTCTTGTAGAAACCGTTATTCAGTTGAGTTCTGTAACTAACTCCAACTGACTAACTGTCCGACGTACTAAAGTATCTTCATCTTTGTATCATCTATGTTTTTCTCTTCTTCTGTGTTTTTCACTTCCTCTGTGTTTTTGCTTCTTCTGTGTTTTCTACTTCTTCCGTGTTTTCACTTCTTCTGTGTTTCCACTTCTTTTGTGTTTTCACCTCTTCTATGTTTTCACCTCTTCTGTGTTTTCCACTTCTTCTGTGTTTTTCACTTCTTTTGTATTTTCCACTTCTTTTGTGTTTTTACTTCTTCTGTGTTTTCCATTTCTTTTGTGTTTTCACTTCTTTTGTGTTTTTGACTTCTTCTGTGTTTTCACTCCTTCTGTGTTTTCACTTCTCCACTTCTTCTGTATTTTTCACTTCTTCTGTATTTTCCACTTCTTATGTGTTTTCACTTCTTCTGTGTTTTTATTTCTTCTATGTTTTCCACTTCTTCTGTGTTTTTCACTTCTTCTGTGTTTTCACTTCTTCTGTGTTTTTCGCTTCTTCTGTGTTTTTCACTTCTTTTGTGTTTTCCTGCACACTTAACACACTTATCAAAATAGTTCATTTATTTCTAACATTATTATTATTTGATTGTCACCAAAATTAATAATCGTGAAGTCCTCTTGACTTAACAATCTCCCTCTTTTTGATGATAACAAATAATCATAATTGTAGAAAGATATAAGTGAATGAACGAATATTATTCAAATAACGAATAAGAAGACAACAAAAGATATACACATGTATATGTAAAATACACATATGAAAAAAAAATTGTAGTCGTTACTATCTTCTTTTCTTGTCTCTGGTCTCCCCATATGCTATCTTCCTTCTGCTTCTACTCATCTCTTCTTTCTTCTGCTTCTGCTCTTCTCCCCCTATTTGTTATTAGTCAAAAACTTTACCAAAGATGCTTCATGATTTCAGAAAATATTCGTTACATATCAGTTCAGATCAACTTGAGGTTTTCTTCAATTGAAACTCGTAGATAGGCCACTTCCTTATGTAGATCACCCACTGAATCACTCAAATCATCAACCTTAGTATGAATTTCTTCAATCTCTTTAACTAAGGCTTCCTGTATCCACTGCTATGAGTGAATAACTTCTTCCACAACAATAGTAAGAACTTGTTGAGGTGTACTTGGTGGATAGAAGTTTGTAGCAACAGGTATTTCTGATGATTTTGATAACAGGAGGTTTGAAAGATTGTTTTCCTTCAGGGAGATCAAGGTCATCAGGTCTAGGTAGTTTTGGAATTGGTTTTCCAAGAAGGTGAATGACATCTTTAATTGAAGATATAAACCTCAAAGGTCTAAAGTGCATGATTAGATGCACAAGAGTCTCTAAGTTGAAACTAATACCTTCAACCCTGATAGTTCTGTACTGTCGTTTTGTCACTCTTCCAACTACCTGAAAAGTTACATCTGCAGTGAAGCGTCCCCAATGACTTCCTGATGCTTTTGAAATATGATGTGAAACATAGATTCCTCTTGATTGAGCTGCATTGCATGCCTCATCTATGTTCCTTACTGCTGTTTGTATCTGTTCTTCTGTAAGATCATCTATTTTTCCTTCAGGATACATCTTCTATTTCCCTTTGTCTTCATTGCGTACAATGTTTGAAGCTCTCGGTTGTATGTTTGCTACAATCTTAATCAAGGTTCTGTTTGTGACTGGATAAATAGTATATCGATCCTTGGATATCTTCAATGGATATGGTTCTGTCTTCTCATCTCGTAGAATCCCATATAATCTTCTTTCTTCATGATTTAGAAGATGTATTGATCGATTATTGATCAGTATTGGTTCAACTTGTACCTTGACTAACCGTTTCACAGGTTCTCTTATAATAATCGAGCTTCTACTTCTAACAAGTACTGATTCTTCAATCACCTTCATTCTCAAATCCTCTTTTCTGATAGGTTGAGAAGGACTATGAGATACTGATTTGTGTGCAACTGACTTTGCCTTTTATTGAGCACCAGTTGAAGTAATCTTTTTCTGACTGGTCTTCAGCTTCTTACTTTCTTCTACCAGTCTAGAAGGAGGTCGTGGTTGAGGTTTCTTCCTTTTAAACACCAACTTCCTCTTAATTTCTGTTTCTTTAGTTAGTTTTGCTGGTTGTTCTTGCAAAATTGAGACCAAAGATCTAGTAGCTTTTGGTGCTTTCTCTGTCTTTCCAGAATCTTCACCAAGAGTTAATCCTTTCCCTCTCTTCTGTTCTTGTTGACGCAAAGTTAATAGTCTTGGTGACTTTCTTGATTGTTTTGATTTCTCGGAATAAAGTGTCTCCGCCTTTCTTTTCAACGACACTTATTTTACCAACTGTTTCACCTGGCTTTCTTCTCTTTATGAAATCGTCTTAGCTTTAATTGATACCTCTGACGATTTATTCTTCTTTTCTTCTATAGACATTCTTCCTATGGATTGAGGTTTTGTCTTCCTTGTGGGTGTAACATTTTCGCTCAAGCTACATCTGACAATATGCTCCCCCTCAGTCCTTGCTTTTGCCATAGAAGCTTTTTCCTCCTTTTCTTGAGACTTCAATCCCATTCTACAGATAGTTGATGCATTAATGATGCTTTTTATATTCATCTTCATTCTGTTTCCTCTGTCAAGAAGAATTCCAGAATCTCTAAAGATTCTTGTTAGCAGCATACCATATGGTAATGCATTAGAATCTCTCTTCGACTTCATCATATACCTTAAAATCAAGTGTGGAAGATTTATAAGCTGAGGATTGTGTAGATGGAACAGGCATTGTTCATCTATCATCGTAACAACGTTCTTCGAGCTTGTTCTTGGTAGAACATAATGAAAAAATAACGCATGTAGAACCCTAGCCTTCGGAACAAGAGTTGATGCCTTCTTATCCTTTGGGTCACTACTTCCATAGAGTTGTCAATTGATATGTGCTTTCTCTACACTGCTTTTAATCATCCATCTTGTGTTATGAGACACCTCTGCTCCAACACATGGACATTCACTAACCTTCTCGATTAACTCTATTGTCACAA
The DNA here is from genome assembly GCA_024520975.1 of Erythroxylum areolatum. Taxonomy (NCBI): domain Eukaryota; kingdom Viridiplantae; phylum Streptophyta; class Magnoliopsida; order Malpighiales; family Erythroxylaceae; genus Erythroxylum; species Erythroxylum areolatum. The sequence goes on along the minus strand of JANIJH010000225.1, from coordinate 28,792,523 downwards.
TAATTGACAATCTATCCACTATTGATACTAAAGTATCGTCTACTACTTTTGCATTCTTCCAAAAATCATATACTTCATTCAGGTAAACTGTTTCACAAACCTGAAAGAAATTTTTCCATCCCACTGCATCAATTTCTTGTTCAATATCCATCTGGTTCTTCTTTAAGGAGTTGAAATCAACATGTCTTCCATAAATCATAGATTGCTCCATTTGTAATCTGTAGACAATATACCCTAAACACACAAATGTATTTTTCTCAAGTAATGAGGTTAGTATATGAAGATGAGAATGTAAACAGAAAGAACTTGATATCAAGAGCAGACTAATGAAACGTTTTGTTGAGAGCTTCTGCAAAAGTCGATTCAGAGTATTTCAATAATATTCTAGAGTAGGTGATGTCCTAAACCTTTTGAGAGGATTCTTAAAAAAATTACTGTCTGTGACTTACAGTTACTATGCTCTTGAAAACTTACGACTTTTTACCTACCTTACTAAGAAAATCATCTGAGTCATGACGTGTCAGAAGTTTGGTCACTCAATACTACCATATTCAAGTTTCGTTTGATTTCTTTGAATCTTTCTTCATTCAAAGGCTTAGTGAAGATGTCTGCCCATTGATGATTTGTCTCGACAAACTGTAGACTAATGATTCCCCTCTGTACATAGTCTCGTAGGAAATGATGTCTAACTTCGATATTCTTTACCCTCGAGTGTTGTATTGGATTCTTCAATAGATTGATAGCACTTGTGTTGTCACAGAAAATTGGGATATGTTCTTCTTGTATTGAATAATCTTCTAACTGATACTTGATCCATAACGTCTGTGAGCAACAGCTTGCAGCTGACATATATTTAGCTTCTGCAGTAGATAGAATAATTGAACTTTGCCTCTTACTTGACCAAGAAACTAGATTATGGCCAAAAAAGTGACAACCTCTACTTGTACTCTTCTTATCAATCCTGTCTCCAGGGTAATCAGCATCACAGTAGCCAATTAACCTGAAATCTTTACCTTTCCCATACATTAAGCAAAGATTAGTAGAACCTAATAGATATCTCAAAATTCTTTTAACATCAATATAGTGAGATTCTCTAGGATATGCTTGAAATCTAGCACATAAACAGACACTAAACAGAATATCAAGTCTGCTTGCTATAAGGTAAAGTAAAGAACCAATAATTCCTCTAAAAAGGGTTTGATCAACCTTCTTACCTGCTTCATCCTTAGATAAAAAGTTTGAAGGATGCATAGGAGTTGACATAGGTTTCACTTTTTCGATTCCATATTTAACCAACAGTTCTTTGATATACTTCTGTTGAAGAATAAAATTCTTTTTTTTGGTTTGCTTAATTTGTAAATCAAGAAAGAATTTTAATTCACCCATCATGCTCATCTCAAATTCATTTTTCATCAGATTTTCAAAATTGGAACATAACTTTTTAGACGTTGCAGCAAAGATAATATCATCAACATATATTTGTACTATGATGAAATCATTCTTAATACATTTTCTAAATAAAGTCTTATCTATATGTCCTCTACTAAAACCATTCTCAATCAAAAAGGTACTTAGACGATCATACCAAACTCGAGGAGCTTGTTTCAAACCATACAATGCTTTATGAAGTCTATAGACATAATCTGGTTTCTTAGAATCTTCAAAACCAGGAGGTTACTTTACATAAACCTCTTCATCTATAAAACCATTAAAAAATGCACTTTTCACATCCATTTGAAACAGTTTTATATCATGACAAAAGCATATGCAAGCAAAATCCTAATAGCTTCTAATATAGTTATAGGAGCATAAGTTTCATTATAGTCTATTCCTACTTGTTGATTATAGCCTTGAGCTACTAATCTAGCTTTATTACGGTTTACTCTACCTGACTCGTCTAGTTTATTCTTAAAAACCCATCGGGTTCCTATGATAGACTTTTTGGAGGGTCTGGGAACTAAAAACCAAACTTTATTCCTAGTAAATTGGTTTAGCTCTTATTGCATGGCTAAAATCAAAGCTTCATCCTGAAGAGCTTCATCAATTTTCTTAGGCTCTATTTCAGAAATAAAAGCTACATTTACTTCTCTTCTGAATTTAGACCTAGTTCTCACACCTTCTGAAGTTTCTCCTATAATCAGATTTTCTGGGTGAGAAGATTTATGTTTCCGGTTCTTTTTCAGACTAAAATTTTCAGGAACATCTTCTACTTTATCTAGAGGAACATCTAATAGTGACACATCTTCATTATCAACCAATGGTACTGATACGGTTTCATTATCAGTATCATTACTTCTATCTGGTTGAGAACCATCATCAAACTTGACTTGAATAGATTCTTCAATAGATTTAGAAGCAAGATTATAAACCGCATAAGCTTTAGAAGATAATGAATATCCTAGAAAAATTCCTGAATAGACCTTAGAATCAAATTTATCCAAAGTTTCTTTTGTATTCAATATAGTACACTGGAAACCAAATGGATGCAAGTAAGAGATATTAGGCTTCCTTCCGTTCCATAACTCATATGGAGTTTTATTCAACAATGGTCGGAAAAGTATTCTATTTTGAATATAATAAGCTGTATTTATAGCTTCTGCCCAGAAATGCTTAGGAAGATTCCTTTCACAAAGCATGGTTCTTGTCATTTCCTGAATCGTCCTGTTCTTTCTTTCTACAACTCCATTCTGTTGTGGAGTTGTAGGAGCAGAGAAATTATGAAAAATTTCATTCTCTTCACAAAATATTCTGAATTTTTTTATTTTCAAATTGACCACCATGATCACTTCTAATTCTAGCAACAGAAATTCCTTTTTCATTTTGTAACTTTTTGGAAAGAGCTTTAAAACATTTAAATGACTAATCTTTATGTGATAAAAATAATATCCAACAAAATCTAGTGAAGTCATCAACAATTATGAGATCATACTTCTTTCCGCCAAGACTTAATGTCCTAGTTGGATAAAATAAATTTATATGTAACAACTCTAGAGGTCTAGACGAAGTTACAATATTTTTAGAAGAGAATGATGTTTTAACTTTTTTTTTTTTGACAACTCTCATAAAAGAAATCCTTGTTAAAACTTATTTTTGATAAACCTCTTACCAAATCATATTCAATCAACTTGGAAATATGTTTAACACTAACATGACCTAGCTTTTTTTATGCCAAATTAGTTTTTCTTCATTTGTTGATATAAAACATGAAATATTTTGACTTTTCAAAATTTCTAAATTTATTTTATAAAGATTATTGCGTCTTTTGGCAGAAAAGAATATGGAACTATACTTGTTTTTGACTAGACAAGAGTTTTGATTAAAGGATACTTCAAAGCCAGAATCACATAATTGACTTACACTAATCAAATTATGTTTTAAACATTTAACTAGCAGAACATTATCAATAGATGCAAAGGAATCTTTTCCAATTTTGCCAATTCCAACTATTTTGCCCTACTGTTTGTTTCCAAACGTTACTGATCGTTCCTTCTTATTTTGAAGATCTAGGAACATAGACCTTCTTCCCGTCATATTTCGCGAGCATCCACTGTCCAAGTACCATTGGTACTGGTTGCTTTTTCCAAGGAAGGAGCTCTGCAGTAGATATTATGTTCTTCGTAGGTACCCAGATTTTCTTGGGTCCTTTGGGGTTAGTCTTATAATTATTTATAGAATGATAATAAGAAGACTGGTGATTTTTCTTTCTATAAGGAACATAATTCTTTTTGTAATGAGTATTGCTATTCGTAAACCTAAAACCACTCTTATCATTAAGGTGTTTATATCTTCCAATCATGTCATTAATTTTTTGTACTTTCAGTAAAGGTTGATAAGTCTGTTGAGAGAGAATTAATCCTTTGTTTCAACTGACTAATTTCCTCAGATCTATCTATAGTTACTTTTTTCTTCATATCGTCTACTTGTTTCTTAAGGTAGACATTTTCTTTTTCTAATACTTCCGTGTTCTTCAAGTTTTTGACAAACTTCCTTTTTAAGGATCTATATTGCTTTAGTATAGCATGTGAATCTTCTAACAATTCTAAATATGCATTTTGAAGTTCATTAAGGTTAGAAGTTACCTTATCGTCACTTTCTTTTTCGGCTACCAAGCATATATTTACTTGAACTGGTCCTTCAAAATCAAAATCAAATTCGGATGAATCCAAATCTTCCCAAGTTGCCATAATGCTCTTTTTGCTTTCTTTATTTTTTTGGTTTTCTTTTAAACAACAGACATTTAGACTTGTAGTGTTCTGGTTTGTTGCACTCGTAGCAAACAATAGAGGTCTTCTCATTCTTGACTTCGTCTTTGCTATTTTTCTTAAAAGAAAAATCTTTATTCCCTTTTGCTTTCTTTTTCCACATTCTTCTGATCTTTCTTGAAATGAAAGATAATTCATCATCATCTTCACTTGAATCTTGATCAGATTCACTGGTATCATCATTCTTGATTTCTTTGATCTTTAATGCTTTTGACGATGAACTTCTATTTTTCTAAGTCTTGTGATTTTTCGATCTAGGTTTGTCTTCTGCATCAAGCTCTACTTCATGTATCTTCTAAGAACCAAGCAATTCGTCTAGCTTTAATTTGCTTAAGTCTTTGGCTTCTTGTACTGTAGTGACTTTGGGTCTCCATCTTTTAGGTAGACTTCTGAGAATCTTCCTGACATGGTCTTGATTATCGTAGATTCTCCTAAGAGCTTTAAGTCCATTAACGATAGTTTGAAATCGTCCAAACATCTGATCAATAGACTCATCTTCTTTCATTTTAAACAGCTTATACTAATGTATAAGAATACTGATCTTAGATTCTTTCACCCGGTTTGTGCCTTCATGTGCGATGGATAAAGTATCCCACATCTCCTTTGCAGTTTCGTATCCATGAACTTTATCATATTCACTTCTGCTTAAAGCACAACTCAGAAAGAACTTGGCCTTCGAGTTTAATTGAAATCTAGCTTTGTGATCGGCTGACCATCTGGCACGAGGAATGGTATTTTCTTCATCATCTATTGGTATGTATGGTCCATTTTCGATGATATCCCAAAGATCAATGTGTGTGGATTCTATGAAGAGCCACATCCTATCCTTCCAATAATGTTAATCCTCACCATTGAATGCAGGAGGTCTTGTGACCGGGGCATCCTCAGCTATAAAAACATGTGATTCAGCCATGGATCTTTGTTCTCACTTTGTAAAGGTGGTTTTTGGAAACTATTGGACCTCGATTTTTTAGTGAAATTTAGAAATAATAATTGAAAAGAAATGAGTGTTATTATGTATATGTTTAGGTATAAATGTGTTTATACTTAAAGGAAAGTGATGAGGAAAGAATTGATGAATTTTGATAATTTTGGGATTTGAATAGATTTGTATGGTTATGAAAGTTAAAGTGACTTAGTGGATTGAAATGGAAGT
>JANIJH010000225.1:28771526-28781795 GCA_024520975.1 Erythroxylum areolatum | reverse complement strand
CTTAACCAATTCTATACATTTTATTATTATCAAAACATAAGTGGGATTTAATTTGTCAACCACCATTGGTCCAACACCCTAAGCTCACTATATCAACAAAAATTTTAGGAAAAAATGAGGAAAAAGTAGATAGGTCTTCTTGATAAATAGTACCCAAAATTTACAAGATAAGTTAATGAAATTTTGGTTGTTTTTAGTACAAGAATTTAGTGTAGTTATATGCATTAATGAATAAGATACATGAAATTGACTTTTTATGCAATATTATGAAGATAAAGAAGAAGAATTGAATGAGAGAGAGAAAGAAGGAAGAGAAGGAATAAGGAATTGATGGTGAAATTGAAGCTTAATTTGAAGATTTGGACATTAATTTGGTAAGTATTCAAGCAATTTTATTTTTCCTTAAGAATTGTATATTGTGTAATTTAGGGTTCTTGAGATTAAATTGGGAGCTTATGAATTTGTTATTAAAATTATTTAATTAGATGCTAAATGAAGTAGTATATGTGATTATATGAGATTTTTGACTTATAATTTGTTTTTGTCCCAGTTGGCATACATTATGTTTAAATTTGGAAACTTCATAGACATGTTATTTTTAACTAAACGATGAGATGAATATGTCTTGAATGTTATATGAACTAAATTAAAACTCCTAATGGAAGGGAAAAAATGACAGTATGGAGTGATATTTATTTTAGTCAAATATGGAATAGCTTGAATTAGTTACTATGAGTTTTTTTAATTAAATTTTAGTAAAATTGTAATTAGATTTACCTCTGGCAAAATAGACAGGAATTAGAGGAATGTGATAAGGTTAGCATGTCAATTAAGGAGTTAACAGTACTTATGATATGTGTTACCAGACTATATGGCTCTGAGAGATCAATTCCGGTGGAAGATATTTGATTTATGATATGAAATGCAAGGCTCCGATAGCTCAGTCTCAATATGAATATAAAGAAATGGACCATACGATTTCGAGAACTTGGTCCCATATTTTAAAATCTTGCTTATCTAGCTAGGCAGTGCAATTCCATTGGATTTTACTTTGGAAAATTACAAAAATATATATAAGTGCTTGACTAATGGTTAAAGAACTTCAAATGAAAGTAGTAATTAACTGCACAATTTATTGATCATTGTGTAATTAGATATGAATTATTATAATCGATAAATGCTTGTAGTTTATAAATTGACGTTAAATGCCTATTTAAGCTTAGAAATAAATGAAGATATTTATATCTAAAAAATATTATATGTTATGCATGCTATGGTTAAATGAATTGAACTGAATGAGAAATAGAATTGATTGAACACCATTAAGCCTATAGCTTAGTGTGTGGTTTTCTTTCCACGCATAAGTCTTGAAGAGAATTAAAAGAAAGTTGTGTTGGATCTACTACAAGACTAGAGTCACATAGAGGATCTTAGAAGACTTGGAGGTATAATTATATTTTGCTTTTGGTTATGGCACGTACATATAAAGAAGTGAATGATCTTACAAGATTTTATTATATACAAATATATGAAAGTTATGTATGAAATTTGGTTTAGATTGGTTGAAATGTATTGGAAGATGGACAAACTATTTTGTCAAGGAGTTTGACTTAGAGATGGACAATTGAATAAATGGTGAATAACTATTTTTATAAAGTGAATAGTAATTGCTAAAATGGTGAGATTTTAAATAGAAAAATTTTGTAATTCAAGATTTTAGGTATTTAAGAATATGGTAATACTTGGTATGTTGATTCCATTATAAGATATAGGGTGTTACATGTAATATTCATTTCCATTTTTACTATGTTGCAATTATTTTTTAATTATATTGCAATAAATATAATTATATCATGTAATTAGTATAATATTATATGAATGATAGATAATAATTGTAACTAGTATAATGATTATTATATTTTGATCTTATTAATATTGAAATTTTAGTTATGTTTATTTTTTTATATCCAAATAATATTTACTTTTCAAATTTTAAATTATCTACCATATGTTTTTCAACAATATATTTAAAACTTTAAAAATATTTTACAAATTTTAGATACTCCGTTCTATTTTCATGAAATATTTATATGAACGGAGATGTAGTACTATGTACAATAGGCATCATTAAAGTATCATTTGTGTATAAATCCATAGATTTAAACAAATTTATAGAGTTTGAATGCATTAGCTATTTAAACAAATTTATAAAGAAAGAAAATGAAAAAATGAAAATCATATAAGTGTCAATTATAATTAACCTTAGGATTATTAAACACACTTAGCACTAAAAACTATCTTTTTAACATTATTAATTTTAAGAATACTATCACACACAAAAATTTCTCAAAATTCCTCTAAGAAATCCATAAGATTTAAAATCTTTAATATCAACTTTTGGCAACGATTTTCAAATTCGTCACCAAAAGTCTAACTTTTAGCAAAAATTAATTGAATCATCATCAAAGGCTCGACATTTGGCAACGAACTTATTAAACCATCCCAAAATGTTGCACCTTTTGCGACGATTCACATAAATCGTCACAAAGATATTCCTTTAGTGACAATTCAATAAAATGTCACGAATAGTTAAACTTTTGGTGACAAATTTGGAAATGACCTCCAAAAGCTCACTTTTAGCGACGATTTTCAAATTGTCGCCAAAAAGAGCGTAGCTAAATGTTTGTTTTGTTTTAGTGTTTCTTCTTTTTCTTTAACAAAGGACTATAATGGAATTTAAATGCTAAGAAAGCAAAGACAAAAGGATAACACATTTGATTTAAAGCCAAACATTGATACTTACTGAAGCAAATCTATTTGAGATTTGAGAATCCACAAACAAGTTTGAATCAAACCTTAAAAAATTAAAACAAAAGTATAAAGAGAGCAGACCTATTAAAAAATTAAAACAAAAGTATAAAGAGATCAGACCTATTGGTTATAAGGAATTAATAATGAAATTAATTAAATGCTTGAATGCCAAAAAGAAATAACTTTTTGATAAGTTTGAAATTCAATAAAGAACAAGGTAAAGAAGTAATCATGACTTTCAAATAATAAATATATACAAAGCTTCTTAAAACTTTTAAAAAAACCTTAAATACAAATTTAAAATTTTAGAGTTTTGAGTGATAACGGCTTAGGATATGACCATTAGAAAGTCATGTTTTAACGCTAGTAGGTTTAATATAGGACACACTTATGTCTAAAATCATGAATCTCTCACAAGGTTATATACACTTTGAAACATGATCATGTCTAAAAACGTGGTCCTCGTATAATTTTATAAAATTAGATATTATATAACACATTTGTGTTAGAAACTATAGTCTTCCTCAAACCTTAACTCTTGCATTTAAAGAGAAGTATGAATACGAATAGTCTTGCTCGCCTTGCTGGCAGTTTCAGACCGGGCTTATATATTATTCAGGAGCCCCTTATTAGAATTCAGGAGCTTCTCAGCCGAGATGCGCAAGGCGCAGTATACCTCGGAACGATGATTTAGTTTTGTAGTTTCCTTTTGTTAAAAAAAAAAAAAAAGGAGTATGGGTACCCATATTCAACAAAAATTTAGTGTTTTGCTTCGCATATAATGAATCTCTTAGGTTGGTGTAGTACTACTTCCTTTCAGCGTAGGAATTCAATCCAATAAGGTTTGGGTCCAGTTATATCTAAGCCCAACTCAAAGTCCTGTCTATTTAGCCCCTAATCTTTCCTTAACTAAGTTCGGGGATTAGGTTTTCGCTGCGATAGAGAAGAGAAAGGATGATTGAGGTGGTTTTGAACGATCGTTTGGGGAAGAAGGTACGGGTGAAATGCAACGAAGACGATACGATCGGCGACCTAAAGAAATTGGTGGCCGCTCAGACCGGCACTCGTGCGGACAAGATCCGGATCCAGAAGTGGTATAATATCTACAAAGATCATATCACACTCAAGGACTACGAGATTCATGATGGCATGGGACTTGAGCTCTACTATAACTAACTTGGTAGGTCCATATTCTTTTTTTTTTCCCCCTTGTTATTAGGTTTATTATCTTCGTGTGCAATTTTTTTTCAATTGATATTAGGGTTTTCCTAAATGGTTTTGGATGTTAAGAAGCATCTTCACTGGTTGTCACGATAGCTTAAAGCTTTTCTGGAATTGGATCATATTCCTCACTTTCTTGGAGAGCTAACAAGTATTCTTACGTAGTCAAAAACCTGGTTTCTTATTCAAGTGAGGTAAGGGAATTAAGCTCTGTACTTAAAATATGGGAGGAGTATAAATCCAAATAGTGCAAAGATCCTGCGGAAGTTATTTTGATGCCACAATGAATGAGTGTCTGTTTGTGCTGTTCAGTTACATTTCAAATGGGAATCTTTGCAATTTCTCAATTGTAAGAAATTTGTTTATATGTTCGGTGATTGTTTTAAGTTGTGGCCTTGTGTGAGGTTGTCTTGGACAACTACTCTTATTGCTTGTGACTATGCTATGCAACTGTGGCCTCTATGATCTGTATATGGAAGAAAGCATCCACTGTCTCAAATCTGTCGCTCTAGTTGGGCAGTAACCTTTCACATATTTTATACCTATTGTTTTGATAGAGGGCTGAATTACAAACAATGAATGCAAAGCATGTCCTGTGTTTGCCATTGTATTGTTTCACTGAACTGGTTGAATTGCATATGGTAATACTTTATGCTGCTCAAAAATTGTGAAACATAGTAAATACTTTTGGATAATTTCTTAATTATCAAAGACCAACTAAAAGGCACTTATATTCTGACCTTTCTTCTTCTTCTCTGCAGGTCATGGCAAGTCATTAAGCAAAAGAGGACGAATGTGTGTGTCTATTTTAATACTTGTAGTAAAACATAATGCCTTGTAATTTGTGAATATGTTTGTGTAACTAGTAAAATATGCTAAATACTTCATACGGTTACAGATTCTATTGTTTAAGTCGATTGGTGAGTGAAGTAACTTTTGAAACTTTTGTGTATAATGATCTCGTATGCGGCTTCAAACATGCTTACTTTGTTTTGCAGATTGTGCTGTTTAAGTTGATCAGCAAGTGATATTGCTTGGAACTTTTGGGTTTGCTATAATGATATTCACCAATGTGGCACCAAACCCTGCGGTGTTAACTAATTTTTCATAGAATAGGAAGATCTGAAAACTTTGCCTAATTGTAAGCGATTGTTAGTTGAACAATGTTTTAAGGGTTAAGTTACTGCGAGTATCATTGTCACTCAAGTAAAGAGAACAATATTTCAGTACTAGTTTTACCCTAGGGGAACTAGCCAATTTAAGCGTGCGTTGCTGACTTGCAAAAGGTGCTCCATTCCCTTACCAGAAATAACAGATGGCACCACGTTCTTAGGGAAGGAGGTATTTGCATGGTGTGCTGATTTGGGTGTAGCGGAAGATGATGAAATGACAACCTCGTACTTTATTACATTCTTGTATATGTTGTAATGGGCCGAACGAGACACGCACCTAGGAATGAATGATTCAATATAAGGCACGATTTGTTGTTTAACTAGAGAAGGTCCAACTAGCATTTATGATACGAAGCACAAAGAATTGCCACCATAATTCTTCTCGTTGTAATATAAAGAAGATACTAGGCAAGTGCCGATCTTTTGTGTAATTTTACGTGTTTAATTTTGTTAAGCCCCGGTTTGGATTGAAGGAATGCAAGAGAAAATAAAGGAAGAGAATTGAACTTTTCTTAGTTTTTACCGTTTCGACAAAAATAAGCAAAGAAAAAGTGAGATAATAGAGAGGAAATTGAGGGAAGTTTGAGTCAGATATGTTTCTAGTCAAATTGATGGGAAAGGAGGAGAAATTCAAGACGAGAATCCCAATTTATGTAAATTATCATATTATCCTTATTTAACTCAACAAAAAGGGCACACTCTCAGTTATAATTTTTCTCACACAGAACACAATCCTCCCGCCTTTCTTCATATTTTCTTCTGCACAACTTCCGCCAAAGAGGTAAGGTTGATTAATCCCTTGAACTGATTACGAAAATTGCTGCTATGATTAGTAAATATGATGTTTTGTTGTTATTAATCAATTAATGGATCAATCTCATCTGGGTTTTTCAGTTCTTGGTAAGCAATTAAATTATTTTTTTCCTCTTTTTTATTTGCAATAAATTTTGTAGTTGTATAATAATTTGATAATCAGATTTTGCAATTGTTTAATAATTTTATATACACCATTAACATGTTGCTATATGAGTTTTTCATATTGATTAGACATTATATACATATAATGATATTTTCTACATTGTTTTACATGTTGAAATGTTGAGTAGAAAATGAATAATTTAGATCAGATATTCACTGAAGAAGATGATTCAGAAGATAAGTGGGATAGGACAAGGCGAGTTGCTTTCGTTCAATTAATATGTAATATAGTTCATATTCTTAGCCTTTGTCATAGTTCTATGTATGGATCCTTCAAGCAAAAAAACTTAGTAGCTCAATATAAAGAACAAGTTCGAGGAGAAATTATGCATCATTTGCAAACTCACAATAAGGATTGTCATGATCTCATTCGTATGACACCGGATACTTTCTTACTACTTTGTATAAAGCTTCGCAACACTGGTCTTCTAAACGATAGTGTTCGATGTTCGCTAGAAGAAAAAGTCATCACATTTCTTATGATTATATCCCATAATTTAAAACTTCATGTAGTGGCTATCTTCTTCCGTCACTCAATTGAGATGATATATAAACAATTTCACTCTGTTTTACGTGCTATCATGTCACTTGAAGTCAAACATCTCAAACAACCTGATGGTACTCAAGTTCTGTCAGAAATTGCAAACACTTCTCGATTCTTCCCGTACTTTAAGGTGAATATTGTCTTTGTTAAATGTTATTATTAGGTACTTAAACTCAATATTCATAATGAATTTGTTTTAGGATTGTGTCAGTGTACGTGATGGAACTCACATTAGAGTTAAGGTGTCAAATGCAGATGCACCAAGATTTCATGGTAGGAAGGACTACCCAACACAAAATGTTCTTGCTACATGTACATTTGACCTAAGGTTTACTTATATTCTGGCTAGATGGGAAGGTTCAGCGTCCGATTCTAGAATTATTACAAATGCATTAACTAGGGAGGATAATTTAAAAATTCCTTCTGGTAACGTTAGGTTTATTAATTCACTAATTTTTAGCTTAATGAATTATGAATTTTAGAAGCTGAAATTAATTGATTGATTTAATTGTAGGCAAGTATTACCTAGTCGATGCCGGATTTATGCTTAGGAGTGGACTAGTTGCACCTTATAGAGATGTCTGGTATCCTTTGAAAGAGTATTCAGCTAGAGGTCCCGAAAATGCTAAAGAGTTGTTTAACCTATGTCATGCTTCATTACGTAATGTAATTGAAAGGGCATTTGGAGATTTAAAGAAAAGATTTCCTATCATTGAAAGTTAAAATGAAAAGACATATTCATTTGATGTTCAATGTAAAATTGTATTGGCATGCTCTATCCTACATAATTTTTTGATGAGTTTAGGTGCACTTGAAGAAGAAATTTCTGAAGTGGATACGGAGTTATCAAATAGAGGGGATACGAAATAACAAGTTGATAGTAGAGAAAAAGATAATGAAGATGCTAGGTTAGGTGCACAAATAAGGGATAATATTGCTGCACAAATGTGGAATGATTATGCTTCAAATCATTAACTAAACATACAACAAAATGTTGGCTTTTTGATGCACCTTTCTTTTGTTATTTAAAGTCTAATATTGTATTACTTTTTATAATATATTATACTGTGATTTGCAATTCTCTTACTAATGAAAGAGATTTTAAGAATGTGTTTTATTGCATAATTGATTTGTTGCAGTTTTATATTGTACTGTGACTTGTTCCATAATTGATTATTTTGTTTTGAGACTTTAAGAAATGGCAAGGAAAGGTGTAGAGAAGGTTGGCAAAGAAAAAAGGTACATACTTCGTTGGACAGAATTTATAGATGAAGTTTTGTTGAATGCACTTATCTATCAATAAAATAAAGGCAATCGAGTTGATGGAACCTTCACAACTCAAGCCTTAACTCAAGTCGTTACGGAAGTTCGAGAGAAGACTGGAATTAATGTCACTGACAAGGACAAAGTAAAAAATCGAATAAAATCTCTAAAGACAAATTTCAATGAATGTTACGATCTTTTTAAGCACTCTAACGGCATTGCTTGGAGCTCTATAACTAAGAGATTTGACGCCAAACCGGAAGTATGGGAAGCAATGATACAGGTTATTCTATTCTCTTTTTTTGTGTCATGTGTTGTTCTATTCAGGCCTTAAGGAACTAGTTTCTGCTGGTAGATATTTGAAGTACTTTCTGTTGATAGCTTGGAGTTCAAATGCTTAATGATTTATTGATAATAGAAACTGAAATTGTGATGCTTTGTGTTTATAATGGTTTTGAGGGTTTGACATGTTTAAGATTATAAGAAAGATTCATATGAGTGGATATGTAACGCCCCATATTATGGGTTAGAATATTAAGGAAATTCAATACATTTTATGCTTTGCATATTTGAATATTTGCTTATTGTGTATAAGCATTTGGACACATACAACATACATTCATAACATTTTTCCGGGTAAAATGGAATTATGAAATGCAAATAAATTATGAAAACTTTATTCGGAGACTATTAGTATTATTTTGAAATTTTTGGTAAATTTTTGAAAAAATATTAAAAGTTGGACCAATACTAGTGTGACAAGTGGACCGATTAAAGATTCACATGTGGCATCATTCATTGTATGACAAAGGGCTTGACATGTTGGAGACATGTGGCAGCTTGCTTAGAGGACAAATGGCTCACATGTTTAGAGCCATGTGTCAATGTGATAGTAAACCACGTAATTATGTGTTTTGGTAAGGCACATTATTGTAGCTCTCTATTTTTCTCTGAACAGTATGGTCCTTCACCGAGAGCATCATGCTCTACCCAAAACCTTCATCACTTAAACCTGTGATTGACTCTCCCTTATACGTTAACCTTTGCAAAACAAACAGTTTAGCCCAATCGTTATTTTGGTCTTTTTAGTCTCGTTTTTATTCCTTAGTTTACTGAAACCTCACTGCTGGTGATTTTCTAAAAGCAAGGTAAGTGAAATGTTAAGTTTCTAAGCTCTGTGAATGATTATGATGTTGTCATAGTGTTGGGATTAAATACATGCATGAGTTGTGTATAAAGCTAATTCAGTAACAGTGATAGAGAGATGAGTTGATATTATTGAGCAGTGGAAGTGTATTACCGATTGCATGGAGTTGTGCAGAAATCGTTTATAGGATTTGGTGAGATCTTAGTATAGAAAGGAGTTAAATGAAGTGAAAGCATAGAGAATAGTAAAAAGAAAAGCATCATATGAAAGATAGAAAGAAAATACAGTAGTGAGAGAAAGCTTGAGTAAGGGATCGGTTTTTACTGTTTAAATATAGATATGATTTGTCTGAGTTATGATGGGCTGAAATGGAAGTATAAGAATTGATTTAAGTGTGTTATGTGTTCATTGAATAAGAGGGAATTGAGAAAATCTGGGAAAAGAAAGAGAGGAAGAAGATGACCAAAATGTAGTGAAGTTCGCCGCGCCCAACTCTTTTTAGTTCGCTGCGACGAACTTGGAGGAGTTTAGTTCTATGAAAGTTCACCGCGGCGAACTCTTTCCACGGCAAACTTTTAAGAAAAGTTCGTAAAATTATGTTATCTGGAAAGTTCGCCGCGGCAAACTTTTGGCTCGTCGCAGCGAAGTTTTCTGATATCTTAGATATACTTTGGTATTTTAGGCATAACTTTCTCTGTAGTCATCCGATTATAGTGATTTTTTATTTGTAGTAAATTAGAGACATAAGGCTACTAATTGTCTAAAGAGATTAAATTATAATTCTACCTCTAAGAATTTCATAATTTGATTGGAAATTGAGATAAGAATTTTGATGAAGCTCAAGAACAGCCTGAAATCATTTGAGTATAACGTTCAGTATACTAAACCAAATTGGGCGAACTTGGTATCATTGGAAACCTAAGAAAAAGAGGGACAACTTTCTAAAAGGAAGTATTACCTAATTACCTCAACTATCTGATGAGAATAATAGAGCAAAGTGGACCCGAAAGTTGAGTGTAAAATAAATCTGGATTGAGGAATTAAGTTTGGTTTCATATGAATGATAATGTGAGAAGATTAAGGATAAGAAACCTGGAATTTGTCATGAACATGCATCATACATATTCAGTATA
>JANIJH010000225.1:28739075-28750384 GCA_024520975.1 Erythroxylum areolatum | reverse complement strand
TGATGAATGTGATATTGAAGTACTACTTGCATGTTAATATGATTGACTACTTGCTTTGCATGAAATGTCTGAAAGGATTTTGTTTTATTTTAAAACTGTTGAGTCCTAGTTGTGGGTAAATTGGCATGCCTAGAAAGTCCACAGCTGCTCCTGTATTGACGCTTCGGTGTCTCCTGTACTGACGCTTTGGTGTCTCCTGTATTAATACTTCGGTGTCTCCTGTACTAACACTTCGATGTCTCCTGTGTTGACGCTTCGGTGTCTCCTATACTGACACTTCGGAGTCTCCTGTATTGATGCTTTGGTGTCTCCTGTACTGACAATTCGGTGTCTCCTGTATTGACACTTCGATGTCTCCTGCATTGACACTTCGATGTCTCCTGATATCAAGGCATATGTCTCTCATGTTGATACTAATTATGATATCTCCTGTATAAGTCCCGTTACCTACTTCTGTAAATGAATTTAACAGTCATATGATTTTGTATTCTGATTTCTGTTTGACTCTGATATAAACAAAGAAATTGTGTTCTGAATGTGAAGGGTTTATACCATCTTTTGAGACTCAATTCTATTTTCTATACAATCCTTCTGAGATCCAATATAATATGTTTGAATTGTTCATTCCGATAAACTGTTAATGCATGCTTCTGATATATCATGATTGTGTATAATTAATTGTCAGTTTATGCATAGATTAGTTATTACTCACTAAGCTATATGCTTAGCACGGTGGATTTGCCCCGTGTAGATTCAGAGAGAAGGACATAAGGACTGGGACGAGTCAACCGCAATGGCTAATAGAGTCTGAGTCTTGTTTTGTTAAAATTGTATTTTTTTTAGTTTATTTTTGGCTTATCTTTGATGTATATGGCTTTGGATTTATTTAAAGGTTTGTAATAACCTTAATTCAGGTTGGTTTATGAAATTATGATGAATGTTTCATATGTTTTGGTTTTGTCTCAATTCTGTATGCATGTAAGTTATGTTGTCTGCGTGGTGTCCTGTATCCTCCCAGAGGGTATTGGGGTGTCACAGGATAGAAAGCAGCAGGAAATACAAAAATTGGGATCCTTGATTTATTCACAAGGATGGAAAGTTGCTATGCTGCAGAAAGATCAAATAGAAATTGTTTTTTATGCATTCCAAGTCGGATAAAATTTGATTCTATCACTCTATGTTCAGATCTAGGCCCTAACAAATATCATGGATGCCTCAAATTTTTCCTCGTTTTAATTGTCACTTTAAATTTGATTCCGAAGACACATGTGGTTTTCAAATAAACTGATGTTGCCCTTTTGCTTCCTAATTATGAAAAGCTCAGAAACAAAATATATTTCATTAGTTTTAGGTTTAATTCCTACATTTGATTAGAAATATTTTTTAAGCACTCTTTTAATGATATATGAACTATATTTTTGGAGAATAATATTATTTATGTATTGTCTATGTTCCAGTTCAGAAAAATATCGATTAAACCTCCATTAAGTCCTATTTATTTTACTTTTTCTAACATGAACCAAGTGGTGGTAGTTAGGAACACTTTTTTGACAGTTAGGAGTATTGATTGTATGATTTTTATTATTTGAGTTTACAAATTATAAGATATTGTGGTGAACTTATTTGTGTGAAGTCTAAGCTTGAGACAATATTCTTTTATAGGCAAAGCCAAGTGCAAAGAAATGGAAATCTGCAGAAATAATTCATTATGATAAGTTAATGCTTTTGTATGCAAAAGATAGAGCAATAGGTGAAAATCTCAAACAGCAAAGGAAAAAAATCGTCGCTGGGCTCCGTTGAATGTGAACACAATCGATAAGGTTGATCAATTATTAGCTTCAATGATATATCTTTAGAAAACTTTAAACACACACATGATGGTGCAAGTTCAACTGAGTTTGAAGCTACTTCTCATTCTGAGTCCGATCCAATTTCTGTGACTTCTCCAAAGAAAAAGAAAAGAAAGAGTGCTGTTGCAACATAAATTGTTGGGATTAAAGAATCTATTGACAATGTTGCTGAGGTACTTAAGGAATCAAATACAATTGCTTAAAAAACAGGCCAACGAGTTTATGGAGAGCATGAAGTGTATGCTAAATTGTTAAAGCTTGACCTTGATGTGTGCCTTCGCTACAAAGCTTACGATTTTCTAACTGTAAGTTCCATTAGGGTGAGAAAATTTTTTGGCTGTCCCGAGCAGGAGCGTAATAATTATTTAATACATATGATGAGTAGCGCACCTGTTTTGGAAATGGAATGAAGATAAAATTGTGAGTAGGTGATCTTTTGTATTGCAATTTTTTTTGAAATGGTAAAGCCTAATTTGATATGCTGGTTTTTTTGTTTAATCTGCTAGCTTTTATTTTGTTTAACTTATGGTGATGTTTATTTGCAGATCTTTTGCTTATGGAGGAGTTAAGGCTATGTTGAAATGAAATTTTTTGCTTATGGAGTAAATACTAGTGCAAATTTTTTGCCTATGGAATAAATACAAGTGCAGATTTTTTGCTTATGGAGTAAATACTAGTTCAGTTTTTTGCTTATGGAAGTCATGACTGTATTGAAATGGAATTAACAAAACCTTTATCTTTTGGATTATCAAAATATGAATGTTTAAATTCTAAACCATGTAAATATACATATAGTTATATGTAACTTGTTTTATTTTAATATGCATATTAAATCTTAATTTTCATTTTTATTTTACAAAATAGAATAGTTGTTCTCTTGACATATGTATGATAAAGATATT
Organism: Erythroxylum areolatum; assembly: GCA_024520975.1. Taxonomy (NCBI): domain Eukaryota; kingdom Viridiplantae; phylum Streptophyta; class Magnoliopsida; order Malpighiales; family Erythroxylaceae; genus Erythroxylum; species Erythroxylum areolatum. Next base: position 28,747,632 of record JANIJH010000225.1, on the reverse strand, counting down.
GGAATAAGCATGCAGTGTATGATAAATTTTATATATATATATCAAAGATATTGTTTTATATTAAACAACAATTGGAAAGTTAAAAACTCTAGTTACAAATAGAAATTTCAACTCCTTGAAACTTCATCGTGAAATTCTATTATCAAATCTGATAATACTTTATCTGTATATGATGAAGTTTTCATGGCAAAAGATAAACAAGTTCTATAATTAACGGCATTAAAGTCTCAAAAAATTCTTTTGTCCAATATAAATTTCAATTCCTTCTTTTGATAAATTAGGAAAACAAACAGAAGAAAGGAAGTCCTATTTCTCTTTTTTTTTTTCTCAATATTTCCTTTCTTTTCTTTTCTTCGTGCGATTAAGAATCTAAACAAAGACTAAATGTCTAAAACGATGATATTTTGACCATGAGGTTCTCACTGGGTAATTAAGAAAGAGATTGACCTGAAACTCCCACCAGAGGAGCCCATGACACGAACCTCATGACACGAACCTCAATGTTTGGTTGACTAACTGCATATGTCTGAAAACTATCAAATTATTTAATTAATTCCTTCTTTTTAAGTTTTTGCTTTCGGCCAACTCTCGTGTCGGAAATCTGATCTTCTAGGGTTGACTAAATGGGCATTCTTGGATCTCGCAGTCTCAAACTAAGACACCCTACCCCACCACATCATGCCTTGTTCAGGACTTGCCCTTAATTTTACGTCGTTGTATATTGTCTCATTTCAATGTTCCCGAATAGGATGATTCCTGTAATATGATTTCTATATTTTTTTCTGTTTCAGTTAACGACTTCTTATCCTATTTTATTAAATTCGACAAAATTAAATACTCAAACGGAACAAAGTGCTCAAACCCGATTTCTCGTTGAAAAGTCCAACAATTTTTATTTAAAACTTAATGTTCAACTTCTACATTTTGTTTCTAAAATGTCCTGTATAATAATTTTGTTGTTTTCAAATTTAGTTTTATTTTTTAGTTTTTTAATAATGAGAGCTTGATAAGTCTTATCTAAAAATTTATTCAATTCATATTAATATTTTAGTAATAAAAATTCTTACTCTTAAAGGTTTGTATACCATTGTTACAATAGGCCATAAATAAAATATTGCTTTTTAATTTTAAAATAACGTTTTAATAAAATTATGGTGTAAAAATCATATTTATTTTTTAAATAGTGAAATTAAGACTGAACATACTTTTTTGAAAATAAAAATAAGAAAACATAAGCTTAATAAAACAAACTAAATTTTCCAGTTAAATAATTTCTAATTATTAATCAAAAGTAGACGAATATATGTTACGAGTGCATGTACATATTTTTATATGAAATTGGTAAATAATGCCATTGCGTCTATTTCATTATCCTTATCCGTGACTGCGAGTTTCGACTCTAGGAGTCCTACCGCATTAAATTTTAGTACTACCATGCATGTGGATTCAATTAAAGCATGGTTAAGTTTCAACTCTAGGAGTCCTACCACCGAATTAAATTTTAGTACTATTATGCACGTGGATTCAATTAAAGCATGGTTTACGTTCTTAATATTTTCATTATTATCATGTTTTTGGCTCGTTCAAGTGATCCGTAGCGGTTTCAGACCTACTTGTCTATGCCCTGCGTTGTATGCACGCGGAGTAGTGAGCGCCTCACCTAAAAAAGAAAAAAGCCATTAAGTGTGATTGTCCTGCTTCAGAATTGTATTCCATCCCCAAATTTACACAACTTCAACGTCTCTGCGTGAGTGGCTAAGCCTCATTCTTGTTTTCAAACTGTTCTTTGCTAGCTTTTCGTCATTTCCCCTCTGAGACAAGAACTACCAATTGTCAAAGACAAGCATTATCAGTCAAATTCTATGCTTATAATACATAAGAGGATCTCGAAACATGCACCATTTCACATTTTCTATGACCAACCAAACGTAGATTATGAGTGGTCGGAGGTCTCCAGAGTCGAAGACTTTTTTCCCTTTGTCGCATTTCATTGAAAGAAGTGAACGCGTCGCGTCATCTACAACGAAAACCAAAACTCCAACCACAGGACTGTTCGATTGTACAAATATGTAGTGGTCCATCTGTCTCCTTCAATGTTAAAGTTGTCGTGCATGCAGCGTGAAAATCAAGCGGTGGTAGCTAGAAAGTGTGCCGGGCAAACATGGGATTCCACGACTCACGAATCTTTGTCCTGAGATGTCACTGTGATAAAATTGTACACGAGAAGGTAACCGAACCGAAATAACAATAATAAAACTTCTGGCTCATGCCCTGTTGGAATAATGTATGAAGATTCGAATCCCGAGAGATCATAGTTTATAGTATTTGACCCTTTTTATGCGGCACAACAATAGCCTCATGTATTGCAGTTTTGAAAGCAACTCTTTTAGGCGCTCCAGATGTGTTATACAAGGAAACAGCCACTTTGAATCTTGAACATAAACCTAAACCTATAATATTCTAGATATTACTATACTCAATGTCAAGTTATTGTAAAAACATGCTTCAAGTTATATTGTTCGTGAGCTTTTAGCATCATTACATGCACAGCATGTCACCTCTCGTCTATAATAATAATAATGCAATACGTTCATTTGTTTTAAACAAATAATTAAACAGTTGTCTTTTCACCTGTAATGCTTTCACTGAGTGGTAACTCAACGTTTTGACTTGCATTCTCCTCTCCCCTAACAGAGGCATGAGACTTGGTCTACGTAATCCATCCTGGCATGTTCGGTCTCTATTTAAATCACAATTTGGTTGCTTAGCAGCAAAATAATTTTCTTATTCAATTCTACTGAAATGGGCAGTCTTCTTACTATCAATTAGACAGATAATGAAATAAAAATCTGAAACGAATTTTATTTTTTCATAAGAAAAACCTGTTCCATATTATAACCAACTATATATAATTTGACATCTGCCATCATAAACTCTTTCCTCTCTTTTTGTCTTTCCGAACTTATTGTTTGGATGAGGTACGTAGTCATAACTTTGTTATAGTTAAGTTTCGAGGACGGTCACTACAGTGGCGAAAACTAAATTACGACCATTGTCATATGAAACTGGTAAGTAAATATGGCTACAAAAAGAGCTACAAGGTTACCAAAATTGGATGAAGACATCCAAACAAAGAGTACAAAAGAACACGGGATTTGAAAACTATACAATCTGATTAGAGTTCACCCTAAACTACCTCCCTCTCCCTATGGTGCCACTGCCTGAATCTGTCAGAATGGTTAACCTTCTAGCTGACTTTAAAAACTCACTGCAACAGAAATAACTTCTGTAAACAATCTTGATAAGGACAAAAAACAAACAACAGAAAGACCCGTTAAATGGCGTCAGGAAGTTGAAATGTGCATGACATTACTTGAAGGGCTCGTCTCCAGCGTTTTTCATCGACCCTTCTGCATCTCGGTAAAGCACATTGCTCTGCATCTCTGAACTCCTAATGCCAAACATGTTGGTCAGCTTACCATACAGCTCCTCGTATGAACCAAGAACGGACAGATCAAGAGTTCGACCTTCCTCTGATTCCGTAAAAACTTTGCTGTGACCACTCTCCCGACTGAGATCAAATTTCTGTTTATCTTTGTACCTGGGAGACCCTTCATCTGAAGAATTTTCTTGTGGACCATTCTGAAGTAATGCGGAACCGGATCCATCAGAAAAATTTGCCGTCTTATCTTGATTCCCCTCTAAAGAACTGTTTCCATTAGTATCACCGGAGCAGCTTTCAGAACTCTGCTGCTCGGTAAAGATTAGCTGACCAAACAAAACAATGTGAGGCATCTTTATTTCAACATTTTTCTTCGGACCCTGAGTAGCGTTTCCACTTGTCAATAAGGAGGTAACATTGTCATTATTTGCTGAATCGCCCAAGAAGTTGCTATTGGGGATTCTTGATGGTGGTACAACATGATTAAGCTGCTGGAAACCAACTGGAAACGGACCCGATTGTAATTTATTGAACTGGAGATCTGGTGAAGATAGTCCAAATTGAGCATGCCTGGCTCCCTGTATGCCTGCAGGAATGTTGTCTAAAACATCACATAGGGAACTGTTCAATGCAAGTGGATTCCCAGCAAATGAAGGCACTGGAAGTTTGCCAATTAAGGAAAATTCTGGAGGTTGAGGAAGTCTCAACTTCTTTCTAGGGGGTGAAAAGGGTGAGATTTGAATGGCTGGCATGTTTGATACCAATTCAACCAACCATGGATTGACACACTTCACATTCTCCAGTAAATCTGGCTCATCCCATGCTACCTGAAAGAAGATGTTTGCAACCAAAGTTGATGGAAATTAAACCAAAGACTTGAGCGTTTAAAGCATATAAGATGCATAATGCAGGATGTTTCTAAGAATTCCTGATGTGCAAAACGTGAAAAGCCAGACCAAGAAATACTAACTTAGAGTCTATTTCACAAGGCTTCTTGAAGTTATAGTATAAATGAAAGGATTCGCACAAGATTTTTTTTTTTTGGGAAATTTGCAACAGAGGACAGTTGATAGAGTGAAATGAGTACAGCATATGATACGAATACATTGCAAAAGTGTGCATTGAAGACACAAACAAAAAGTTTGTGAATATATCAATCAACGGACACCATGAATGTGAACTGCAGGATTAAGTCTAAAGCAGAGCTGTATCTAGCAAAGTAGGGTAGCAGGTAGGCAGATCATGCTTGTCAGAATCCTTATAGGTTATGCCTTAAGTGGCAATTCGCACAAGAGTTCATAGTCAACCCAACTCAACCTATATCCTCAGTGCTTGTGATCTTTAAAGAATGAAGACCAAATTAACGAATTAATACATTAAACAGATATTTCACACAAGAATATTAGGTCCATAAAGGAAAATATCATGTGTGCAGAACTGGCTATATCGAAAAAATGAGGTACCTGAAGAAGCCTCCACGGAGAATTAGGCCAGCGGATGGGATCAGCAACCTGAACGGAATTAATAGTTCCCATGAACCAGCTTATGCGAGACGAATCTTCCGTTTCAAAAGCCATCTTGAATCTCATGCCTGGACACCATTGAATCTGCATTGTGTCCCTCACAACAGAAGCTCTTACACAAAATTCTGGAGTGCTCGCCCTCGGATAGTAAACAACCTCAAATGGCTGCCCTTTGGCCGCAAGAGTTGCAGCCTCTATAACAGATTCAGCCCTCACCTTACCCTTCTTTTCCGTACTCCCATTACTCCTAATCACCTGACTCTCGCCTTCCCTCACGAACCCAGAGTAGCCTGAAAATGAGTTCCACCCAGATGAACTCTCATTTCCGCCACCACCTAAACCTCTCTTGGCACGCCTAATACCGACACGAAGGTCCCCATTCTCTGCCCTCAGGAACACAATAGAGTCCCCAGCTACAAGCTTCTTGTGATTCACAAAATTACTCCACCCAGTAGTCAACAAATGGCGACGAGGTGTGCCTCTGTAGATATGCCTAAACTTCCAGTTATTGCCATGGACGTCCTTGGCAATAATGGCCTGAACAGGAGGCTCCACACTGTAGTCCAATCTTGGGAATATTGTCTCAGCACAATAACGTGGAACAGAGAACCCACCTCCATTATTCGCATCAGATTGAGTCAATGTCTTGGCAAAAGAAGCAGGCTTCTCTTGAGACTCAATGCTATTAGCCCCTCTGAACAGCATGTTATCATCACTGGCAGAGCTATCTGCAAACCCCATTTCGGTGTTGCTCAGTGGGATTAGCCTAATTTTGGCATAAACTTCGTCGGTTTCTTGGTCGGCCATGTACTTAATGGCCAATACACGACAAGGGATGAGAGCCGGAACGCGACAGCGACCAAAGTCTACATTGCCTTGAGCATGTTCGGCGTGGCCTTGGGGAAAGTAGAAAACTTTAGAGTTCAGTGGTGGCATTTGTACCATACTACCAGCACAGGCATGCCAGAGTTGTGAATCTAGGCCTTTATCTGCAACTCTCATTTGTTCTTTCTGGGAGGTTACAACGTCTCTCATCATTTCTTTGTTGTGCAAGTATTGATTTCGAAGAATCTGTACAACACCTGAATTTTATCCAATTACACTAAAGATAGAGCACATATAGTCGCTTTTGAATTTCCCCAAAGTTTACAAGGCTAAAGTTGAAGACTCGGTTAACGTTGAAACGTACAATTATCTTGACAAATAACAGATCCCGTGAATCAGTAATAGCGAAAGAGAGAGGAGAAAAAGAAAGAAGTAACTTACAACCCACTCCGACTTCTCTGAAACAGAGAGTTGGACAGAGAATGTAACTGCTCAAAAGCACCAAACTTGAGTTAATAATTGAAAACTCTCCAAGACTCGAACTTTACATGAAGAAAAGAAAGCCCGGAGCTTCTGAATGGAGTAGAATAAGTTAATAGAGCAATAAGGTTGAGTTTGTAAGAAAGCAAGGAAGAAGGGGAGAGATACAGGAAAAAGAAAGAGGTGATGAGCAAGTGAAAAAGGTCAAAGATCAAAGGGAATTTAATATGGTTACGAGAGTGTGCATGGATTCATGCTTGAGGGTTTCGTTGCCGACCAGACTTCGTAAGGGTTAAAAGAGAGAGAGAGAGAGAGAGGTAAAACTTGACAATGAGGATAAAAACAGAAAGGGAGGGTCTTTACTGTTGGGTTTAGGAGCAGAGAGAGGGTTGGAGTGGTTGTTTTGGATAGTTTAGGATCACAATAGTCCACCACCTAAGACACGACTTGGGCGAAACTCAAACTTGAAAGAAAGAAAGATCATTTTGCTTCCAGTTCCCTGATTTTTTACGACACCCCTTCATTACCTTATTCTTTTGTCTCTTCTTTTCTATTATCATCTAATCTACTCGCTTGTTCTTCGGATCCCACATTCTTCCCTTCCCCTTTATATATATAAATATATATTAACAGTTTCGTTTGGTCTCATCTTTGTCTCCAGTTCTTATATTCACTGTACTGAAGCGTAAAAATGAAAAGATTTATAAAAAAAAACATCGAGGTGCCGTATTTTTAAAATTTCTACTATACTATGAACCTTTTATACATACGGTACGGAGGACCAAAATAATAATAGAACCAAAATATGGACAGGAAGAAAAAAATATCACCCAAATCCCAACAAAATGTTGAATGATCCCTAGGTCGAGATTTATCACAATATTGTCGAAAGTAAAACGATGTTACTGATCTCTGAAATCAAGGCAACAGACAGCCAAATCCTAACAGTATACATTTGACCATAATAATATTTGTGTATCTAGACCATGTTCCTCACTCTTCGGGGTTAATCATGGTTAACTCTCAACCGAATCATTCCTATGCATGGATCGTCAGTCAAAACACTCAAAAGACTTATCCCCCGTACGTGTCACTGGTGGTTAAGTACGCTCCTGATTTCTTGGTTGGGAGAGATGATTTGGTCATTGCTAGTTAATTGTCTTGCCCAAGTGCAAGTTACCATTTTTAGAGTAGGATTTGTAGAAGTGAAGTTGGGGACAAAACCAGCCCTGGCCTCTTGGAGATTAAACCAATGACAGTCCAAAGGGAATTCGGTTGATAAGAGACACTGGAACTAAGGACAAATGAATCTTGTTCATTACAAGGGTTTCGTGCAAAATCCAAATAATACGCCGCTTGATCATGACCTTGGTCGGTCCTGCTAGGAAGGAGTAGGACACCATTATTTTATTATGTTGTTTTGGAATCCAAATGGCTTAAATGTTTACTTAAGCAATAATTAATGTTGTGTTGAATATTTGGATTTTAAATTATTATGGCACCTAAGAGTTGTATATGGACATTTTCAAGAAACAAAACATATTCTTAAATAAGCACATTTTCAAAATCAAATTGAAATTATTTCGAATATTCTCCCTGGCTATGCTTAAACATGTCACGAAAAGTTCCAAGGAATCTCCTTCTCCATTGAAAGCATGAATGGAAGAGACAAGCAGAGAGGAGAAATGTAAGAACACGTTATTTTGCCACATCTTAACATGTGTAAGACTTTTCTCCTTTTAATCATAAAGCGTAAAAGCTGTAGCAAAATTCAATGTTATTGAATTATGAAGATGATTTTAACCTCATCTCGTTAATATCGTAATTGTTCAAAAGGAAAAAAGAAAAAAAAAAAAGACTTACGACTTTTGGAGCAATAGTACCCTACTTGTGACCGACAAATGCAGCGGCACTCATCGAGAAAGTAGAAGTTTTTGGCTTTAAAGTTAAAAAGTAAGACTAGCGACGCCAACGTCACAGCTAAATGACAACGATGTTACCCGTGCGTGGAGGGAATTGTGTTAATAGACTGCAACGTGTCAGAAATTGACGAGCGATTGGTGTGGAAAGGTTCGGGCCCCAGCTCCGAATCTCTGTCGTTACTAGTGAAATGTCTCGACGCAAATTCGTGTCTAACTTGTATAGTACGCTTGATTCACATAAGGTAACGAGAATCGTAATGAGAATGAATATAACGAGGAATGAGAATTGATATAATCATTATAATTATGATGGTTGGTTAAAATGAAGGAATGATTACCATTGCCATTGATAGTGGTTGGTTTAT
>JANIJH010000225.1:28711917-28725567 GCA_024520975.1 Erythroxylum areolatum | reverse complement strand
CTATAATTTTATTAGTTTTCTTAATAAGCGTGTATTTTTCTAAAACGACTTTTATTATGAAACGGAGGGAGTAATTAGCAAGCAGGGGATGGGTTGGTATTCATTACCACGCACATGAGCAGCAAGCAGCAAAGAATATCGTAAAAAACAATGAAAGTTAGCCACGGTTACATTACACTGAAAGCATTGGCTGTCTCAACATTAATTACTAAAAGGTGTGGACCCGGCAGTTGGGGCTGCTGATGTGCCGCTCCGCTGGCCGCGAGCGGCGGGTTTGCTCGTGTCGTGTTTTCTGCTTTCTTCCATCTTAATATTTTAACCAGAGTAGGTCAACAGATGTGCATTTGTTTTTTTGCTCTGAGCATACTCCGCATAAGGCTGTTAAGGTACATTTCTCTTTACTTCACACACTAAAGGTGTTGGCAATTGGTAAGCAGTAGCAAGTGTTTGGTATAATGTCCTTGGAGGGCATGTTTGCTTCATCTAACCAAGATGGGCCTCTTCTTGTACGGGAGATCTCGACTTTGTTAAACTTCTGTTTCACGGTGGGAGATGGGAGGCAAATGTAGTAGGCTCATTGTCCGTTTGGGCTCAATATTCTCTCTATAGAGCCTATGCAATTGGTTGGCTCAGTCTCCAGTCGATGGTGCATTTTGCATTTACTCGTAACAAAATCTCAGACCAGTCGACGACATCGTCAGTTAATGCTTACTTAACATATATAATTTTACTGTATTAATAATTTCAATTCAAAAAACCTATCCCATAAATAATCATTTATTCATACTATCCTCATACAAAGAAAATTACGATTTTTGGTATTAACTAATAAGCAGTTTTTCAACATCTAACTGTGTACGTACCGTGTCCGTAAGTTGTATGTTCCTCACATTCTGTATTTAAATAGTTCAAAACTCCTACATTATTATACAATGCACATATAATATAAGTATTATCACTAGATGCTAATTACATATGTAATAAGTAATGGTGAAAAAACAATTATGCAATACCTATACTTTCTTAAGATAGGCATATATTGAATGGTATTAAGCAACAAATCGATACATATACTAATCTAATATGTCTAGTTAATTAATTAGTGCTCGTTTTGATTTCAAGAGTTTAAATAAATCCTTTGCAACAAATCGTCATAATTTTATTGTCAAATCTCAACGTTCAATTGCAATTTAATATTGACTAATAGAATATGATCAATTGTTACAAACCATAACACAAACAAATAAGTGAAAATATGCCTATTCAAAGGTTATAAATACTACTTATCCATCAATCACAATTATTCAACCCATGGCCATGGACACAAAATCTATATTATTTATGCAAACATATATATAAGAAACTTAATATATTAATGGTATCTTTATGAAAGCCTAATCATTTATTATATGTAACATATTATTCATATTCACATTCATTGAACACGATTAAAGCCCACAAACTCGCAGGCAGAATCCTATCCTTCATAACCATTGCTTAGGATTTTAAAATTTCTCCACCAATCTTAACGATCCAATATATGCAAACAATAATTAACCTTGTAAAAGAACAAGAAAGACAATAAATCGACCCAAGTACACAATCTAATAAATCTTAATTAAATTTATGTTATTTTTATTTATACTAGTGTATCATTGATTTCAATTCTGTTATAAGTTTTTAAAATTTCAAACCAAATTATTTCTACAATCTGTAAACTTGATTTTAATTATGTTTTCTTCCCATTAGAGATCACTCCTCTCCTTTCTCTATCATTCCCTTTGCTCTAAGTCATTCTTTTTCTGAGAATGACAAAAACTTCTTCTAGGGATTCATAACTAAATATCTTTAAAAATTTGAAACAATGTCACGATTAGGTTTTACGACAATTTCCTGTTCAATCGATAAAAAATTAGAAAAAAATGACACAAACTCTTTAAACAACTTTTAGCTACCAATTCTCTTGGTTAGGTTGACCTAGAACCTCACTAGGTCTACTTAATTGCTTGAATTGATGAAAAACACTACATTTTTATACTTTTCTTTAACCAAATCTTCCCTCTTTCTTACTTTAATCAATCTTAGACTCTTTTAAACTTCGAAATAATATACAAATCCAAATCATTAACATTAAAAAAATCACCAAGTTCGCCTTTCATTCAAATAAAAAATTCATACAAAAGAACACAATATAACATTCATTAGTCCCTAAATAATATATAAAAACTAGTGAATAATGTGTGTTCACTTTTTGATATATCTAAAATTCTAATGAATGAATTGCTTACTTTTTTTGTTACAAATAAGAGAAAACTAAAATTATCTCATAAAAGAATTACCATAGGTATCAGCCCATATAATCAAGGAGAGAGCTTCAAGAATATCTTCCTAAACCTGGAAAGTTGAATAAATGTCATGACCCAATTTAGTCAGACAATCTGCTGCAAAATTACCTTCATAAAGCACATGCCTAATAGAACAAATCCAATTCCTAGCAAGTAAAGCTTGAATATCCACAACCAAAATAGATAGGGGATGTGAAGAGATAACACCATAAGTCACCATCCTCACTACTTCCATGCTATTAGATTCTACCATGATCTGCCGAAAATCATGATCCCACGCAAAAATCAAACCATCTCGAATGGACTATAACTCCCCTACCAAGATAGTTGAAATACTAATTTGAAACGAATACCCCCTAGCTAACAACCAAATGAATCATGCAATAACTCTCTACCACTAGTCAGCCCAGGATTAACAATAGAACTGCCGTCACAATTCAACTTCACCCAACCAGTAGGTGGCGCAGTCCAACCAATCCAACGTCTCACATCTTGAAGCTTCGGTTTTGAATCGGAGGTCAAAGACACATACATTACAACTTTAAAGACACAACCATTCAAATTTGCTAAGGAAAGAAAATTATTTTGAAAGACTCATAAGTTCCTAGCCTTCCACAACTACCAAGTACCTGCCAGAAACTAATGTGCCCTGTGCAAAAGGACCTATAGCGTGAGCACGCAAATTCAAAGCTAGCCAATCAACTAAATCCACCATAAGAAAAAAATCATCAGGAACATCCCACTGCTGCCACCATGCAATTGTACGATTACAATCTCACAACAAATGTAAAGGAGACTCAGCATATAAAGAGCACACTTCACACAAATTAGAGGTAGCCAAACTGTAACATCCCGTTACCCACCTTATGGATAAATTTGTAAATGTGGAAGATTACGGAGAAAATAGGAAACACATTTCATGCTCATGCATTTCATAATATGCACATATATGTAAATAGTAAATTTTTGCATACATCAAAATGAAAGTATATGCATTTATGAATAATTCCGGGTATAATTAATTGAGTTATGATTTTTGGGTGTTTTGAAAATTTTGAATTTATTTATGTTGAAAATTCTATTGGATAGTAAGAATCTTGTAATTTTGAATTTTGGTGAATTTAGTCATAAAATTTGGAAAATTTTGGAGAATAGGATAAAAGACATCAAATTGAGTTTTGGAGATAGTTGAATTGTAAAGATGGGGTTTAAGGGAGTTGGTTCAAAAGAAACTAAGTTAGAACTTGATGTGAGGGAAGTGACGAATATCTCTTAGGCTGTATACCTTGCTAAGATGTAGGTTACTGTTTCTGACAGTTGTAAAGTTAAGTTATATGTCTAGATTTGTTCTTGATTGTCATCTTCTTCAAATGTTCTTCCCGCACACAGAGTTTTCTATCTAACCCTTTCTAAGAGATTTCTTTGTTTTTCCTTTCCTACACCAAACCTATCTTGCTATTTGTGTCTTCTATCCTAAGAAAAATCAAAAGCTGGACATCGTACACAGTGAAATACGTAAATTTCATGGAGTTTAGTGCTTGAAGATTTTGGAGTTTTAGACAGGTAATTAGTGAATAAATACTTTAGAGTTGGTGATTTATGAAACAAAGTTGAGGAGTTACTGTCATCTGCATAGAAAGTGACATTTAAGAGTATATTCATAAATACTAATGGTTGGGAGGAAATAAATTCAGTTATAGTGTTAAATTAGTTTTGAAAATATTTTCTGGTATTTTGGTGATGTAAAATATTAAAAGTTTGAAAATCTGGAAAATGTTCACTGAATATGCTTCAGTCTTTTAGCTATAACTTTTTCTCTAGTTGTCCAAACGAGATGATTCTTAATTTAGATTAACCTAGAGATATATGGATACATTTCGTATGAAGACATAAAATTTCAATTCTGTCTCTAAAAGTCTCAAAATTTGTCATGAAGTGAAAACTGGGCCCAGTACATTAGGAGCTGAAGGTGAAATTTGGGTTTTGACTTCGGGAAAAAAATATGGATTTATATAGATAGATTTTGGCAAAATTGTCTACTTGTAAGTTGTAGATGATTTTGCCAGCTTTCTAACGATATAAAGTTTGTAAATTTTGGATATTGGAGTTAAAAGATACGAGCATTACAAGTTATAAGGTTGCATTCTCTCAGTTTGACTTTTTGCGTCTTAGTTTGACCGTCTCATTTTGCTTCGTTTCAAAATGGCATCAGCATCGTCTTAGAATGACGTTAGTATCATCTTAGTTTGACTGCCTCATTTTGCTTCGTCTTAGAATAATGTCAGCATCGTCTTAGAATGATGTCAGTATCGTCTCAGTTACTGTTCATCGTCTCAGTTTGACTTTTTGCGTCTCAGTTTGACCGTCTCATTTTGCTTCATCTCATAATGATGTCAGCATTGTCTTAGAATGACGTCAGTATCATCTCAGTTACTATTCATCGTCTCAGTTTGACTTCTTGTGTCTTAATTTGACCGTCTCATTTTGCTTCGTCTCAGAATGACGTCAACATCGTCTTAGAATGACGTCAGTATCGTCTTAATTACTGTTTATCATCTCAGTTTGACTTTTTGCGTCTCAGTTTGACCGTCTCATTTTGCTTCATCTCAGAATGACGTCAGTATCATCTCAGTTACTGTTCATCCTATCGTCTCAATTACTGTTCATCCTATCGTCTCAGTTATTGTTCATCGTCTTAGTTTGACTTTTTGCGTCTCAGTTTGACCGTCTTAGTTTGCCCTTTTCTGCATCATCTTAGTTTGTAGTGTCATCTTCTGTCCTATTTTTTATCCTTTCAGAGGCCGAATTTCGATTCAAGTTCTTCATAAAAGAAGTAGATCTAGAAGTCTTCTTTCAAACCAACTAAAAATGAAGTCAATCCAACACCTGGAGTGAGAGTTATGGCATTTGCGCCAAAACATGTACAATATGAGTAAAAACTTGAACATGTTAGATTCTTTTGGCCATAACTTTTTCTCTAAACATCCAAATGACTTGATTCTTAAACCATTGGATTCGTAGGACATTTCTCTACATTGCTACCAAAAATCATAGCCCTCTGAATCAGATTGAGAAAGATTGAGTGAAAAAGTGAAATGGGTACAGTGAGTGTGCTCTTAAATAATATGAACTGATGGTATTCCACTTAACATATTTCAGTATTTTGATGATATCTTGATCTGTAGAGCTCCAAATGAGTGATTTATAGTACATTGGGGACATAGAGCTGCAAATGGTATGAAGAACTTGGAATCTAATTAAGTCTCTAAGATGTTTAAATTTCAGATGGAATTTGTGCATAGTATATTGTTTTGGACAAGAGCAGTCCAAAATTGTTTGAGGTATGTCTTCCTATTTACTGAACCAAGTTGAGTGACTTTGGTGCCAATGGATTCATGAGACATAAAGGAATACTTTTCTAAAAGAGAGTTTGACCCAATTAATTCAGCTTCACTTTCTGATTTAATGTGAATAGTAGACCCGAAAGAGGTGACTTGGAAAAACAAAGATGAGTTTTGATATGAAAGTGATCTTGTGAAAAAATTGATGGATTAATACCCGGGATTGTCGTGACCATGCATTGTACATATTTTATATACACACTTGTGAATATACGAATGCTTATAATTGTGCAAGTATTAATGTGTGCATCGTGTATTTTTCATATTGATGATACAGGATGAAACGTCCCCATCTAGTCGTTTCCGGATCATAAAGCTAGTGCTAATTTGGAGTGTACTGTGAGTAGACCTAGATGGTCTCACTTCATTGTTTGCTTTAAATTGAATTTTGTATACATTGATCTCTGTATGATGAATGTGTATATGAATGTGATTGATTGTGATGATTGATCTGGAATATGGAAATACCCAATGTATGTGAATAAGATGAACTAAGTGTTTTCGGAATGTGCATTGCATGCAAGATGATATGCTCAACTTAATGTTGAATGCCGGACTATGGTCCGATGACATGTACAAATATGATTGATGCATTTCATAAAATGCATGTTTAGATAAAGGCGTTGTGACTTGAGTTGCCTGTATGAAGCGCTTCCACGTAGAGCTATGCTCCGTGATTATGTGATGTGACTGAGCCTACGGGCTAGTATTCTATTTTGACTGAGCCTACGGACCAGTATTCTATACATGTGAGAGGCACTCAGTCACAACAATAAGAACGAATGTGAGTCTCATACGAATGGCATATGCATAATATGAATGTTTAAATGATCTAAATGTGAAATTTGAATTCTGTATGATATATGTGTATGTGTTATGTGACTGGGTGAGCCACCGAGGATGGTCACTTATTGAGTTTGCAAAACTCACCCAAAATTTGCAAATACTTTTCAAGACTCAGAAGAATACCCCGTTAGGTCAACGGGAGTATACACACAGCATTCAAGTGAAGGATAGAAGTTGGGATCAGTTCGCGTCTGCATTGCATTTCTCTATTTTTGTATCGAATTATACTTTCTGCAACTGTTTGTATAAAATTCATATTCTGAAATGACCCAAATGTTTTGTATTTGTGGAAGGGCCCGAATGACTATTGAAAATTGTGTTAATTGAAAATGTTGATGAATGAATGTGGGGCCAAATTGAGTATGTATTCCGAATATTATATTATTGAAAAAAATTTTATACCAACTTTTGTGTTATTGAGTGCTTTAGCACGCCACTCTCGAGGGACACGGATTCGGATATCACCATCGATATCAGGTTCGGGTCTTGCGAGAGTGGGGTACTACACAAACCTCGTGAGAATCTCACAGAATTCGTCAAAAGACATAAGTGCCCAAATAGCGATAAGAAATTTTTCAAGTTTGGTGGGCCAGCCACCTTCCACAACCACAAAAAATAGTTGAAACAGAAATATTAGACACCTCTTCCGCAAGAAGTGCTTTATAAGTTGCTCGAACTGAATATGCTCTATTCAAAGAAAAACTCCAAGACATAGTATCCTACACCAAAGTAAATAAAGGCAAAGGAATTGCCTGGATAACCTCCTTAAGATGATTCGGAATTGTAGAACGTAAGCCCGATAAATCCTAAGAACCATCATTAATTATATATGCTACCCGAAAATGTTCTTCCCCTACTATCAAACCATCCATATAATCCATTAAAGGATCCCCTGATCACCAATTATCAAACCAAAGAGTAATATGAAAGCCATCCCCAACCCTCTAAACCGAAAGAGAAAACAACAAATTAAAACTTTTAACTACCCCCTTTCATAAACTGGAAGCCGAACCCGTAGCAAAAAGGGAATAGACCCACCATTACAATATTTTCGACGTAACACCTCCACCCACAAAGTAGCATCTTTCAAAAATAACTTTCATCCTAACTTACTCAACAAAGCAACATTCATCAATCTACAACTATTTAAACCAAGATCACCATAATTCTTTGGCCGAATGAGCCAATTCCAACCAACCAAATGTAGCTTACGCCTATCTTGCGAGGAACCCCAATAAAAATCACGAGCCAAATGATCTAAATTATCACAAATAGAGGAAGGTAACTAAACCGTTTGCATCGTGTAAATTGGTAGCAAAAAAATAGAAGATTTAATAAGCACTTCCTTTCTCGCGGGACTTAGAAAGTTAGAACACCAATTAGTCAGCCTAGCCTCCACGGAACTCACAATATGTTGATAATGAGTAATTGAAGTATGACCATCCAATAACAAATCACCAAAATACCTGCCAAGGCCGAAGTAACTGCTACTCATAGCAATTGCTGTAACCGGGATTTCCTAACATGAGAAACAGAATTTGAAAAATAAATTCTTGACCTAGAAAGATTAGCCCTCTGCTCACTCCTCATACAGAACACATCCAATACCTCACGAACCACTTTAGCGTGCTTATCTGAAACCTTACCAAAAATCAACATCAACAAAAAGTTAATGACTAATACCTGGCCCACCTTTAGATGCCCTAATTGGTGTCCATTTTTTACTCATCAGTGTTCTCTAAGTAATCATAGTCAAACTTTCCATATAAAGAACAAATAAATAAAGGGAGATTGGATCACCCTAGCAAAGCCCTCAAGTTGCAGAGAATGATGCAGAGAGGTTGTTGTTCTATAGAATAGCTAATGAAGATTGAGAAAGAGCACTTAAAAGCAAATTAACTCACCGAGAAGGAAAACTAAAGACTTGTAACACAAATCGTAGATAATCCCATTTGACCCTATCATAGGCCTTCTTCAAATCAAATTTTAAAGCAAAATGACCCACTTTACTTTTAGATCGCCTAAAAGAATGCAACAGTTCCTGGGCAATAATAATATTATTAGCAGTGGTAAACCCAGGAATAAAATTACTCTGGAGAAGGCTAACCAAACCATCAATAAAAGGTTTCAAATGATTCGACAAAACCTTCATTACCTCTTTATACAATACATTACAAAGTGTAATATGCTGAAACTGAGAAATCAATTCTAGAGCATGAACCTTAGGAAGAAGCATAATAATCATTTTGAGTCAACCAATCAGCCATTCACCTAACACATTCATTAGCTTTTTAAGATGATCAAACAACTAACTTGTATCAATACGCTAAAAAATAGCTAATAAGTTGTTTGCCAAATGAGCCCTAGCTCACACACATAAAAAAGGTCCTCATACTTAAATACTTTATCTCTATTAATGAGTCATCAAACTCTATGCCTTGATTTTTGGTCTACATTTTAATTTTTCATGCATCTTTGTCAAAATGTAATTTTATTCCATCTTTTTTTTACACTTTTATATATAATCTACTTATTAATCATTGTGACAACTTTTATAAGGTAAATTTTATCTTAGGACATATGAGCTTTTGGGGAGCTACAGTAGTTGCAAGCTTACGTAGCTCTGTACTTGTGGTCGGAGATGCATATTAACTTGGCTATAAGATGGCTTCTCCGTGGATATTGCCATCTTAAATGACGTTTGCTTGCAGTTTTGTCTCATCAAATCTAATTTAAATTTCTTATATATGGTTTCATACAAATAGTTTCAATTGTTTCTATTATCATATTATTATGTTCAATTTATATTGCTTTTTTGGTATACACTTTGCATCATATCTTTTTTATGATTCATTTATTTGTATTTTATGATTGGTGTCAGTTGTACTATGTTTTGCTAAATGCTTAAGTGTGTTTTTAAGTGTTTATTACATGATTATCATATGTATAAGCTTAGAATTATGTTATTGTTAATGTTTGTATGTATTCAAAATGTTTGTTTGGTTCGAGCAAAAAGTAGATCTTAATTTTGTGTTGCAAGAGGTATTTGATGTGTTTGTTAGTGATGGAAATCAAGAAAATGAATAATGAAGTTGATGAAGAATGAATGATGCAGATTAAGATCGTGACAGAGAAAATTTCTAAAAGCACAATCGTGACATCCACGTCACAATTGTGACAACATTTTCCAAACGCGACCTTTTTCATTTCTTTTAATATTTGGGGGATTTTTTGGAGTCGATCTAAATGGGAAACCCTACAAGAGTTTCACTTTATTGAAAAAGATGGTAAAAGAGTTTCTCTTTATTAATAAAGATTGTATAAGGGTTATTCTTCGCGTTGAAAGAAAAATTGTAGTGGAATTTTAGGAACAACCTTAGGAGTAGATATGGGTTGTTTTCCAAACTATTATAAATCAGTTTGCATTCTCTCTTTCTCGTCCTCTTTAAATCATTATCCAATTGTTTGATTGATTTGTGTTAAGCAATCCATTTATTCTTATATATGTACACTAATTGATGTTAAATTGAGTTTATTTGTTATAAAAGTTTGTTAAATTTTATAAAGACCCAATTCACCCTCTCTCTTATATGCCATTAAGAACAAACACAAAATAAGCAAGAATCTTTAAACTATCTACTATTTTAAATATGAATTCACTTCTGTTCTAGAGTGGAATCCTTAAATTATGTAACTTAGGTTATCCCCCAATTATTGGAAGGATATTATTAAATGGAGTAGTTAAAACTATTATATATGTCAACTGGAAAACTTGGTATTCAAAATCACTTTAAGCAATCTTTTGTGTGGAATTTGTTATTAAATGCAATAATAGGACTTTTATAAAACAAAAAAAGAGTAAGGATACCTTTTTTTAAAGTTTATCAAATCAATTAGAATGCAACTCTTTTCTCATGGAGTCAAACATAATTGTAGTTCCCTTATGAATACCAACTAAATCTTGTCGTCGATCGATTAACAGAAATTGTGCTATAGTAGAGAAGGTTATATATGGAAATTAAAATGAGATGATTTTTCCTATTGCTTTAGTTTATGTCTTTTAATCCTATTGATGCTTATAACGCTTAGCTTAGCTTTCTTATTCTTTTGTTTTAACATAGCCTTATGGTTGGAACCTTAGAAAATTTTTTCCAAATTGATGATTATATATTTGTCCACTTTCATAAAAACTATTTGAAAATGCACTTATGATGTCAATTTAAAATAACTTAAAATTCAAAATGCAATTGCAATTACAATTTATTAGCTTCTAATATAGCTATTAGTGCAAATTTTTTCTTAAAATATATACCCTCCTCTTAATTGTACCTTTTAGCTACCAATCTAGCTTTATTTTTTTATAACAGTACCTGATCCTTCTAATTTATTTGTAAACATCTACTTGGTACCTATGATTTGGTGGTCTTTAGGTATAAGTAATAAATTCCATACCTTACTTCTTTTAAATTGTTTCAACTCTTCATTCATAGTAAGAACCTAACTTTCATGACTAAGGATTTCTTACATAACATGAAGCTTAATTTAATAAAAAAATAAATACATACTATATTTATAAAATGTGATATAACAATTATCTTTATATATATATATATATATAATGGGGCCTAAGCCCAATAGAGAAAACTACAGATGAGTTACACGAGGGAGAGAGACTCCAACTGAGTCTGCAAACAGCAAGGGAGAAAGTCTATCAACAGTGTCGTGAAACCAGTGCACTCCTAGTGGAAATATTGAATACTACTTATGATTTGTTTTAGAGGATGATTTTTATGAAATTCCACTCTCTTCGAAACTCCTCGTCCTTCTTATCTTCCTCACTTAGTTTAATGATATACTTGCTTAGCTCATATTGGAAATCTTAGTGATCATTCTTGTTCTTCTTCTTAAGGATTTTTCTTTAAAGCATGAGGGTTAGATTCATAGATACAATATGCTAAATTCTCCAATAATAAGACTCTTCTTATTAAACACTTTATATGCTTTGCTAATTAAGGAATAACTAAAAAGTGTTCCTTCATTTGCTTTGGAATCAAACATTCATAAGTTATCCTTAGTATTTAAAATATGTCACTTAAAATACTTTGAATTATCTAAACTTAGCATTTTCCCATGCCAAAGCGTATATGATATTTTATCCAAAGTTGGCCTTAGACTCTATTGAAAATATGGGATGTGGTTGTTATAACTTCCATCCAAAAGTAATTTGGAAGGTCATAGTCATTTATCACTGTCCTAACCATATCTTGCAATGTCCTTTTTTTTATAAAATAAATAACTCCAATTTGTTAAAGAGTCCTATGAGTAGAGAAATTGTGAAGGATATCATTAGCTTTAAAAAATGCTTTAAACTTTTTATTCTCATATTCCCCACCATAATCTGCCTAATTGATATAATGAAGAGTTCCTTTTCATTTTGAACTCTTTTAGCAAATTTAACAAACATTCCAACACATTCATCTTTACAGGCTAATAACAAAACCTATTTGAACCTACTAAAATCATCTGCTATAACAAAAATATAAAATTTTCCACCTAAACTAATAACTCTACTATATTAAAACAAGTTCATATGAAGTAATTACAAAAGTCTAGTACAAGTTATTGACTTTTTGCTCTTGAAAGAACTTTTGAGATATTTTCCGTTATAGCAAGTGCCATGTACCTTCTTTGTCTCAAACTTGATACTTGGAAGTTCATTAACAAGTTATTTAAAGTTAAAAATTGTAGACGAGATATATATAATTACAAGTGCCATACATCTTTACTTATAGAAATTAAATGCTTCATATTTTAGTTAGAGAGAGAATTAAGATAAATTGTACAAATTTTCCCTTCTCTTTTTTCCAAACATATAATGTTTTTATTAATAACTCCAAAAATAATGCATGATTTTTGGAAAGCATAGTTTATATTCTTTGTTACATAGTTTCTAACATTTAATAAATTATGCTTCAATCTATGAAGTAAAAGCACATTATTGATTGTAGTGTGATCTTTTTTATGCCAAAATTTTAAAACTTTTGACATTATCTTTAAATGTGATAAATCCTCAATCTTTATTTGTAAAAGTTATAAATTGATATGCATCACCGAACATCTATTATTCACATACCATTTACTTTTCTTTTTCTTAGAGACATATAAAATAAGAAAATCAACGTGTTTTAGATATTTAAATGAACTTAGATCGTTAATTGTTAGCCTTTACTTTCTCTTCGCCGTTTTCTTTGAGGAATTATTCATCAATCTTTATTTAAAAAAAACAAAACTTATCAATGTGCTCATACCCGCTGCAAAAATGATATATAATATTATTATGAATAGTGTAAACTAGTGTTATGATAGTAAAACCCATTTTTTTTGTATAAATATATTTCTAGCTCTTAGTACACTTCTGACAATGTCTAGAAGACAACATAGTCATTTTTACATTCGATAATTTAAATATTGACAAAAATTAAAAAATATATATTTTGCTTCTTCAATTCATAAATTTGTCAAAATTTAAATATGAGTATTAGACCCTAATCATACTGGCTACCAAATGAAGCCTAATAACTTGATAATGAAGTTTTAAAAACTGTAATTTATTGTCACTAATTTATAAGTGGATTTAAAGAAACATAATTTACTATAAAAAGCAAACTAAATCTACATTTTTATCACAATATTAATAGAAGTATAGGTACTCAAGCATTATTTATAAATGCTAGAAGAAAAAATGTAGAGAGTTGATTATTATAATTTATATTACTTAAATTTTTTATATACATTAATGTATTAAGATATTTTAGATACTATTTTTCATATAATTGTGAGTATCACCTAAATGATAGGAAACACATTGTCTGTTTTGTTAACTAATTCTAATTCTGTTTCATTAATTTTTATCCACACATTTAAGTGGGATTCACACAAATGTATAAATAAAAAAATAGAACAACATTAAAATGCCATAACTGTTGGAAATAAAATACCCAAATAGGAATAAACAAGAGAATGAAAGGAAATAAGTCAGAATGAACTTCTATTGTTTC
>JANIJH010000225.1:28297775-28323130 GCA_024520975.1 Erythroxylum areolatum | reverse complement strand
GACTTACGATTACACCACTTCAACAATGCAAACCCAAATGCATTGTGTTACAGATAATCAGAAAAACAGATTAAGCAATCTTACACCCACAATACACCCTAGTAACTTCAATCGATTCAATATAGAACAATTTACCCAAAATTTGCCGCATCCAAATTCGTTGAACTACTTACCTCAACCAACTCGAAGCAGTAGACAACAGAACCAACGATTCCAAGGGTGCCAGCAGGACCAACGATTCCAAGACCAACGAATCCAATGATTCCTACGGCGACAGAACCAACGACAGTAGACAACAGCAGGACGCCAACTCGTGAAGCAAGACAACGATTGCAACGGCGGTGGCTCGACGGAAGATGAGAGACAGACGGTGGCTCGACGGAGAGAGAAGGTGGCTTGAGGTGGGAGACGGTAGGTGGCTCGAGGGACAGAGAGCTAAACATGGGAGATAGACGGAGAGGGAAGGTGGCAGAGAGCTAAACGTATCGAGCGGGAGTTGAAGATACATTGGTGGGCCAGCGGGATAACGTTATTTACATGACCTTTCCTGACGTCTAAGTCTCCACAACGTCGGCCTATCATTTTTTCGACGTCTAACTAACTAAACGATGGCTAATACTTGGTTTTTCCACAACGTCTCTATACAACGTCGTGGAATCTTGGACCCTTTCGTGACGTTCGGGAACACGTCACGAAAGCCTCCTACATTTAGCGACGTCTACTGGGAAGACGACGCGAAATGCGTCTTTTTCTTGTAGTGTGTCACTGGTGCATTACATAACCCAAAATGGCATTCTTCGGTAAGCAAAGGTGCTAAATGGACATATGAAAGTTATTTTCTCCTGGTTCTTTGGTGCAACCAAAATCTGGCGATAACCTAAATAACCATCTAAACAACAATAATGAGATTTACCTGCAAGACTTTCAAGCATTTGATCAATAATCGAAAGTGGCAAATTGTCTTTTCTAGTAACCGAAGTTAGCTTCCTATAATCTATGCAAACTCTCCAACTGTTTTGAACATTAGTGGTACCACTTCCATCATGGGTGGATTCAAATGATGTTGGGATTGCCTTACCTCCTGGTGTCATCTTCCAACAAGATTCGGTGCATACAAATGGTGTGACTAATGTCTTTTAAATCAGCCACTGTCCATCTAAAGGCTTCTTTGTGTTGTCTTAGCACCTAAACTAATTGCTTTTCTTGCAAAAGAGTGAGTTTATTTGAGATAATAATAGGTAATGTATCTTGCTAACCTAAAAATATGTATTTTAGATGGTTAGGCAAACTCTTTAGCTTTAATGTGGGTGGTTGAATCAACAACGACAGTAGCTTGGAGCTATTTCGAGATAGCTCCACATAAGGTAATTACTTCACCAATTACTTGCTTTTCTCTAATTGGCAAAATGTCGCTTTAAGTTCGTTGTTAGGCATCAACGTTTATATGATTGACTGCCACTGCCATATCTCTCCAACTTCAAGGATTGTCTTAACTTCATCTCTTCCAATTAATGATGAATTTTCTTGCACCCAAGTGTCAATAAACTCCATAAAAACAATAGGCAGTTCATAATCCAAAATTTTCATGGCATTGTCTATATTGAATTCAATTAATTCACCATCAAAATCTATAATCAATGATCCATCAAGAACATCAATTTTTGTTATAGTGGTTTTTAAGAACAACCTTCCAAACAAAATTGGAGTTGAAGAAGATACATCATCATTCACCATCTGCAAAATATAAAAATCTGCGAGAAAAAGTATTTCACCCACTTGAATTAAAATATCCTCTAACACTCCCTTTGGATAAGCATTTGAACGATTCGCTAATTGAATCACTACATTAGTTTCTTTGAGGGGTCCTATGTTTAAGGACTTGTAAACATTATAAGGCATGACATTTATTGACGCACCCAAATCTAATATGGCCTTTTCAATTCTTAAATCACCAAATTTACAAGAAATAGTGAACATGCTTAGGTCTTGACATTTAGGTGGTAGTTTTTTCTTTTACAATATGGCTTAAACATTCTCTACCAATAGGACTTTCTCATAAAATTTCAATTTTTGTTTTGAAGTGTAGAGTTCCTTAAGAAATTTAGCATAACATGGAATTTTCTTAGTGGCATCAAGCAAAGGAATGTTTACCTAGACTTTTTTGAAAGTTTCCTATATCTCTTCCTCTTGCCCGTCTTTCTTTTCTTTGCTGAATTGACTAAGAAAATGAGGCTACACAACAAATTTCTATAGATCTAATTGTGTCTTTTTTAGTTGGTTCAATACCTCCTTTCTTGCTTCTTCTTTGATTTGTCTCTTGGATATTTTTGGAGATAGTTCCTTCAATTCCTTACAACTCTACAACATGATAGCTTTGACACTTTGCTTGGGATTGATTTCTATTTGAGTAGGAAAGTTTTTAGAACTTTGTACCTCCAATCAATTGATGGTTGTTACCATTTGACTCAAATGATTTTCAAGATTTTGAATATTAGATGGAGTATCTTGCTGAAATATCATGGTGTTAGTGGCCAAAGATTTAACTATATCTTCCAAAGAAGACTTACCTTTAGAATCGGGTGCCATTTGTTAATGTTATCTAGGAACATAAGGTTGCCCATATTGCTGGAAATTTGACATAGCTTGTTGTCTTTGAGAGTTCTCATAACATAAATTTGGATGGTCACGCCAACCCATATTATAGGTGTTCAACAATGGGCTATATTTTCTTTAATTCTGCCAACAAATACCTCCATGGCATTAACTTGTTCTGTACTTTCTTTTTGCAAAATCAGACATGCATCAGTGGAATGTCCCAACATCAAGCATACTCCACATGCCCTTACTTCTTCTTTCTTTATGATCATGAGTTTCCACACCAAAAATGTAAAATCATATAATCTTTTCTCCAACACTGACACATTCACCTCATTCACTTGTTTTGAACTATATCCAGAACGTATCCTGAATTGTTGTGTATTAGAAGCCATATTTGCCATCAAATCTCTTGCAGCTACCAGTGTTTTATCAACCAAAGCTCCACCACTTGTAGCATCAATCATACTCTTATCTGTAAGTAAAAGACCTTTATGGAAGTATTGAATCAACAGTTGATCATTTATTTGGTAAGGGGGGGAGCTAGCACAAAGCTTCTTGAATCTTTCCCAATATTCATATAATGTTTCACCTGTGTGTTTTCGAATGCCACAAATTTCCTTTTCTAATGTTGGCAACTCTTGATGCTGGAAAATATTTTTCAAAGAAGATTCTCTTCATTTCAACCTATGTTTGCACATTTACACTAGTAGAATAATACAACCAATCTTGAGCATCATCTTTGAAAGAAAATGGGAAGGCTCTTAATTTAATTTGCTCCTCAGTTAGATTCGTAGTCTTCATACCCATACAAACCACTTCAAATTCCTTCAAATGCTTATAAGAATCCTTTCCTAGTAGACCTAAAAAAATTGGCTATAAATGAATCAGCCCGAACTTCAATTAAAAAATATTATTGTCCCCCAAATTTGAAAAATTGATGTAATGAGGTTGTTGAGCGTCTGTAAGGGCAAATAGTTCATGAAGGGTGCGATTTGCAACCATCTTTTCCTTCTTCTGCATTTGTTGTCTCTGTTTTGTTTATTTATGTCACTTTTTGACTATCTTTCCTATCTCTAAATCGAATAGCAATTATCTTATCTTGTCTACTCCTGTAACATACATTCCCACCTATCACAAGGATGACCTCGGTTCGATCCCTAGTCACGGTGCCAAAATTTGGTAATGATGTCACTTGTAACCAAATTAATACCAACTCTAATAATGAAATATATAGTTAGTGAAGAGTTGAGATCATTCCCACAAGGAATCTATTGGTAAGTGTTTAATGAGTTAAAAACCAAAACAAATTGGAGGGATTGAATTAACAAGGTTTTAAGAAATTAAAGTTGAAAAAATCAGAAATAAACAAAAATAATCAGATCTGGAAAATTGATGAAACCTTAGTTTCAAGTCACCTACGTTATCAAACTAATATGGATCATTGATATAAATTAAGTCCATTAACAAATACTCATTGAGTGATGTTCTCTCTTGGGATTAGATGAATGGAAATATGTATTCTAAATACTCTTATTAACCAACAACTTAGATATGATCTTAAGTTTAATTAATTAATAGCTTTAAGAACCAAGAGAATCAATGAACAAGACAATACACATATAATATGTATTTAGTCTACATAAGTATCTTTCTTAGAAATTTCAATCCCTAATGTAAAGATGGTTATCCTAATTTTCACTTTGGATAAGTAAAACTAAACCTCGACTCCTACTAATATGGCTATAAATTAAATCAATTAATTCCTAGTTGCACATCTTAGAGATCAATCAATTCAATCATGAAAAGCAATATGAAAGGCACTTAATATTCATTAATGAAATAAACTTTATTTAGAAAATCTCACACATACTAGATGATAACATTGGTTCCCTTCAACCAAGAAGAAGGATTTAGCTATTCATGAAAGAGGTAAAACTCAATAGAAAAATAGCATAACATTTTGCCTCTATCTCTACACTTTTTCCAGAAAATACAAGAACTCCTGAAAAATTCAAAACAGAAATGTGAAAGATGATTTGTCTATAAGGATTTTTGTCCTTCCTCTTATCATTATTTTTATTAGATACACTTCCCCACAAAATTACGTAGCATATCTACATATGAAGAAAACAACTTGATTCCCAAAATAATTAGAATCCTAAGTCTATCGAATATATTTTCAAATCAATCTGCTAATAAATTTTTCCTTTGCACATGCCTACGTTTAGTCAAAAACTTTTCTACTAGCTGTGGATTCGAATTACCTTTGCTTTTCTTACATCTTGTTTATTCAAATTCATCTCCCATGTATTAAAAATCATCTAAAAATAATTAAGAAACAAATCCGTTAATTTTAAATAAGAATTTCAACGCATTAAAGAGATTTATATCCAAAATTAGCACAAAAATAATAACTTATCAATTATTGTACTTGGGGGTGATCTAAGCCAGAATGAGATTCCTTTTCACCTTAAAGAAGATTGTGAAAGGGTTCCCCTTTGCTAATAAATATTGTATAAATGTTATTCTTTACATTTAAAGAATAGTTATAGTTAAATTCTAAGAAAAGTCTTGAAAGTGAATGGAGGAAAGGGTTGTTATCGAACCACTATAAATCGATTATTATTCAATTATTTGATTGGTTTATGTTAAGCAATCTATTTATTCCTATATATTGGTTGTTGTTAAATTGAGTCCATTTGTTATAAAAGTTTGTTTAATTTTATGAACACCTAATTACCCCTTTTAAACATCATTAGGGATTGATAAGTGGTATAATAGTGGGTCTATTAGGCTATCATTTTACTTATAGCATATATCTTTATGGTATATTTAGGAGCATCACCATCAACATTCAACCAAGAGGGATATCGTATTAGTATATCACCTTTCTTTGATGGGAATCATTTCCTCAATTAGAAACATAGAACGAGTTTTTTCTTAATAGAAGAAAATGTTAGCCTTCAAGAAATATTTTTAAATGGTCCTTTTATTCCTACAAAAATTGTAGATAACAAAAAGGTCCTAAATTAAAGGAAGAATGGGAACCTCAAGATAAAAGATGAATTTTCTTAAATAGTAGGGTTGTACACATCCAATTTTGCACATTAGAAAGAAATGAATTCAATAGGGTATATAAATGTGAAACGGCTCATAAAATTTGGTACACTTTAATAGTTACACATGAGGGAACAAATCAAGTAAAGGAGATCAAAATGAGTATGCTGACAAATTAATATGAATTGTTTCAAATGAATCATGATGAAAGCATACCTGGCATCTATACTAGAATTTTTTATATTATTAATTCTCTTAAAGATCAAAACCTATACTAATATTGAAATTCTAAAGAAGTTACCTAGGTCACTTTCAAAGATATATGAAGCTAAAGTGACAATCATATAAGAAGATGAGAATCTAATGATGCTATCATTAAAAGAACTCATTAGATCTTGTTATATATATATATATATATAAGAATGACAAGCAAATCCTTAAAAGCATGGGTTAGAAAAAAGAACCTAAAAATCAAGGAATCAAGCTTATTTGGGTACCTAAAACACATTGATTGCCTTGTTTTGCAAGGATGTTAGGATAAAAAGGAAATGATATGTACTAGAGATGATAGTTACTAAATTGAGCATTGTCTCCTGAAGATTTGGAAAAAAATTAGCCCTTAAAAAGAATATGGAAAAATTAGCCTTTAAAAAAGAGCAAGAATGATCAAAGACTTTTTAAAAGAAATAATTGTTAAACCAAGTGAGGATAATAAGAAGGATGAGATGCCTTCAATGAATAGTAAACTAAAAAAGAATCTTCATTTAAGTCATTCATAAGTAATGTTCAACAAGAGGTAACTACTAGTTCATGCTTCAAAAATTTGTCACATATCACTCTTATTTATCAATTTAACTATATCTTTAGTGTTGATTATTTGGATTTGAATTATGGATACAATTTTTAATAATTTCTTATAGTGCTAGACTTAGAGCCTAAGTGCAAAATGAAGTTATTAAGTTAGAAATTATATCAATTGCTTAATACTTTCTCTAAATCATAAATAAAGATGGATTTTGCATCATTAGAAGAGAATCAATCATATTTGATGGAAATTCTATATGATAAGGATCCCCTTATATGTTTTAATTCATTCTTGATATTTAGCTTATTAATTATGTGTTTTCACCCTTTTTATTTGAGTTTTTAAGCTACTTTCTAGCTTTTCAGAACTTAGTCAAGCAGTATCCTAGTGTGGTTGACCAGTGTAACCAAAAATCATATTTTCTACCTTTTCAGTGAGTTTGTAAAAATTTTGGTCACTCCTCTAATGGACTATCTAAGCACATTGGTCAACCAATATCTTCGAGTGGTCAACGAATGTCTCCCTTGTCTAATAAATTTTTTTAGTGAGTTTGTTCTTTGTTTGGTCAAACTTCTAGTCATCAACTTACCTACATTAATCAACCAATATCTTTAAATGGTCAACTAATTCCTCCTCACCTACGAAAAATTTTCCCTTTAGTGAGTTTTCAAGAGGTTTAGTTGCGTATATTGATCAACCAACTACCCTTATTAGTTGACCAATATAACTTTTCCCTTTAGACACTTATATTCTAGTGAGTTTATACCTTAGTTAGCTAACAAATTTGGTTAACTAGAGACACTGTTTGATTATTGAAGCTGTTTGATCGACCAATCTTCACAATTGAAACCATATTTCTCCTGTTTTCTTCTATTTTTCATCTTGGTTGTTTGTATCTTCCAAAATGCTATACAATTCACTCTTTTTTTTTTTGAAAAACAACACTCATCATTTCATTAAAATCTCATTATATTGCATCAAACTAAACATTTTTCATTCCTAGGATTCAAATTTAGGGATTTTCAAATGTTTTCTTTATCAAGAGTTATCTTTCAAATTGATGCTTTCATAGCTAAATTGTAAAATGAGTCAAGGTTGTTTCTTTTTCAATTATATTGATACATTTATAATTTTATTCAATTTTAGTATTGTGGTCACTTTTTCATACTATAGTTCTTTGAAATTTTAGGGATTTCAAAATTATACATACTTTTATGGAATTGATTATTGGATATTGCAATTATACTTATATTTGTTTACATTTCAAACCTTTAATTTTGTTAAAAATTGCCCTTAGTGCTTCAATTAAATCTTTCAAATCAGGCACAATATCAAAAATGGGGAATTTTCAAAATTAAACATAATTAGGGATGTTTTTTTTTATCATATTTGAAATTTAAACAATTACTCTGACTTTGTAAATATCTAATAGCACTGTTTATTAAGAAAGTTTATCAATCTTGATCAAATTTGATTTGGTCTTTTAACCAAGTTAGCTTAATGCATGGCACCATATTTTTTTAGATAAATGATTTTTCTTTTTACGATTTCAAAAAGGTGACAAAGATTGATGATATTAGATTTAGGGGAAGTCATCATATTCAAGGAGAGTGACTTTTATATGTGTGGTAATTTCAGTATAAATAATATCTTTATACTTAAATAAATTCATGTTATATTAAATTCATGTTATGTTTAAGTAAATGTGTGGATATTTCTTTTACACTTGATGATAAATATTTCTTTTATTCTCTATATTGTGTTATGTTTTTTATATGAATTGTTTTATGTATAAATTAAGGGAGAGCTAATCATTATCTTGGTATGGATAGTTGCTTGTGTGCTTAATTTTCATATTGCTTTCCAATATAACATATGGTTTAACATTAATTAAAAAAATGGGAGATTGTTCAAGTAAGGGAGGTTGCCATCAATGTTTTGATGATAACAAAACATAATTACTACTAATAAGTTTATTATTTTGGTGAAAGGCAATATAAGAAAAAATGAAGTCATAAACTCAAAAAGATAGTTCATAAGTTGATAAAGAGAAGTTTAAGTTTACAATTTTTGTAATAAAGATCAAACCAAGAATAAAGTTCAAGGCTTATTAAGATCATAAAGTGAGAATCTAAAAGGCTCACCATATATAGACATTTTATTTTAACTTTATTGTACGAGTTTTTTCATTCATTGAGAGGTATTGAAGCTTTTGGTTTTAATAAAAAAACCTTTTGATCCTTCAAACACTTTTTGGGAAACATCTTGGGAAGTGTTAAACTATAATTGCATTAAGCAAATTAAGTTAGAGCATTTAAAGTTACTAAAATAATGCTTTTTAGGGATTGGTCGACTTATATGGGTTAGTGGTTGACTGTTATAGGTTAAAATAGTTAAATTTGATGTAATAAGAGTTTATTGTAATATTGGTTGATGTATTGATTGACCAATGTGCCATGTTAATCAACAAATGTGCTTCTAGTTTACCAGTATCTCAATGGCTAGTGAATTTGTGTACTAAACATATATTGGTTAACCAAAATGCTATAATGGTTGACCAATCTTTACAAATAGCCTTTATGATGAATAGTTCTTAGCTCCACTAGCCAATAAGCTTCTCAAAACCTTATAAATACATGTTTTCTCATTGATTATTGTATCAAAAAGCATTTGGGTTTATTTTACACACATTTTTAAATGTTTTTATTCATTTGAGCATCATTGTATCATATTTATGTAAATAAACCTCTTTGGAATTATTAAGTGAAAAAGTGAGGTATTTTGGATTATAAAATTTGGTTGGCAAATTATACTATTGTATTTGGTGGTGATCCAAGTAAGACTGATGTTTTTCTTTACCTTGAAAAAGAATGTAAAAGAATTCCTCTTTATTAATAAAGATTGTATAAGGGTTATTCTTCGCTTTGAAAGAAACATTATAGTAGAATTCTAGGAAGAGCCTTAGGTAAAGACATAAGCAAGGGTTGTTTTCCAAACAATTATAAATCAATTTGTGTTCTCTCTTTCCCATCCTCTTTTAATCATTATCCAATTGTTTGATTGATTTATGTTAAGCAATCCATTATTCTTATATACGTACACTGATTGTTGTTAAATTGAGTTCATTTGTTATGAAAGTTTGTTAAATTTTATAAACACCAATTCACCCACTCTCTTATGTACCTTTAGGGACTAACACAAACATAAGCAAGAATTTTTGAACCATCTACTATTTAAATGTGAATTCACTTCCTATGCTAGAATGGAATCTTTAAATTATTCAACTTAGGTTATCCCCTAATTATTGGAAAGATATCATTAAGTGTAGTAATCAAAACTATTATATATGTCAATTGGAAAACTTGGTATTCAAAATCACTTTAAGTAATCTTATGTGTGGAATTTGAAGGACTTTTATAAAACAAAAAAAGAGTAAGGATATTTTTTTTAAAGCTTATCAAAATAATTAGAATGCAACCCTTTTCACATGGAGTCAAACATAATTGTAGTTTCCATATGAATACCATCTAATACATGCCCTTGATCAATTAACATAAGTTATGCTACAGTAGAGAAGGTTACATATGGAAATTAAAATGAGATTATTTTTCCTATTACTTTAGTTGATGTCTTTTAATCCTATTGATAATTATAAGGCTTAGCTTGGCTTTCTTATTCTTTTGTTTTGACATAGCCCTATGGTTGGAACCTTAGAAAAATTTTGCCCCATTGATGAATATATATTTATTCACTTTCTTAAAAAATTATTTGAAAATGCACTTTTGACGTCTTTAAAATAACTTAAAATTCAAAATCCAAATGCAATTACAATATATTAGCTTCTAATATAGCTATTGGTGCAAAATTTTCCTTAAAATCTATACCCTCCTCTTAATTGTACCTTTTAGCCACCAATCTAACTTTGCTTCTTATAACAATACCTGATCCTTCTAGTTTATTTGTAAACATCTACTTGGTACCTATGATTTTGTGGTCATTAGGTATAAGTAGTAAATTCCACATCTTAGTTCTTTCAAATTGATTCAACTCTTCATTCATAATAAGAACCCAACTTTCATGACTAAGGGCTTTGTATATAATCTTAGACTCAATTAAGAAAAAGCAAAGATATGTTATATTTATAAAATGTGTTATAACAATTACCTTTATTGAATGCTACTTATGATTTGTTGTAGAGGATGATTCTTATGGAATTCCACTCTCTGCGAAGCCCGCCATCCTTCTTATCTTCCTCACTTGGTTAACAATACACTTACTTAGCTTGTGTGGAAAATCTTTGTGATCATTCTTATTCTTCTTCTTCAAGATTTTTCTTCAACGCATAAGGGTTAGATTCATAGACACAATATGTTAAACTCTTTAATAATAAGACTCTTCTTATTAAACACTTTATTTGCTTTGCTAGTTAAGGAATAACCAAAAAGTATTCCTTCATTTGCTTTGGAATCAAACATTCCTAAGTTACCCTTAGTATCCAAAATATACCACTTACAACCAAATACTTTGAATTAATTGATCCTAACATTTTCCCATGCCAAAGCTCATATGATATTTTATCCAAAGTTGACCTTACATAGACTTTATTGAAAATATGGGATGTGGTTGTTATAACTTCCACCCAAAATTAATTTGGAAGATCATAGTCACTTATTATTGTCCTGACCATGTATTACAATGTCCTTTTTTATATATAAATAACTCCATTTTGTTAAGGACTCCTATGAATAGAGAAATAGTGAAGGATATCATTATCTTAAAAAAAATGCTTTAAACTTTTCATTCTCATATTCCCTACCATAATATATTCGAATTGATATAATGAAGAGCTCCTTTTCATTTTGAACTCTTTTAGCAAATTTAAGAAACACTCTAACACATTCATCTTTGTAGGCTAGTAATAAAACCTATTTGAACCTACTAAAATCACTTACTATAACAAAAATATAAAATTTTTCCACCTAAACTTGTAACTCTACTATATTAAAAACAAGTTCATATAAAGAAATTACAAACATCTAGTAGAATTACCGACTTTTTGCTCTTGAAAGAAATTTTGAAATGTTTTCCAATTTGGCAAATGCCATGTACGTTGTCTATCTCAAACTTGATAATTGGAGGTTCATTAACCAGTTGTTTAAAAGTTAGAAATTGGAGATGAGATGTATATAATTACATGTCTAAACCTCCTATATCAAACCTATACATCTTTACTTATAGAAATTAATCGCTTCATATTTTAGTTAGAGAGATCAATAAGATAAAGTGTACAAATTTTCCCTTCTTTTTTACCCAAACATATCATGTTTTTATTAATAACTCCAGAAATAATGCAAGATTTTCCGAAAGCATAGTTTATATTCTTTGTTCCATAGTTTCTAACATTTAATAAATTATGCTTTAATTTATAAAGTAAAAGCAAATTATTGATTGTAATGTGATCTTTTTTATGTCAATTTTTTAAACTTTTGACATTATCTTTAAATGTGATAAATCCTCAATCTTTATTTGTAAAATTTATAAATTGATATGCATCACCGAACATCTATTATTCACATACTATTTACTTTTCTTTTTCTTAAAGACCTATAAAATAAGAAAATCAATGTGTTTTAGATATCTAAATGAACTTTTATCGTTGATTGTTAGCCTTTTACTTTCTTTTCATCGTATTCTTTGAGGAATTATTCATCAATCTTTGTTTGTTTTTTAAAAACAAAACTTATCAATGTGCTCGTAGGTCCTGCAAAAAAGATATATAATATTATTATGAATAGTGTAAACTAGTGTTATGATAGTAAAACTCATATTTTTTTGCATAAATATATTTCTAGCTCTTATTACACGTCCAACAATGTCTAGAAGACAACATAGTCATTTTTATATAGGATAATTTAAATATTAACAAAAATAAATGTATTTTATTTATATATTTTTTACTTCTTCAATTCATAAATTTGTCAAAATTTAAATATAAATATTAGACACTATAGTACTAGCCCTAATAACTTGATAATGAAGTTATTAGCTCGTTTAGAAACTGTAATTTATTATTATTAATTTGATAAGTGGATTTAAAGGAACATAATTTACTATAAAAAGCAAACTAAATCCACACTTTCAATAACAACGTTAATAGAAGTATAGGTACTCAAGCATTATTTATAAATGCTTAAAGAAAAAACATAGATTATTATAATTTATATTACTTAAATTATTTTTATATACATTTATATATTAAGATATTTTACCTTCTGATATTTTATTCGGCTAACCAATTCTAATCTAATCAGAATGTTCTGGGCGAGTCATTTAATACGGACAGCAAAGATGCTGAAAATATTTTATTTTAGACACTACAAAACTTAACAAATGTAAAAACTCAATTCAACCAATCACGTAAAATTAAGTAAAATTCCTGCATTCGTTTGGTGGCTATCCGCGGCCCCCACGGCGGTACATCAGTATAAAAGACGCCTACACACCCTACAAAACCTGCCTCCCTCCAGCCACCGACGACGCACCATATTCCCATCGGCTAACTGTAGACTGCGTTAAGATCGACCGACATGGCATACGAGGGAATCCTGTTGGGCATGGGAAATCCGCTTCTCGACATTTCCGCTGTCGTGGACGACGAGTTCTTGCAAAAGTCAGTTTACTAAAACCTTAATCTCTTTAATACGTTCATTTCTATTGCAATGTTTTCATATACTTCCGTTCAATGATTGCTTGATCCGTTGTTTGTTTCTCATTGTTCGTGGAAACAAGTGTCTTTTATGTTGTGAGAATATACAGACCTGAGCCTTTTCTTTGTCTGTTTAGTTCTCGTGACATTCCTAATATGGCTTCCTGGATAATATCTGCTTTTTCTTCTGTTTTTGTTAATCTGGAGCTATGTTTGGGGATTGTTATTGCCGAAAAGTATATGGGTGTTCAAAAAATTAGAATTTTTGGGGCGTTAATACTTAGAAATAGTGCTCAATGCTCTTTCTTTAGTTTTCCGTATTCCTTAAGCTAGTTCAAGTAGCATATAAATTTCAAGTTTGAATTTTTATGTTGCTGCAATATATTTGCTTCCATTTCCATTTTTTACCCCATATTGTTTATTATATACTTCTGGAACAGATATGGCATCAAGTTGAACGACGCTATCCTGGCTGAAGAAAAGCACTTGCCCATGTAATTTCTAATCCTGTCAGTTATTTTGCGGATTTATTAGTTTTTCAGCGCTTTAGCTGCGAAATTCAGCACTTGGAGAATTTTTCAATTTCTTCTTGAGAAAGATGATATTTGCTTATTCATCATTTTTTTAAATTTCTTTGTTTGACACTCATTTTAGATTTTAATGTTGTCTTTTTGAAGGTATGATGAATTGGCTAACAAACAGAATGTGGACTACATTGCTGGAGGTACTATCCTGACTTCTTACATTAGGAAATTTATGGATTTGATGTCATCTTTACACTTTCAATTTTTCCAACTTATTTTGGAACATCCTCCCTTTATTAATATTGTTTAAGTCAATTTATGGGTAGTAATTTGTTATCATACTTCTAGGTGCTACTCAAAATTCAATCAGAGTTGCCCAGGTTTTCCCCTACCTTTGTGATAGTATATTTGATACAGATATATGTCATTGAACTTAAACTCTTTTGCTCTTTCCTTTATGATCTTTCGTTACACTTGCAGTGGATGCTTCAAATTCCTGGTGCAACAAACTATATTGGTTGCATCGGAAAGGACAAGTTTGGAGATGAGATGAAAAAGAATATAAAGAAAGCTGGAGTCAATGTAAATTATTCGACAACTTGTTAATTTATTTGAGGTCATCTGCCTCGACTACACTATTTACAGCATGCATGTTCAGGGGCAATATTATGAAGATGAAACTGCTCCAACTGGGACATGTGCTGTTTGTGTTGTTGGTGGAGAGAGGTCAGTCTTACCTTACTCCCTATATTGATCATGATTTAGTTTGGACAATTGAATATCTTTTGGTCATTTTTCGTTCTCCAAACTCTCTATTACAAATTGATAATGGGTTTGTAGTTTATCTTCGGAATTCTAGTTTTGATACTTTATTTATTTGGTTTCATTTTAATGAAAAATTTCATATTATTGGAAAGTATAAACATAATTCTTCTCAGGATTATTGCTTAAACAGTTATGAGGCACCTAGAGTTTGTGTATTTAATGTCAACGTGCTGTCTATTTATATCTGACACTAATCATTGTTCTGCCTATTAATTGTCAATAAACTTTTAACTTTGTAGTTTTTGGTAGAATTAGTGACAAATGCTGTACTTTGGAGAGGATAAAATTTAAAAGTTCTATGGTAAATATGAGCGTTTCATCTTACTTCAATACATTGGTCACTGATGGTAAAGATCAAATGTTATGCAGGTCACTTGTTGCGAATTTATCAGCCGCTAATTGTTACAAAACTGAGCACTTGAAAAGACCGGAAAATTGGGCATTGGGTATTATCATTGTCTAGTGTTTATTATTGCTATCATTTCCTTATTGTTGTTCTTTTATACAGTTGGCTCACCTTCACAATACTTATATTTTTAACAGTTGAAAAGGCAAAGTATATTTATATTGCTGGATTTTTCCTTACCGTGTCTCCTGAGTCAATTATGCTTGTTGCTGAACATGCAGCTGCAAGCAACAAAGTAAGGCTTTTGCAATTATATTTTAATCTTTGTAGAAGTTTGCATTAATAACTGTAAGTGGTCTTACTGATGCATTTGTAGGTATTCTCAATGAACCTTTCTGCGCCATTCATTTGTGAGTTCTTCAAGGATGCGCAGGAGAAAGCTCTTCCGTAAGCTCTCTAATTTATATTTGCTCCTATTGTCAGTTATTAGTCCAATGCTTAAATGTTCTTTTTCTACAGTTATACAGATTATGTCTTTGGCAATGAGACTGAAGCTAGAATTTTTGCAAAAGTTCACGGATGGGAGGTAATGGTTTCTTGATGTTTGATTTGGTTAATTAGAACATTCTGTACAATTATTACATTTCAGGGATACCTAAACATGCCTTGCTTTGTTTATCAGACTGAGAACACGGAGGAGATTGCTATAAAAATTTCTCAGTGGCCCAAAGCGTCAGGAACACATAAGAGGATAACTGTTATCACACAGGGTGCAGATCCTGTTGTAGTTGCGGAGGATGGGAAGGTGAAGTTATTCCCTGTTATCTTGTTGCCCAAGGAGAAGTTGGTTGATACAAATGGAGCAGGTATATACTCCTCCATATTAGGCTTTTGAAGAGTTGAAACTGTCAAAATAATCTTCGAATTTGTCCGTTGGCTTGAAAATGTATAAAGTTGATACGCTGTATAATTATTTGCTTCCTTGTGTAATTTGTGTAAGATGACTTGTATGGTTCTTGGGTAGTCGCTAGCAATTTTGCTTCAGAGGCAATTGCTTTGTGAATCTCTCATCTATTAGCGAAACCCAGATTAGCTAAATACCACTAGTTTCAAAATTTAAAATAAAAGTTAAAATAACAAAATATCCTTGGGTCTTATAAATAAGGTTACTGAGGCTTCTATGAGATTGGTTCTTGCTGCAGGATTGTCTTGAAGACGCAATGATTAGATTGTGATGAAGGATTTTATGTCATCGAATTAATTAATGTCTTCTCACAAAACTCATGCTATCATTGTGTTTGGCAGGGGATGCATTTGTTGGTGGATTTTTGTCACAGCTGGTGCAGGGGAAGGCCATTGAGGACTGCGTGAGAGCTGGTTCGTATGCTGCAAATGTTATCATTCAAAGGTCTGGCTGCACATATCCAGAAAGGCCTGAGTTCAGTTAGCTCATGTGGCCTGCTCCAATTCCTTGTTCCTGACTCTATGGAGTTGTTAGATTTTTGTCATGCAGTTTCTGGCCTAGATTTATGCTTCGAAACTGATAAATTTGGATAGAGTTGTTTATCCAACATCCATGTGCTTAGTTCAACACTAGTCCAGATCACTGATGAGATTATCTTTATGTTCTCTGTTTCTTTCAGTTCTTCAAATCTTGAGTAATATTTCAGTGAAGTCATCTTCTTTTTAAATCCAGATTTATGTCGTTCACCGTTAGTTGTAAGCTGGGACTATTCCATCAAATAATAATGTTTTCTGATTTGGCTTGATTTTATATGCAATGTGTAATACTGAGGCTATGTTTTGTTAGATGTAAGGTTTTTAATGAAATGTAATGGTTTTTTATTGAAATGTAATATTAGAAAATTATTGTTTGAGATAAATGAAAAGATTTATAATGTAATAGAGGAAAATATTATTCAAAGGAAGAGTTTATAATAAACTATATAGTAAAAAGTTATTTATTATTTTACATTTTATCATAAACTTTTGAAATTAAAAGTTTATCATTTTTACTGTTTAGGATTGAATGAGATGTAATATGAAATTTTTTTCTTCCATTTCGTTTCATTCTATTTCATTATAAACTCTAATTTTAAACAATAGAATAATATTATATTTTATTCTATTAATGAACTCCCAATCAAAACCTTAATTATTATATATGCAATTATATGATTGCATTGCGATATTGTATAAAATTATAATTGATTAATATTAACTGATGATTAAAAATGCAGAATCATATAAATATTAATAGAATTGCAATGTTCTCCATTTACTTCTCAAAAATTAGATTCCTTTAACTATTCTTACAATAATTGGTCATTGATTGTAAGATTGAAAAAAAAACATTACTTTAATAAGGAGCTAATTGCATTATTATTATTTTGGTGCATCTTTATGATTATTATGATTAATATTATTTAAATTACTTTTGCATATTAACAAATAGTTTATTACGTATAAAAATAATTTTGAAAATACTAGTCATAATAATTATAAAATAATTAAAATAATGGATCTAACCGTTTTATATTAATAAAGATTAAATAAACTTGGGTAAAAAGATAAAACTTCTCTATAGTTTAAGAAACTTCTAAAAAATCTATTGCTCTTTAAAATTGTCAAAAAAAGAACTCATAGTTTTAGTTTTTCAAAAAGATACCTTTTATGTTTTGAGTAAAAATTAACAACAAAATATATGTGTCATGATCATTATATTTGTACCAATCAAATGTTGCTTATATATGACAATTCGTCCTAGCTTTTAAATTTGAACTAAACTAAATAAAATGGAATTAAATTAATAATTTATTATAATTATTAATTTAAATCAAATTTAATTGATTTAGGTTTAGTTTAAGATCTAAGTTGAGTTACTGTATTATTAATATTTGATTAGTCTACATCAAATATTTATACTGCATTCGTTTTTCATTATATTTTAATCCAAAATCTAAATAAGGAATATTTTTAATAAACTGAAAATTAAAAAAAAAGATAATTTTAAAGGTCAAAGATTTTTTTTAATTTTCTTAAATTATAGGAAGGGATGTAAGTCTTTTATTCTAAAAATGTTTACGGAAAGATAGAGAGGGGAAAAGATTCCCAATTATATGCATTTAAAGTGGATGAGAGCTTCCCCTCTTTACTTACACTCTAAAAGAGATTTTTTAACACTATCTTAATTCTCTTCTTTTAATTAATATTTTCAGTGATCCCATTTTCTTAACATTTTTTACACTTTCTTTTGAATTCTAGATGCATGTTTTATAATATAGTTTGGGGCCTAGAATATGAACTTGATTTAATCTTATTAATGATACACTGAATCAATCAAGTTTATCTTTTGACATCTAGCCTCAAACTTAATTGGATAGCCACAAGTAGATCTCATACTTTTTGCTTGAGTAGCTTCATCAAAATATTTGATCTTTAAATTCTACAAATTTCAACTAGGCCTCTTTTTTGTTATGCTTCTTTTATAATCATTTTCTTTTTAAATTTTTTTGAGAAAGGACACCAAGTCTACAATAATATCAATGCTTATCATAAGTTAAGATACATTAACTCACAAAAATCTATATGGAAAAATTTTAATGACTCATTTCTTTAAATGCACCAAATTTTAAATATTTTTAAAGAATAACACAATTGATTGAAAATGATTAATGAGATACAATTCTTTTAAGGTATTTTCTCTTTAGAATAAACATAAATTATTGAATCGAACCCTAATATATCAAAATCATTAGTAGTCATTTCCATATGCTTTTAGATACTTATCAATCCAACAAGAATGATATATTATTCATTGGTAATTATAATATGAGGCACATAATCTACATAAAATACATTTATGTCTTCCATCTTTTAGGTTGATAAGAATATTATCATTTTCTTTCATTGAAACTTTCAAAGTCAATTTATAGCATTATTTGTCTTACTCTATTGTTTCATCAAGTTTCAAGAGAATGTCTCCATTTTTTGTTCATATATTTATTGGCTCCTATTTTAAGGTACCACTTGCATTCTTCTCCACACATTATGTAATCAATAAAGTAAGATCTTCTTGATTGCTTTATGCAAGATTTGCTCTCTTGTTCACATTATGTTATATGTCCATAAACTTTGATAATTGTAGCATTGACCTTAGGTGCTCTATTTTGACTTTTCTCTTCTTTAAAACTTGATAGTGTTTACAGTCTTAACTCTACCATCTCCATTATCTCTGTCTTCTTTCATTGCTTGATGACCTCCATTAATAAAAAGAAGTTTACTTGGAAGTTAGTTTTAAAACTTATTTATTCTTTCTCTTACATCCATTTAATGTGCCTGAAGGGAGGCCATAAGCTGATTAACAGGCATTTTGTCTAAGTCTTTAGATTCTTAAATAACTATGTCAATACGCTCAAATTTTGAATGTAAAGATTGAATAATATTTTTTATAATGTATATGTAATCTTCTCTATGCCTCCTCAATCGGCCAGAGGCAACAAATACTGTTAAAGCATAGTCAAAACTGAATTCAGAATCATTCGTGTGTAAGGATTCAAAGTCATCTCTTATTTGATATTTTTGAATAGTTGCCAATGTTTGCTTAGTAGTTATTAGTTGTACAAAAGATCGTCTTGAATTGAACATTTCTTCATTCAAGTATACCTAACTGATTGTATAATGTATATGTAATCTTCTCTATAGCTCCTCGATTGGTCAGAGGCAACAAATACGTACTGTTAAAGCATAGTCAAAATGAGTTCAGAATCATTCATGTGTAAGGATTCAAAGTCATCTCTTATTTGATATTTTTGAATAGTTGCCAATGTTTGCTTAGCAGTAGTTGTACAAAAGATCGTCTTGAACATTTCTTCATTCAAATATACCTAAATGATTGCGAGGGCTTGCTTATAAATATATTTTTTGGGTATCTCGTATAAGACTTCTTTTTTTAGTTGCACTAAAAATGACTTGATATTTAATTTTTTTTCAGTCTTCTCTGTAATTTATAAAAGATTTTGCAAACTTAGATGAGCATTTATGCAGGTGGGCTAACTACCGAAATTCATTTTTGTGAAGATGAGGAAATTCACTCACTATTTTCTCCTACATGATTATAATTATGATACCGTTTTATTGTAAGTTTGGAAGAAAAATTTGTATGTTAATAGTAAGACTACAAATTATGAAGAAAGGATAAGGAGAGAGAACTTACACTTCTTGTTGATTTGCAAATTTGAAGTTGATACAAAATTAATATAGATCCAGAAGGAACTTTTATACACTTATTTTATCTCTCGTAACAGTTACTATTTTCTCAATTATCTCATTTCGATGATATGCATTCAAGGCATGTCAGACAAGCAAAAAGCATATGCTGCTGTTGAGAATTGGTACGAGTTAAGATGTTCAAGAAAATGCTTTTCCAGCACAAGATTTTAGATGTTTCCACATGCTGGATTTTCAGCATGTTAATAATACCTGAAGTTAGTTCGGAAACATGGTTTGGTTACAGGAAGAAATGTTACGTGAAGTGGAGAAGTCTAGTCCTTAGAAAAATAAAATTAGCAGCCACCAGATTTGAGAAAATAGAAAGGAGATTTGGTCTCAAAATGATTCGCCTGATCATCTCCTTGCCCACTGTCTGCAGAGTGTGAGAAGTGTGGCATGGTCGGAGGTTGGCAGGTCTTTTCACATGTAGATATACGAGCTCTGGAATCTAATTATGACAATGTTTTTTCGATATATGTTGTTTTGGTATTATATTTTGACATTATCTTTTGGTTGACATTATTGGGATTTATATCAATTAGTTTTGTTAAAATATCAATACAAAGGAAAACCAGTTTTTGCAAGAATTTCTAGCAGCAAGGTGTACATTATTCAGTGCTTGTGATAATGTTTCTGCAATTCGTACATTGGGACCCTTGCCTCCATTCTTGTGTTCCATGAATATGGATCCTAGCTATATTTTTGGAATCCATTCAAGCAGCAACAGTTTGTGGTACGAGTTGTACACCATCTCATCACCTCCTCCTTTTTGAAATATATTCTGATCACCTCCTTGGCCTATACAGCGACCATTTTTATTGCTAGCAAATTGATTGTCAAAAAGCTTTTTACTTTTAATTGTCTTGAAGAATATTGATTACATACTAAGTGTAATGTTACTATTTTATTTTCATGTAAAATGGACATGCATAGATGTTTACTTCATACATCAACAAAAGCTTCAACTTTAAACAATGAGGGAATTTAAAGTATGCACGAAAGGAATAAAATCTTATATTACAAATGTATCCTGCCTTCATTTCTTTGCTTTCCCTCTAATTTCTGCGGCGGAAAGTACACATACCAGACAGTTACGAAGTGAGCCTGAATTCAAATGAGTTGATAAAAACATACAAAAGAAAAATTAGCGACTCCAAATTTTGAACCCTTCAAACAATAATCGCACTTTATGTCTCTCCTGACTTCGCTCCAAGCCACACTTACAGGACATGTCCGCGGAAGAAGCTCGGGACTTCCCTAATGTGCTCATTCTTATATAAAGTCTAACCGACATA
Organism: Erythroxylum areolatum; assembly: GCA_024520975.1. Taxonomy (NCBI): domain Eukaryota; kingdom Viridiplantae; phylum Streptophyta; class Magnoliopsida; order Malpighiales; family Erythroxylaceae; genus Erythroxylum; species Erythroxylum areolatum. Next base: position 28,301,703 of record JANIJH010000225.1, on the reverse strand, counting down.
ATTAGAAATTGCCTACTATTAATGTTATAATTAATTAGGACGATCAAGGCAACTCGTCGAACATTAAGAAGATGGTCATGAAGAAGAGCGTTGCCACCTTCCTAATAATCTTCACGTTGGCAATGATTGAATCTGCGAACAAGGTGGATGCGCTCACAGCGTGTGCGAAGCTGTGCATGCCATCATGCATGCAACAGACTAAAGCATCAGCTCCGTCTTGCGAAACAGCCTGCGACAACGTCTGCAAGGAACATGGTGAAGTATTCATGAGCAATCACGACTTGTTTAAACAGGCATTTCGTGGCTAAAATCTGTCTTTTGTGTCGATATAATTCTCTGTCAAACCTGATTATTCTTGAGGCGATATTGTATCCTTTCAAACCCTGAAAAGCAATTTGGTTTTCCTTTAATTTCTTAGCCAATTTAGGTCTGATAAAAACATTCCATCCTTGTTGCCCCTTCTGACGGTGCCTGTCAATTAAAAAAATGAAGATTTTAGTTTATCTTGTTAAAGATATAATCTGAAGATATGATCACGAAGATCTCGAAATTCCTGATATTGGATTGTATCCAATTGATTATTAGATGTTTTAATTAATATTAACTTATCATAGATTTGGTTAAGGGCCATTTAGTGCTATTGTTCAACTTTATGAAACTGTATTGTACTAAACAATCGTCATATAAGACATTTTGTCTCAAAAGATATCAGAATCTTTCCAGAAACTTGAGGAAGACACTACTAAGAAGGGCTAAACATGCCCTGGCAGTTTTTTGAAATTAAATAAATTCTTTTTATTAGTTTATACTGGTAAAATTTTGGTGGATCAAAATAGACGAGGGATGTTAAATTAATTTTTTAGGCTTTTCCTGCATCAATAAATTGTCTTAATAGACTAAATTCATCTAGTTGAACTAAATTATTATGTGAATCGGAAAAACTTAATGTGTACTGAAACTTGTGTTGAGTTCATAGATACAATTTTAGAATCTATTAATAATGATTATATATTCGCCAATATTTTTTTAGATGCATCAATTATATTACAATCAATTAAGGATATCTTTGCTACATACAAAATAGAGGTTGTACAAGTGTTGGTGCAGAGTTTTCATTTCATAACTAAATTGCTCTAGTACCCTTAAAAAATAAACATATTCACCTAGAAGGCGTCTTTGAGTAAATTTAATCGACCTATATGGTTTACCATTGTTTTGCCAACGGAGTTAGTTCAATATCAGGGATAAGAATTTGAAAGTTATTAGATCAGTGTTACTATCTTCAGTTTAGCTTGACTTCTACATTGGATGGTGTTTAAGGTTTGGGATATTGAAAATTTTAGGCAATCTGAGGAAAGATTTTTGTTTATCTATTCAATTGACTTTACTTTTAAGACGTTGAGGAACTTTTCATTATCTTTTTTCCCAAAATTGATTTGAATTGCTGCTTGATAATAAAGCCTAAAAATTAGGTTTTATTAAATTTTTTTAAGTTATCACTATTTTTTTTTAATTTTCTCTATTCTAGACATTTATCATCCTATGTAATGCAAATAATTATTGGTGTAATTGTTTTGACACATAATGATCTTGATACCTTTTATATTCACATTCTCATTTTCATTTAAAGTAGATGCTATAACTACATTTTGTTTGTAAGGAACATGATATTCCTTTATCAAAGCCTTTTGAAACCATTCACCTATTAAACTAAAACTCAAAGAACCAAAGCAAAGATAAAAAATGCAAATAAATCCGTATAAGATTAGTGCTAGCCATTTCCAAACTAAGGTTAGGTTTTGATGATACTATATATGCGATGTCACAATAACATTAGTTAAGAGAATCTTAGAATTTAATAATAGATTTTCTTATTAAATATTTGGCAAAAAACAATTGCAAAGATACTTAGGAAGCTTAAACTATGTTATGGATTTTTATCCTAACCTCAATAGGCTATGCAAACCCCTCCATGATCGGTTAAGAAAAAACTCAAACCTCTAGACATAGTAAAACAAATCAAAGACACAATGTAAGATATTCCTATATTGTATATTGCTACCCCATTGTATTCAAAATTGTAGAAATTGAGGCTTCCAATGAAGGGTATGGAGGTATCCTAAAGTAAAAGCTTGATGATAAGAGGCAAATCATTCAGTAAGCTTCAATTCATTGAAAAACCATACAAAGAAATTATTCAACTACTAAAAAGGAAAAATTATCTATTTTTGTGCATTTCAAAGATTCAAAGTGATTTATTGAATCTACGATTTCTAGTTTCTATATAGAGATGTCAATAGGTTAGGTCGAGCTCGGCCACTCCTAACCTGACCCGTGGCCTGACCGGGCCATGAACGGGTCGAACCAACTTGGCCCACCATAATTTTTAAAAAAAAACATAAAAAATAACGTTGGTTTTGACAAAATGATGTCATTTTTGAAGTAACGATCAAGTCAGGGGTAAGGCCGGCTCGTGGTTCGATCAACCTGGGCCCTTTTTAACATCCCTATTTCTATTGATTGTAAGTCTGCCAAAGAAGTTTTGTTAAAAGAAATTCAAAACATTTCATCAAAAAAAATTTACTAAATAGAAAATAATTTTCAATATTTTTTATTTTGATATTAAGTTTATTAAAGGTGAAGCAAATTCTATCTCTACTTTCCTAACTTAAGATTTTTTACAATACAAATAATGATCCCTATAGCCACTTCTCTCAAAACTAACCAAAGCCCAAAAAGCCAACATTGGCCATCTTTTTCAAAGCCTTCGATCGAACATCTAGTAAAAACATAGAAAGAAATAATAAAAGAAGAAAAGACTTCTTTTTCTGCCAAAAGCTCAAAGTGAGGCCTTAACATCCCTGTCATTAATGATTAACATTTATGATTGGTAGCAAAATTGTCAACAACCATAGAGGTAGCAAAATTGTCAACAACCATAGAGTTACCAATAACTCTGAGGAAGAATCTTAAAGAAAGCCTTTAAAATTAAATTTTATAAAAAATGGATGCCAAAATTGCAACTGAAAAATCATTTTACAGGAGCCAAAGCAAAACAAAAGTTTTCAAAGCAATTATTTTGGAAAAGAACATTTTCAAAATATTTCAACTATTGAAAATGAGTTCTCTAACTCAAATCTTTTTGAAGTGATCAATACTATTTTTCCTAAAGGTTGGCACTACAAGGCTTAAGACCTTTTAAAGCCATAAGCATATTATCTGCATATTCCAAAAGAGATCAAATGTGTAAAAATTAAACACCACATTTTTAAGTCCGACAAAACCATACAAGCCTATTTCACATGGAAAATCAATAAAGAGATTTGCCCAATCCAAGAGGCTTTAATAAGAAAGAAATTTGAAGCATGTTTCTTAACAAACTTTCCTCACTCCCCATCCTATAGATATTATGACTTCCAACAAGCCTAGTTCAATGTCTTCCTAATGAGCAATGTCACAAAATACCAATGTATGCTATACCTTTTCAACAATGGAATAAAGAACAACTTTCCATTTTAGATCATTAATTAGTGTAAATGGTTCGAATTCATCACTCAATTTTTTTTCCATATATGTACCAAGGATATTGCACATTTAAAGAAAAATATCAACTCAGAGGCTACAAAGAAAATTTCCCTCCAAGATTACTATTTGTTTCAAAGTTATTCATTCCTTGGGTATAACCAAAGTTATGAATACCGTACCGGGTTCGATACCGGATTGAGCTCTGAAACGAAACTGTACCGATACTGATCGGTACCGGATACCGTTTCGAAAAATTTTTTAAAATTATGAAATAGTCCCTAAAATTTTTAAAAATTGCAAAACAGTCCATATTGGTATATTATACATTGTACTGTACACTTTACTAGTTTACTGTTTACATCAACCATGTTTTCAAAAATCTTAATAATAAATAATAATGACA
>JANIJH010000225.1:28266922-28283465 GCA_024520975.1 Erythroxylum areolatum | reverse complement strand
CATAGCTTATATTTCAAAATATAAACATGGTACCCACCTCATTTCCATGCTTGTAACTTGTCCAAAGCATCAATTTCTCCAATGCCTCCCTTAAATTCCCTAATTCATGACAAAACCCTAATTAATAACCATCCTAAAATTAAACCTCACCTAAGACATAATCACCAAAATTGAGCTTAGAAATCACAAACCCATACCAATCTTAAGCCATATGAACCAAAATCTTTCAAAAAAGAACAAATCAAAATCTCAATCTTACCTTAATTTTCACCATTTTCAGAAATTTCTTGGCTTGGAAGGAAACTCTTGTGCTCCTTCATCTTTTTCTCTCTTGAAACAACATCAAAATCACTCTTGAAGCTCACTAAAATTCGAACCCTAAGCTTTTCCTCTCTTCTTTCTTCTTCTCCCGTCCGAAACTTCACTCTTTCTTTTCTTCTTTCATTTCTTTCCTTTCTTTCTTCCCATTTCGTGCTTCTCATTGTATTAAACGACAGCCCAACTTAATATCCATTAAATGAATACAAAGAGACCTTTATGCCCCTCCTTATAAGCCTTTTAACTTTACAACTTAAGTAACCTTCCAATTTTGCCCTTATGCATTTCTAACACTTTAATTTCTAACACTTTATTTTCACTTAATTCAATCAATATATCCCATATTCTCTTACTCAATTTAACATGCTAATTAATCACATGAACATGCTAATTAAGTCCTCAAAATCATAAAATATAACAAAGTCCCAAAATTCATTAAATCATGATGTACTTAGGCTATTTTTCTAATCATCAAATTGAAGGAATTAGCTAAAACTTCCTTCTAGAGAAATGTTCCTCTTAGTCTCAATTTCATAACACCACCAAAATCATTTAATTTGGATCACTACTCCAAAAGTTATACCTCAAACATTATGGACTTGTCTTATGCTAAAACATTTTCCAGCATTTTACTTCCATCCGAAAATTGACATTCTTAAAGACTAAATTGAAACTCAAGTCCTTCAGAACATTTGTATCCCTATTTCTCTAGTTTAATCCAAATCACGAATCACCTCATTTGGATGACTAGAGAAAAAGTTATAGCCAACATACTTTCAGCTCTTACTAATCCAAGACTGAACACTAAACCAGACTTCAATTTAGAAATTGAAAATCTTAGGGGCTAAATTGAAATTCAATTCCTTCATATGACTTGTAGCCCTATGTCTCTATTTTATTTTTCAACAAGAATCAAATCAATCGGATCTCCACAGATCGGGAATTTCTCGAAAGATTGAACCATGTTCAGAAAAATTATCCAACTCAATTTGATTAAATCAATCTCTTTAAATTAAATCTAAAAAAATCTACAAATTTCTCATGAGGATGTAGAGAATTGTCTTAGGAATCCAACGCTTTGAAAATCAAGTCAATCGGATGTCGGAAGATATAAGCAAAAGAATGAAAGAGGGTCGGATTTAGGGTCGGGTCAGACCACCCCCGGATCAGGTCGATCGCCCTCGCAACGTGACAAAAATCGCGATCTCGCGATCGCGAGATGCACGCGGGAAAAATTTTCAAACTTATATGTATATATATATATCCGAATTTTCTAACAATCATAACTCTTGCTCCCAAATTCCAAATTTGACAAATTTGGTATTAAAAGAAAGATCAAAGGAAGCTCTACAACTTCCATGAAGAACTTGAAAACTAATTCCATCTCTAAACAGGTCAAAAATCTATTTGAACTTTCTGCCCAAATAATGTCCCTCTAAACAATCACATAACTTCTAACATTTTTATCTTTCCACTCTAAGGTCCAAACATGTCATATTTTATGTCAATGCAAATATCAAAAAGCAACCTACAACTTTCATGAAGGACAGAAAAATCAATTTGGCCTCTAAGGAAGTCAAAAAACCACTCAAAGTTTCTGTCCACTAATAATCTTCCCAAACAATAATAGAAACTTGTAAAATTCATAACTTCCTATTTCATGGTCCAAAAATTCCATACTTTATATCAATGGAAAGATCAAAACATAATCTAAATCTTTCATGAAGCACTTAAAGGCAATTTCAACCTCTAACTAGATCAACTTTTCAGTCAAAGTTTCTGCCAGAAATTGTCATCCTAAAACAACATCCAAATTTTCAAATTTCATATCTTCTAATTTCCACAACCAAAAATAACATATTATACATCATTGTAAAGATCAAAACCTAAACTACAATCTTCCAGAAGACTTTTTGGTCAAATTCTAACTCTATGAGGGTCAAAAACTCAGTCAAAGTTTTTGCCTATTAAGAAAATTTTGACAGCATCTCCCCTAAATTTACACTAGCCAAATTCTTCAAACACATAACCCAATTTCTAGCACCTGCACAAAACTTCAACCATCCATATCAAAACGCAAATACACAATGCCTCATCTGCTTATCAAACATATACAAAACACAAGGAAACTCAAATGTCTTTCATTTCATCAAATGCTCATAAATTCATTTATACTTTTCATTCATTACTAAGAATCATGCCTTATTTCCTCATTTAATTTCATTTTATAAATTCTAATTTTCAAGAAAAGTCTGGGGTCCAACAAAATGGAATATGCACAAGGACAACAAGCCTTTTTTATATCATTTGAGAATACAAATTCTTGTTATAACTAAGAAATTGATTTTTGTTGGAATTCTTTCTAGAAAAAGTAAATGATTATGTTGGTTTAGTCGAGCGAATAAATGATTTACAATTGGTAAACTATATTATTTTTTACAGTCGCTTCAAAGTGAATTATCACTAGATAAAATCTATTCGAATAAATTATTAAAATTGGTAAACTAGATTGTTTGTTATAGTCACTTCAAAGTGAATTATCCCTAGATAACATCTATTTGATTAAATTATTGATTTATTTTGTGATCAATATTGTGGTAAAATTCAAATTTGATTTTCATCTTCTTTAAAAAATGATATGTACCATCGCGATTGGACAATTGTAGAGAATACTCATTTGGGAATTCTTCTTATAAATTAAAGGTTTTCCTAATATGAGACAAACGATTTGAATGATCTGCCATTATATTTTCTACACCTTACTTATGTTTGGTTTTCAATCAGATTCATTTAGCAACAAAATTCATATCATCACTCTGGGTTTTGCCTTTTTCTCTGTCAAAAAGTAATTTAAGAGTAGCATTATTAGAGAAAACAATAACCTTAGTGCCTAACAAGTAAGAGCAAAATATTTTAAAAGCAAAACTACTACTAACAACTCTTTTTCAATTATGACTAATTTCTTTGGGTATCATTCAAGGTCAGACACGTAGTAAATGACATGAGGCACTTTCTCCACTTATTTTCCCAAAACAACTCCTATATCTTTGTCATTTACGTCACATATAAGTCGAATGATAACTCCCGCTTGGGTGGTTTAACAATTACAGCTAAAACCGGTCACTTTTTCAATTTGTCAAAGGCTTCTTTAATATTATCTTTAAGTTTAAAAATACATCTTTCTAGAGTAACTTGCACAATGGAAGATGCATATTTATTCATATTTATACCCTATATTTGGCATCTTTTTGCTTGATATTTTATACTTTTATTGTATATTTAGTACTTAAATTGCTCTAGATATGTTTATAGGTTATAACTGCCTTCAAGGATTAAACGGAGAAGAATTTAGATGAAAATGCTGCATAAAACGAAGATTTGAAGCAAAAAATGGATACAAAGTTGTGCATAAGCCCATGTACTTCTCTTAGGCCATACAGAATTACTAAAGATTGTGTTATGTATGATCTAGTACACGACTATGTATCAGAACGTGTATCACCCAGAACCCTAAATATTACTATAAAAAGATGTGTTTGGAGGCAAAAGAGGAGGATAGACATGCAAAGACATTCAGAGACCTTGAGAGATAACTTAAGGGGCAATTTTGATCTACAAAAGTGGAAAACACGAAGAAATTATCGAAAGATCCAACAAAATACAAGATCAAACCTCAACCTTCTAAGAACAGTTGATACGAGATGAAAAGGAGATTAAAAATTATGAAAACTTTTTTTTCTATTTTTTTTCTTTATATTATTATTTTATTTCATTTCCTATCATGTGTAACTAAATTTATTTAATGTCTAGGTAAGATGAACCCTATATTTATGTCATAACTTGTTTTGATTCTTTTGTTTAATGCAATTGTTTTGATTGATCTATTATGATTTAATTACCTATTTAATTTATGTTCTAGTAGATCTGAAATATTAGTTCATAATCTGATTTCGTAACATAAAGATTGAGAAATCCTTGTATGAATAGATCTACCATAATTGAAAGAAGTTGATTATAATCTTAGAGATAAGGTGACATAAATCCTTAGAATTAGGGTCAAATCTAATAGCGAAATTCACAATTCAGTAGAGCAATCCCATAATATTCTTTAACCCGGATAATTCGGTTAATAAACTTGGGATTAGTTGTTATTAGAATCATGAGAGCTATTAGCATGCCTTAGGAATTTCTACGATCTAATAGTCAATTAAACAATTGCATAATAAAAGATCAACTAGTTAAGGATTTTTGTTGGGATTCTAAACCTAGAAAATAATTTTAAATATTTATAGTTTCTACTTGATTCTTTGCTTCTTTGTTCAATCTTACAGCTTATTTTATTTTATTTGCTTATTTTTACCTTTTTTAAATAAAAATCAAAACCAAATTCATATACTAAATAATAGGATAATGTAATTACTAGTAATCATCAACTTCATGGGATCGACCTATACTTGCCAATGCTAGCTACAGTTATGTCATTCACTTACGTTTATTTCATAATAGACTAAGTAAATTTAGGTTAATCAAGTTTATGGCACTATTGTCATGGACCTTGATAATAGGAAAACCCTAGATTGTTAATCTAGTCATTACTTTATTTTCTTTTATTTTGCTTTATTCTTGTTTTTGCTTGACATTATTTTATTTGTTTTGATTATTTCTTTAGCTTTATAATTAGAGTCCTAGTCAATTTATGACCTAGAGTACATCTAAGAGCATACTAGATGCAGACCCTAAAATAAGAAGAACAACACAAAGGAGTCTTTAGAAGATAAATCCATGAGAGTTTAAACTAGACCGTCAGATATAAGGCTTTAAAGGTCACGTGGATATGGAAGAATCCTAAAATATAGTGGACCAACCATGTACGATGTTCGACTATACTAGATCAAACCCAATTAGTGTAGAATACAACATAGTGAGATTGACTATTTAGGCAAACAACTTCGAGATCAAGCTGAACATCGTTCAGATGGTATAATAGTTAGTCTAGTTTGATGGATTTTAGGATAAAGACCCCAGTGCACATATCTCTAACTTTTTAGAGATTTGCGATACATTTAAGATTAATGGAGCAAATGATGATGTCATTAAACTATGTCTATTTCCATTCTCCCTAAGAGGAAAGGCTAAGCAGTGTCTAAATTCCATTCCACGTTTGTTGCTTACTATATGGAAACAAGTGATGAAAATTTTTATGCTAAAGTACTTTCCCCCTGTGATAATTGTCAAGTTAAGGAATCAAATCTCTTTGTAGTCCCAAACTAAAGGTGGATCACTTTACAACACTTGGGAGAGATTCAAGAAGATGCTAAGATGATACCCTCATCACGAACTACCACTGTGGATGCAAATCCAAACTTTTTTTAATGGGCTAAGTCAAAGTACAAGGTAGTTAATTAAGGCACAACTAGATGGACGTTAAATAATAAAACACTTAAATTGCCCTAGAGTTGATGGAAGATATGGCCATAAATAACTACCAGTGGTGATCAGTTAAAGCACAAACTAATAAGCTAGCGAGAGTTTACGAGGTAGATGCAATGGCTTAGTTGGTGAGCCAAATGGAGGCCTTAAGTAAGAAGATAGATATATTGAATATGGTTCCACAAAGAAAGGTGAAGAAGTGTGGAGCATGTGGGTTAGACCATCAAGGATAGGAATGTCAATTAGCTCAGCCCAAACACTTGAATTATTTAGGGAGCATTTCGAGATTCCAAAATAATCCTTATAGCAATACGTATAACCCTGGATTGAGAACTACCCTAACTTTTCATAAGGTAATGAATGATAACAATGAAATAGCCCTCCACTTAAATTCCAACCATAATTATCACAACCAAAGAAACCTAGTATGAATGAGTTGATTATGGAATTTATTCAAGAATCAAGAACAAAATATTAATAAACTGATGCATCCATACAAAACTTGGTGGATAGAATTGACCAACTAGCAAAGTTAGTGACAGAGAGACTAAAGGGGAGTTTGCCTAGCACAACCAGGACAAATCCTAAGGAGAGAATAATACAATCATCCAGGTTACTGAGAAGAAGCTCCAAGAAGAGGAGAAGTGACTATTAAGAGTCACACGAAAGCTGAATGTGGATTTTACTTGAAGAGAGTCAAGAAGTACCAACCTACAATACCATATCCTATTAGATTAAAGAGAAAATCATTGGAGGTAAAGTTAGATATAGTCCTTGATCTTTTAGAACAATCAAAGAAGGAGTTTTTCCTTGTTGAACCTCTTTTATAGAAACCAAAAACTACTCAATCATTGAAAGAGACAACACTGAACAAAGAGGACTTAAAGAAGTTGGAGACTAAAGCGTTAAACAAGGAGAGCTCTAACAAGAAGATCAAATTATCAAAAAAGCAAAATGACTTAGAGAATCCTACATTCCTTATACTATTGGTGGTTTAAAGGTGGGTAAGGTTTTAATCAACTTAGGAGTTGGCATAAATATGATGCCATTTGAAAAAATAGGAATAGGAGAACTTGAACTAACTATGATATGTATTCAAATGATCGATAGAACATCCAAGAGTCTTAAGGGAATAATAGAACATGTACTTGTTAAGGTTAATAAGTGCACATTCCCAACTGACTTTATCATTATAGATATAGAGGAAGATTAAGAAGTACCCTTACTCATCAAGTGACCATCCCTAACAACTGTTAAGTCAATAATAGAGGTTGACTGATGCGTGTCAAATACACTAAAAAAATAAAACCTAACCATACACACTAAGATTTATAGCAGCAACGAGTAAGGATTGGATCCACAGGGAGTATTCGTGTAGCTTTTAAAATGAAAGAATCAATGTTTACAATATAAAGGGGAATTTGTTTAGACGTAATTAAGAAAATATAGTAAAATTAAACTAATGAAAGCAAATAAAATTAAACAACACAAAAGTGGGAAAATTGATGAATGAATTTGGAATCCAGTTAATGTTTCAATCTCAGCCTACATACAATTAAACATACTTCATTGTCTTATTTTTTTCACACCTCTCTTAGAAACTATAAAATGTAAATTAACAATAAGTTTTGTTAACCCCGATTTTCTTTTAGGTCATGTTTAATCAAAATATACTCTTTAACTAAACCTAGCTAGCAAACAACCTAGAACAATCTCTTAAGATTTAATAGGATAGTCTTATTACGAATAAGCAAAATAGATTAATCTAGGAAACAACTACACAAACTCGGGTCATTTAACTTATGTTATGTTATCCTTAATGATTCAACACCCTTAGTTGCTACAAATGAATCCAAAACACAATTATTATGTATTGTACTTGAGATTTTAGCAATAGGTTATATAAAAACAATCTAATAGAATCATTCAGATCATCCTTACATAAATTCCTAAATCAATAAGTAAAGAATAACATAAACAATCCCTAAAGAGAGAGATTTAATAATACACAATGAAGAGATGCTCAAATGTTATCCTCGACTTCGATTCCACCTTTGAATAGGAAAAAAGAAGATTAGCCTCCATAAATCCCAAAGAAGTAAGGTCTCTACCCATTATTATGTTCCAAAAAGAGATACATGGTTATGTATCCAAACATGCAAACCAACAAATGCTCCATTAGTAAAGATGCAGAATCATGCAATTAGATACATGGTCGTGCATCTTGTAGGTCATGTTTAAATGCTCATTTTCTTGCATTTTCTTATCCCATCTTCACCTTAATCCATCTCCTTCTTGTTTTGTAAACACAAATTAGTTTGAACATTAAGAGGATGGCTCAAGGAATGTTCTTTTAACACATTTTAGCTCTTGAACTTCCAAATTTTACCAAAATCAAATATGAACCAAAATGAGTTTCTTAAATACTTAATAGCATCAATCACTAAGTGTTAAAGAGTAAATGTATAATCCATCAAGCAAATATCAAGTTCCCTCACACTTAGCTTTTAACCGTCCTCGGGAAAAACAAAAAAAATCAAAATCGCAATCGCAATCGCAATCGAAGACACTTACTTATTTCCCATATTTCTAAGAATAGACAGTCATAAGAAAAGAGAAATAACTTTCAAAACCATAGAAAGAATTTAACATTCAATGCCTCTACTCATGACCAATCAACAATCATTCCCTTCAGAAACTTAGCAATCTAAGGGTAGACTTTGACAAAATGTGTTTAAATATGATAAATTTATAGGTACACTCAAACACCATTTATGATCAAGATATTCCATAACTTTGCATATCATTTCATTTCTTTACCATTAATAGTCACATACATAATCATGAATCAAAAGACTTTTCTACGATTGTAATGTGAGCAAAGGTTAAGGTGAGTATTTTGATAATGTAGCATAAAGCCATTAAAGCTAATGAAATAAGAAAAATACTTAATGTAACATCAATGCAAAAATCAACATTCACCCAAAGCTGGGTACCATAAGCTATGATAAATGAAAAAACTATGTTTCATAGTTTAGATTGAAGCTCTCACACCACAACCCTCATAAAGCATAAGGAATTAAAAGGAATCAATCATACAATTAATGCAAAAAACACATTATAACCATATGTGGTGATACTTCAAAACAACATCTACCTCATATGCATCATACTCAAATTTCCCATTCCACACAACTTTAGGAAGAGAAACTAATCATGAATAACTTTGTAAAACAATTGCATTTCCTTCTTGAAACTTTTATTTAAACATATTTTTTCTTTGCTTTTCTCTTTTTCCTTTTGTTTTTCTTTCTCTTCTTTCTTTTTCTTTTTTCTTTTTTCAATTTAAAAGAAGCTGCATTAACATTGAATTTCTTTGATAAGAGATAAAATTATATTTCAACAATTAGAACCGACCCATACATATTCACACCCCCACACTTATATTCTTGTGCATCCACATTCATTAATAATGATCAAATAGCTTTAAGGATTGGGTAAGAAATTTGGTTAGTTTTAAGACTTGTAATGTGGTTAGCACAAAAAGAAAAGGCAATTAAAGCTCAATGGGGCTTATTATAAGGAAAAATTATATCAACAAGTAGGCTATTTGGCTAATATTGCTTTTTGCAAGGATGAGTGCCTATATCATTTCCATATTAACATATGTGATAAAATTGTGGTCTTGAAAAAAAATCAAAGTAAAGTTAGGATATACATGTCATAAAGTTCATAAATTAATAAAAGAGAATGAGATTGATATGGATATGTCAATTTATAAAGGCTCAAAATCTCACTGGCTTGTGTCTACCACTAGTTACTATTGTTCTAAAAATAATGTATATTATTCAATCATAAGAGAAAAAGTGCATGCTCAAGTTTTCATGAAATTTTCTAGTTAATCACTCTTTACTTATGACTATATAGTCTTGAAAACAATAAAAAAAGAAAACGTTTGTTTATTTAATTTGATTCTCTCTCTTTTTTTTTACTTAAAAACACGTAAGAAACAAGCAAACTTAAAAACATACAAGACAATTCTCAACCCCACACCTAAAACTTACATTGTTCCCAATACAACATTAAATTTAAGGAATGGAGCATTCAACAAAAACAAAAAAAGCAAAAATTTAAATGAAAAGGAACAAACTTCCCTTAGGTTGCCTCCCAAGTAGCACCTTTGTTGATAGTTGTTAGCTCGACTCCATGCTTTTCTCCTCGTATGATAAAATTATGGTCTTTAATTGTCCCCACTTCTGCCTTTTCCACTTGAGGTTCCTGAGGATATGGCCTACGTTGATGACCACTCACATTCAGTATCTTCCCTATCTTCAAACTCTTAATCTTTACTGAGTCCCTACACTTTTGAAAAATCTCCAATATCTCTTAATCCTTTTTCTCCTCATGTAATTTCTCCCACCTATTAGGTAAAGGTGAAGGGTTAATCTTAACAATAATTAGGGACTTGGTATTCACCTTCGAGCTAAATGATATATCCTTTCATTCTTCGAGCTCCTTCTCAATTTCTTCTTCACTAGTAATCCCTTAAGTAGTCCTCTCAAGATTCTTTTGCTCCTCTCTACTCTTTAAGGTTATCTCGCTAACATTCTTTATATTCACCTCAGGTTGAGATAGTTGTGCCTCTTCACTTTGTGATTCTAGACAGTTGATAGCTATCGTCATCTGACCCATCTAGCTTACCAAGTTCTAGATTCTATACCTTGTATCTTGTTGGAATTGTTTCATAGTCTTCTGAAATTACGAAGTATTAGTTACAAGAGACTTAACTAAGTCTTTCAAAGATGTACTTGAGTTGGAATAAGAGGCTTCTAGTCTATGCTAGAATTATTGTATATCTTGCAGCCTATCTATGAAGCAATTTTGCTAGTAATCTCCTCGATGACTAAGGTTAAGTGGATCTCTCTAACATGAGTTATAAGATTTGGAATATGGGTTATAGGAAAGATTTCCACAAATAGCATTTACATACTTCCGCAATGACATACTTCCTTCACAGTGTACTTTCTATAAATAAACACTAAAATTTGAAAAGATCAAGAAATAAATGTAAAAACTAATTATAAGCAAATATATATACAAAACATTAGTTGAAAACAAAAAAAAAATAAAGCACCATATTCCTCGACAATGACATAGAAATTCTTAATGATTGTCAAATGCACCAAAAAATAAAACCTAACTATGCACACTAAGATTTTTAGCAGCAACAAATAGGGATTGCATCCATAGGGAGTGTTCGTGTAGCTTTAGAACAAGCTCTCTAAATTTAATAGAATAACCACATTATGAATAACGAAAACAGATTAATCTAGGCAACAATTACTTAAGCTTGGGTCACTTAACCTATGTTACCTTATCTCTAATGATTTAACACTATTAATTGCCACAAATTAATCCAAAACAAAATTATTACCTATTGCATTTAAGATTCTAGCAATAGTTTATATAAAAACAATATAATAGAATCATTCAGATCATCCTTACATAAATACCCAAATCAATAAGCAAAGAATAACATAAACTATCCCTATAAAGAGAGAGATTCAAAAATACAATATGAAGAGATGCTCAAATGTGATTCTTGACTTCAATTTCACCTTCAAACTAGAAAAGGGAAGATTAGCCCTCCATAAATCCCAAAGAAGTAAGGTTTATTCCTCTTCTTGTGTTCCAGAAATGATTCATCCTTTGTTTGGCTACTGAAATGTCTATTTATAGCAAAAACTAGGTTTCTAGGAAGATGATTGTGTATCCAACTATAGAAACGAAGGCTATACAACGACAATTGTAGGCCATGTTGTTCTTCAAAGTCCTTGTAAAGAGTGGAGACCATTGGTTTCATGTTGTTTAATAAAATATATATTATATATTTTTAGTGAACGATACTAAATTGTTATAATTACCAATGTATTGGTGACAAAAAAAATTAATTATCCTAGTAAATCCAAACAATAGTGGCAATCAATAGTTAGTCAATTTTTTTTCACTAAATGTCTTAACTCTTATAGTGAGTTTTGCTTAATATTTAAGAACAAGATTTTTATTATATTTAAACATTTAATTATTTTGACTTTTTTATGAAATTTCAAAGTTATGTATATCAAATATTTATTGATATGTAAAATATTACTTTTGGATTATCAATATATGTAGTTTGAATATTTTATTTGAATATTTATTATTTGCAAATAATTATATTAAAGAAAAAATCATGACAAGTAGTTTCTAGTCTCTAAAATTTGTATAATAATGATAAAATTTATCTTTAGACTGGTTAATTTTAGTATGTTATTATAACAACAAATATCTATCATTAATTTATTACGTTTATATTGACAATAAATATTGTAACAAAAAGTTGATCTAGTGACAAGAAAATTTCTTATCACTAAAATTACAAATATGAGGGCACATAATGATAGTTCGGTTGTTGTAACAATATTAAGTAGGCACTAATTAATTAAATTTTTATTAACAAAAGTTTTCGCCATAACAAGTACATAGGCTTTTAGTAACAAAACTTAGTGATAAAAGAAAATTTGACACTATTAATATATTAATAGTGACAATTTAATTGTGAAGGTATTAAATAGTCACAATTTCCATTATATTAGTGACAAAAAAATAAATCATCACAGTCAATCTAAACAATAGTATCAATCAATTATTTTATCACTAAAAAACCTCGTATATGTGATAACAAAAATAGTTAGTCACAAAAAAATTGTCACTAAATTATGAATAATAGTAATCATAGTTATAGTTTAGTTATTGTGATAATTTGAAGTAGACACTAATTAATTGTATATTTATTGACAAAATATTTGGTTACAACAAGTAAAATACTATGTAACGATAAATCGTTTCGTCACAAAAAAAGTGACCAAACTATGTTTTGTAACAACAAATAGAAAATATTAGTTACAAATATATGTTTTTGTCAAAATTATAAGTAATTCACGCCAAAATTATTTTGGCGCCAAATTTCATAGGCTTTTGGTGACAAAACTTAGTAATAAAAGAAAGTTTGATACTATTAATATATTAATAGTGACAACTTAATTATGAAAGATACTAAATTACCCCAATTATCACTGTATTAGTGACAAAAAATAAATCATTACTGATAATCCAAACAATAGTGTTAATCAATTGTCTTGTCACTAAAAATCTCGTATTTGTGATGACAAAAATAGTTAGTTACAAAAAATTATCACTTAATTACAAATAGTAATGAACATAGTTATAGTTCAGTTATTGTGACAATTTGAAGTAGACCCTAATTAATTGAATATTTATTGACAAATTTTTTTATCATAATAAGTAAAATATTGTATGATAATAAACCGTTTCGTCACAAAAAGAAAAAAATATTATTGACCAAACTGTGTTTTGAAACAACAAATAAAAAATATTAGTTACTAACATATATTTTGTCACAATTACAATTAATTACCGTCAAAATTATTTTGGCGCCAAATTGCATAGGCTTTTAATGACAAAACTTAGTAATAAAAGAAAAATTGTCACTATTAATAATTTTGGCGCCAAATTACATAGGCTTTTGGTGAGAAAACTTAGTAATAAAAGAAAAATTGTCACTATTACTATATTAATAGTGACAACTTAATTGTGAAAAATACAAAATTGTCACAATTACGATTGTATTAGTGAAAAAAACAAATCATCACAATTAATCTAAGCAATAGTATCAATCAATTATCTTGGCACTAAAAAATATCGTATTTGTGATGACAAAAATAGTTAGTCACAAAAAATTGTTACTAAATTACGAATAGTTGTGACCGTAGTTATATTTCGGTTATTGTGACAATATGAAATAGACACTAATTAATTGAATATTTATTGCCAAAATTGTTTATCACAACAAGTAAAATATTGTGTGATTATTAACCGTTTCGTAATTAAAAGAAAAAATTAATGGTGACCACACTATGTTTTGTCATAACAAATAGAAAATATTAGTTACTAACATATGTTTTGTCACAATTACAATTTATTCCCGCCAAAATTATTTTGGCGCCAAATGGCATAGCCTTTTAATGACAAAACTTAGTGATAAAAGAAAAGTTGTCACTATTACTATATTAATAGTGACAACTTAATTGTAAAAGATATCAAATTGTCACAATTACGATTATATTAGTGACAAAAACATAAATCATCATAATTAATCCAAACAATTGTGTCAATCAATTGTCTTGTCACAAAAAACCTCGTATTTATGACAAACAGTAATTAGTCACAAAAACATAGTCACTAAATGTCTTAACTCTTCTAGTGAAACCTTCAATGTTATGTTTTCCCTTTTCACATTCTCAATTCATTGCAAACCAGAAAAGAGGCCATACACTGCGTGTTCTAGCTAACAAAAAATTCATCGTCGAGCACACACTAACACATCAATCCATTCGCTGATTGCAAGAAGTAAAAATTACAAATTATTCACTTATGATATATCATATACAATTTATCAACTACATCCATATAAACTTAAAATCACCACAAGTATACACCAAAAGAAGACCAGCAAGTGTAGTTTTTAGTTTTGAAGTTTCAGATCAACAAATTGAATAATTTAAGAGAGTATATATAACACAATGGATTATAATAAAGAAGAACTCTCCTTTAGTTAATACTCTTGTTTGTTAAGAATCCTTGAATAATCTTAAACTAAACATAAGCCAATTTTATACAAACAATGCTCACATATTATCTGTTAAGAAATATCTTGAATTCTATACATACAATCCTAAACTAGACAAATTCTATACAAACAACCCTTATCTCTGATTTGTTAAAAAACTGAATTCTATACAAACAACCCTCACCTATTATCTTTTAAGAAACTCAATTCTGTACAAACAGGGATTTACAACAAAATCAGAGGTTCACTTCAACACCCGTTCATAACTCTAGAATTTTTTGCTCCTCCATCCATCCAGTTACCATATCTCATACAATATTCTTTCCTCATACCTTGTTTTCAAGATAAAGCAGCAGACAAATTAGGCTTCTTCTTTAGATTCTTCACCCATCCGTAGAGGTTTTTTGAAATCCGAATCTATCTCCGTTATTTGAAGCTCCAACAGCATTTTGAGAGAGATCTGGCGAAGATGGTAGATGGTTAAGATGAGATCTGGCGCGACGATGAACGCTAGCGAGGATGAGATATGGAGAAAATGAGCTTGAAGATGGACAGAAATGGGAGATGACTAAGGCTATGTTTGGTTTAAGGGTTAATAATGGGATGAGATAGAACGTAACATACTTCCATCGTTTGTTTGAAGGTTTCATAATGGAATGGAATGGATTGGGATGGAAACGGAGGGTTTTATGTTACATTCCATTCTATCTCAAACAGTGAAAATAAGAAACCTCAGATTTGGGAGGTTTAGGATGAAACGTAAATTAATAAATACATACTATCTAATATACCCTCAATAATTCTTCTTAAAAAAGAGGTGAGGAGCGTTTGATGTTTGAACGAAATGAAGGTGAGATATAGTGAAGAAACAATGGTGAAAAAGGCGAGGTGAGACATGTCTGAACGAAATGTTTTTCGCTTTAGGTATATTAGGTATCTCTTTTATGTTTCCGGTTCGACCAATTCACTAAAAAGTAAAAACCGGGCGATTCTATGTTAGGCTGGTCGACTTTTATATTAAGAAATTATTAGGTGAAATCAAGCCGGATGATAGGTCAATTCAAACTTTTTTCGGTCCAATTGCTGTTTCAGCTCAGTTTTTAAAACATTGCCTATAATATTCCAAGAAGATATAAACTTTTGTCATTAACGTTCTTAGCATAAAGTCAAATTGGTTCTTTGAGATAGAAACATCGTTGCTTACCCTCTTCTCAATCACTTTTTTCTATAATGTTATGGTATAACTAAGTAGTTTGGTACGCTATAGTTGTTATAGGCTTATAGTTTTGGATGTCTCATTTGTTTTTATTCAGGAAATTAACATAGTAAAATTTCACTCATTTGACATTTTCACAAACTCTAAGGACCACATTAAAAATAAATCTTTTTATCTTTCAAGCTTATTCTATGGAATATACTGGATTGGATCCTTTTTGCATAATAAATCCAACAAATACGAACACTAAAAAAAAATATAGTTGAAGCAGACTTGGGCCAACCTCACCAATTCTGGACTCCCAAAAATGTTTGACCACTGAATAGAAGAAGTCATGGAAGAATTTTTTTATTTGAACCATTTTCCCCTCGTTCCATGTTGACAATGACCAAACTGAAACACTCCAAAATCCCACATTTTTTCCCCAATTTAATTTGACATTCATCAGTACTGTACCCTTTCCAAATAGTCAAATACTCCTCTTCTCTATACCAGCTCTCCTTCGCTGGCACCAACACCCAAACTTTTCCATGCCAAACCACCGTCATCTTCATCACAGCCACCGCCACACGCCGTCTCTCTCCTCATGTGCAAATCCAAGAAGGACACAGGCATAATCCAATCTTCAACACCCAAGTCCCAAGCATCTAGAAGATCAAACAACAGGCTTTCTATGGCTACTTCTTCCTCTTTCGTTGACCCATCTTCTTCTTCATCATCGTCCCTCTCAAGCCTTCGTTTCAATTCTACGACAAATGATTCAGGTGGCACGTCAAAAGCCAGCAGACGCTCTCTCTCTAGCCTAAAAGATTTCTTACCCGAAAATCCCCACATTTACGATTTCTCCGAAATCCTCAAAGCCACCAACAACTTCTTGTCTAAACCCTTCT
>JANIJH010000225.1:28239631-28264320 GCA_024520975.1 Erythroxylum areolatum | reverse complement strand
AGCCCGTGAGCAACATCAGTAGCGATTTGCATGCGCGCAAGCCAAGTAGACAAAACCGTGTAATTGGGGTTATGAGGGTTTCGTAAACAAGTAGCTAAGTTTGCTCCATTAACGAACTCATAAACAAGATATACATGATACCCAGAATGGGCAGCCCCCAAAAGCTTCGTCAAGCTGGTGTGGTGGCTCCGACAGACGGCGGACAGCCGCTGTTGAAGTTCCGGTAACTCGATGAGTCGCCGGTGAAATTTTCGTTGGAAAATAATGACGGGTTTGCTACGAATCTTGCAGCGCCAAGAGGAAGATGAGGAAGACGAAGAGAAGGGTTTAGACAAGAAGTTGTTGGTGGCTTTGAGGATTTCGGAGAAATCGTAAATGTGGGGATTTTCGGGTAAGGAATCTTTCAGGCTAGAGAGAGAGCGTTTGCTGGCTTTTGATGTGCCACCTGAATCATTTGTCGTAGAATTGTAACGAAGGCTTGAGAGGGATAATGATGAAGAAGAAGATGGGTCGACGAAAGAGGAAGGAGTAGCCATAGAAAGCCTGTTGTTTGATCTTCTAGATGCTTGGGACTTGGGTGTTGAAGATTGGATTATGTCTGTGTCCTTCTTGGATTTGCACATGAGGAGAGAGACGGCGTGTGGCGGTGGCGGTCGCTGTGATGAAGATGACGGTGGTTTAGCATGGAAAAGTTTAGGTGTTGGTTCGCTGGCAGCGAAGGAGAGTTGGTATAGAAAATAGGAGTATTTGGGAAGCGAATAGTGATTGATATTAAATTAATTGGGGACCAAATGTGGGATTTTGGAGTGTTTCAGTTTAGTCATTGTCGACTTGTAATGAGGGGCAAATTAAAGAAGTCCAGAGAAAAAACCTCTTCCATGACTTCTCCTATTCAGTGGTCAAACATTTTTGGGCGTCCAGATGGTGAGATTGGTCCACGTCTTCTTCACCTAACAGTGTTCGTATTGATTGGATTTATTCTCCAAAAAGGATCCAATCCACTATATTCCATAGAAAGATTAAAAATATTTATTTTTAATGCGATACTTAAAGTTTGTGAAAATATCAAATGCGTGAAGATTTACTATATTAATTTCCTATATAAGAATAAATAAAACATGCAAAGCTATAATTAGAGCACTTAGGATGTTTAGTTCGTCTCTAGAATAGATAAGGAATGGAATGGTTATTATTAAAAATATAATAGATGAGGAATAAAATAAACTAGGTATTACTTAATTTGGTTTATTCCTAAGAATTTTTAATGATGATGTATGCCAATGTTTAGTTTGAAAACATAAATTTGAGATGACAAAAAAATAACTAATAAAAAGATCAAAATATTCATTATAATCTCCACTATTATTATTATTATTATTATTAATTTTCTTATTATTAATATTAAGATTTTATTTTATTTTATTATTATTAATTTTCTTATTATTATAACATTATACTATTATTATTATTATTTTTATTTTTTATTATTATTTTTATAATAATAAAAAGAAGAAGAAAACTAATAATAATAACAACAACAACAAGAAGAATAATAATAATGATGATAAGAAGAAGAATAAAATTAATAATAATTATAATAAGAAAAAAGATTGTCTATACCTATTATGCGTTTTATAGAATATGTAAAGATAGGAGGAGGTATCTTTAACTAATTCTAAAAGTGTAGGAATAATTAAACTTGAGATTAGTTATTCTATATGTTATTTTTTAACCAAACAAAGGAATAACTATTTATTAAGAATATATTAGTAATAAAATAATTATTCCACGCAACCAAACATGTCATTAGTTATACCATAAAATTATAGAAAAAGGTCATTGAGACGAGAGTAAGATGTTTTTATCTTAAAGGACTAGTTTGACTTCATACTAAAAATGTCTACTACATAAGATTTCTATCTTCTTAAAAAATTAATGGAATATTATAATCAACGTTTTAAAAACTGAACCGGAATGATTGATTAGACCAAAAAAAGTTTGAACTGGACTATTGTTCGGTTCAATTTCATCTAATAACTTCTTAATATAAACGCCGACCAGTTTAACATAGAATCGATCAATTATTAGTGAACTGGTCCAACCAGAAACATAAATGAGATGTCTGATATACCTAAAGCAAAAAACATTTCGTTTAGACATCGGTTCTTATTATTATTGTAATAGACAAGACAATAATAGTGAGAATGGTTTGTATACTAATTAATGTCCCTTAATTTAATTATAAGTAAGTTTATTGGAAGCAGATATTCTGTTTTCTTTAATTTATGCTGTTTTTATTTTACAAGTATCTATTCATTCAATAAATGGGACTTAACGAAGAGACTACGATAAAAAAATTAAAACATCTAAATTGTGGATAGGGCTATCTTATAAAAAGATCGACCTGTCATATAATTGTTATATTAAAAAACTATCATTACATGAAGAATTCGAAGAATATAACATAAGAGTAAAAAAAAATCGGCTGTAAAAATTGAATGAATAAATGTTCATAAAATAGGAGAGTAACAGAAATAGCGGTAATTTGAACCCCGTTAATAATTAGTCAAAAGGTTGACTTCTGTGGATTAGAAGTGGAAGTGGAACAAACATTATCTTAAAAAGAATGATTTTTCTGAGAAGTGGCTGTATAGCAACTAATGTAATGACTTAATTTGCAAGTAAATATTTCAAGTATCAACTGTTTTGTTTTTACGGGGTTGGCTTGGCTGCACTCCACTGTTCGACTAAGAAGTTATGCTTATTTACGACAATATCTCTGTTATTATATTCACACTGTGGGAGAGTCCCAAGTAAGTACAACGTAAATAAGATTATATACAAATCCAGCGCATTTTTCCTCTGTTAGTTACCAGAAGAAGCGGGGAAACTATTCAAGATGACTACAACTCCTATCCCCGCCACTTCTTCTTCTCTTCACCGGTTATTCAGTTCAAGAAAATCTACGGCGACGGTGGCTGTCCTCTCTTACGTGCCAAGAACCCAAATTTTAACTTCCTCTACGCGCTTTCTATCTCTGTCCATCAAGCATAAGCCTCGCAGAACTTCGCTCCGTGGTGATTTCTTCAATACCCACTTCTCTATTTTTGTTTCGTTATTTAATGGGTCTTTTGCGTCTTGCATGTTTTCAATATCTCTATGTCGAAACTTTTAAGTTCTGGTTCAATTTTATGTTAGCGTTTTCAATTGCTTTTCAGTGCCTGTTGTCGAGTTTTGAGTTCGTAGCTGGTTTTAAGTTTAGTACTGTTATCGACTTGGCTGAATAAGAATATCGAAGCATAAAAATAAAATTAGGGCGTTGTATCTCCTCTATTTCCGGGTCAACCATGGTTGATTTCTCTTCATGTTAATATCTAATCAGTAAATTTCTCTGGTTTCTGTTATGGTTGATTATTTCTTGCTTCACGGTTAGCTGAAAAAAAAAAAGGAATCGGCCGCAATGGTGTATATCTTTACCTCAAAGCTAAAAGTCAACAAGAAATTAACCGAGGACGTCTCATTATATAATATTGCTTTCGTTCTCATAAATGGTATTCGTAGTCTTATTTCATTGCTTTATCTGCTCTTCTTATTTCACGATTTTAGTGATTGAATTGGAATTATTGTGTTGAATATAACTCATATGGAACTGTTGAATCAATAAATTATCCTATCTTTGCTGGAAATGAACATTTCTTTTCATTTTATGGCAGTGAGATCCGTGGCTGCTCCAGTGGAAGATGTTTCTGGATTTGATGATATGGTTTCTGGGACGCAAAGGAAGTATTATATGCTTGGAGGGAAGGGAGGCGTGGGAAAGACAAGCTGTGCTGCTTCACTTGCTGTAAAGTTTGCTAACAATGGGCACCCTACTTTAGTGGTTTCAACTGATCCAGCACATTCCTTGAGTGATTCTTTTGCACAGGTTCGTATTGGTTTTTTTTTGGGGGAAAATGACAGGTTCGTATTGTTTTCAAAGTTTATTGGTTAAACTTGGTTAGAATGACACTTTCTTTTTTATGTTGGCTTCCATATCTTTGTTCATATTAAGAATTTGGCTGGAGGGAAATTGGTACCGGTTGAAGGACCTGAGTATCCACTTTTTGCACTCGAGGTATGTGCTTGATAAATCATAAAGCTTTTCTGTTCAACAGTGCTTCCATTTTGTACCTTTTTTTTTTGGGTGAGATCCTTAAAACTATGATTTGAGTTATTATTTTCTCTACTGGTATTATATCTTAATGCAATCAATAAGTTAGATCTATAATTTTGCCACAGATAAATCCAGAAAAAGCTAGAGAAGAATTCCGCACAGTGAGTCAGAATGATGGTGGTTCAGGGGTAAAAGATTTTATGCAAGGAATGGGACTTGGGATGATTGTTGATCAGGTAAATTGTTGTTTATATTTGTTATTTATGCAATTTAATAGATTTTCCTGATGGAATTCATCTTTCCATTTTTAATTTTGACAGTCAATAAGCTGGACTAAGTTTTGAACATTCAGTTGCTTCAAATCATTGTTTGTCAGAACATGTGTCTTTCTCCTAGGTCTGTGCTGGAATTCCATCTCTAAGAAAATTTTAGCAATTAATGGAAGCTTACATTCATATTCAGCGGTGATGCTAATTAAGATGGGATCTTAAGTGAAAGTCACCCTCTTGATGACCTCCACCCTCCACATTGTAACTTTCCCCTGCTTCACTTTGTCTAAGAAGCCAGGGAAATGTTTTGGCTGTACTTGATTGTAAGTTTGTGATATTGTGGTCTGTGCTGAGTTTGACTTGTTCTTCATTGTTCTTCTGTCAAAGCTGGGAGAGCTAAAATTGGGAGAGCTACTCGACACGCCTCCTCCTGGACTTGATGAAGCTATTGCGATTTCCAAAGTAATTTCTGTTCTTTTTTTGGTGCTTTGCTCTACCTCATAGCTCACTTCATGTGGTCCTTAGGTTTATATTGCTTCCATTCTCACTGTAGAAACTTTTTTGGTAGGTTATGCAATTTCTTGAATCAGAGGAGTATAACATGTTCACTCGAATTGTATTTGATACTGCACCAACGGTGAGAAAATCCACTACGCTTAACTTCTAAAGTGAATCAAATGATATTGATGGCTATTCCTTATAGGGACATACGCTGAGACTTCTGTCCTTGCCTGACTTCCTAGATGCATCCATAGGCAAGATATTGAAGGTAGGAATCCCAACTCGGAATAGATACATCATTGACATTGTAGTTTGTCAGTAGTTTTTTCTATGTTATCATAAACTAGGGTGCACCATGTTTAAACTTTTTTCGGTTTTGATCTCATTCTATTGAAAAGCTGTTTTGCGTGTCTAGCAAAGAGGACATGTTGTAGGTGACAAACATGCTATCAGATGTCCATATTCAGGTCTTTTCCTTTGAGCTAATACATCTTTTTCTTTGGCTATTTCTATCTTATAAAATTCTAGACATCTTTGGTATAAACTAATATTGTGCTTTGAATGAATACGTTCTGAGCCAAGTCATGTCATCTAGTGTTATGCCTCCACAGATCTACGAGTGTTGTACCATGGGAAATTCAAGCAACAAGACTCGACACTAACCCATTGACCAGCCTGCTTTCATTTTGTTAGTTATAAATAATTCTCATATTTAGTCTTTAGCAGTTATTGATTTAGTCTTAGCTGTTATTGAGTGGAAACAATGTAGTCCGTGGCTAACGGACAAACTTCCTATATATTGATTGATCAGAAAAGGGAAGGGGGTAAGTTATCTTTCCAAATTATACAAGGTTAAGAGATCGGAGAGTTCTCTTGATATTAATGAGCTCTCAAAATTCATGAAAAAATCAAACAAAATAGGAAGATTAGTGAAGAAACATTTTCAGCCATCATCTGATTTTCTCTGCAACGTCCAGTAACTCGATCCTACATCAGGGACCATAACAATTTGGTATCAGAGCCTACTATGGGCGACTCCAATCGTTCATTACAGCAGCAGTTCGATGCCTTCATGGCCCAGTACTAGCAAGATCAACAGATGTACAAGGAAGAACGCGAACATGAACGACAAAATTTGCAAACCCAATTTCAGGAGATGATGCGAGATGGATTTCACCACCATTGTAAACAAAGTGAAGTAGGGGAGGAGATCAGCACCAATCGTGATCGCAATAATTGTCAGAATGATGGGGGTTTGGAACGCGACGGAGGGGGCAGTGGTAACTGCCACTGTAAACTGGATTTTCCATGCTACAATGGGTCGACCGACCCATTACCATGGCTGAGTCGTTATGACTGCTACTTTTGACATCAACAAGTTTTTGATATGGACAAGATGAGCATGGTAGCGCCACATTTAGGGAAGATGCCCAATATTGGTTCTTAAAATTGGATAGGGATCGACCTGATTTGGATTGGGAGGAATTCAAGGATCATTGTCTTAAACGATTTGGCTCTCCTGTTCATCAGAGTAAATTGGGTACATTGGTCTCAACAGATTCAGTGGAGGACTACCAACGTCAATTTGAGAAATTGGCTGCCCGCACTCCTTATCTTCGACCATAGCAAGAAATTGACATTTTTATCAGTGAATTACACAACTCTATTACTGTTGAGGTGGAGTTACAACAACCAGCAGATCTCACCGCTGCCATGAATCTAGTATGGTTGTATGAACGTTGATGGGTAGGATGATGATATGAGAACCAGTCATCTCAGCAGCGTGTGGGCTCAAGTAATTCCACCTGACCCTCGTCATCTCTTCCAAGTTCGAATCAGTACATCAGGCAGTTATCGAAGGCTGAAATAGTGGAGCATCGCGCAAAGAATCTTTGTTTCAATTGCGATGAGACTTATTCAGTTGGACATCGTTGTAAACAATTATTCTTCATTGCTGGAGTTGAAGAATCATCAGATGAGGAATCTTCCTCTGATGAGGATAAAGAGCTGCAAATCTCACTTCATGTTATCACAGGAACTTCTATTCCCCAGTCGATGCAGATAAAAGGGTTTATTCAACCAATCAAATGACCCTTGTGCATATTGGTTGATTCTGGCAACACATAGCATCCTCGATTCCTCCTTGGCATCTGCTCTTGGTTTGATCATTAATAAGGAGGATTATTTGCAAGTCACAGTGGCCAATGGTGAAAAGGTGCAGAGTCATGGTATATGCAGGGACATCAGTTTTCTTTTGGGTAACCATAAATTTCAATTGAATTTTTATCTACTTCCTCTTGGATTTTGTGATGCAGTGTTGGGCATTAATTGGTTGGGTACTTTGGCCCCAATTGTTTGGGATTTCAAGAGTCTATTGATGAATTTCGTTCAAGATGGTATTAATCTTCAATTACAGGGTATGAAACGCTCCAGTAAAACTTCATTTAATCATGTCTTACTTGCTGAAGCAACTATGGACTTGGAAGTTTGACACCTCTTGTTGGAAGTTGATGATCGTTTTCAAGAGCCAACAGGGTTACTTCCTCCTCGATGGTGTGACCACCGGATTACTTTGGTTACTAGAACTGATCCAATTGTTATTCGTCCCTATCGGTACCCCATTCACAAAGGAATGAAATTGAGAGAGTGTGATGAAATGTTAGCAAAGGGACTCATCTGACCAAGTCAGTCCCCATATTCTTCTCCAGTATTATTGGTGGAAAAAAGATTCTACTTGGCGTTTTTGTGTTGATTTTTGTGGGGTGAATGATAAGACGGTTAAGGATAAATTCCTTATTCCGTTCATTGACGAGTTGTTGGAAGAATTACACGGAGCTAAGTATTTTACAAAACTGGATTTACGATCTGGTTATCACTAGATTCGCATGCACTTGGAGGATGTGCCTAAAATAGCATTCTGAATGCACCATAGTCATTTTGAATTCTTGGTGATGCCATTCGGACTTACAAATGCACCATCGACATTTTAGGCTCTCATGAATGATATTTTCTAGCCATTCCTTCGTAAGTTTATATTGGTTTTTATGATGATATTCTGGTATACTACTGGAGTTGGGTGGAGCATATATCACACTTACATGATGTCTTCTCCAAATTGTGCCAACACCAGCTTTTCTTAAAGCGTTCTAAATGCACCATTGCTTAGACTGTCATGGCATACTTGGGTCATCGAATTTCCATTGATGGGGTTTCAACAGATTCAAATAAGATTGAAGCAATGATAAAGTGGCTGTAACCAACCATCATTAAAAGTTTGAGAGGTTTTTTGGGATTGACGGGATACTACCATAAGTTCATGGAGGATTAGGGCAAGATTGCCACTCCGTTAACATCGATGCTCAAGAAGAATTCTTTCAAATGGACTTCGGAATCTACTACAGCCTTTGAGTCCTTAAAATCTACAATGATGACCACTCCAGTCCTTGCTTTGCCAGGTTTTTCAATACCATTTGAAATTGAGTGTGATGCCTCGGGTAGTGGAATAGGCGCTATCTTACGACAACAGGGGAGACCGGTTGCTTATTTTAGCCGGACCTTTGCTAAATGACGCCGTTGCTTGCCTGCTTATGGGAAGGAGTTGATTGCCTAGGCCAAGGCAGCGTCTCATTAGCATTCGTTTCTTTGAGGAACTAAATTCTAGGTTCGTACTGATCACTACAGTCTTAAATTTATCTTTGAACAACGGATCACTACTATCCCTCAACAACGTTAGTTGAGTAAAATTTTGGGAAATGATTTTTCTGTGGAGTATAAGGCTAGTCGTGAAAATGTTGTTGCGGATGCGTTATCTCGCCAATTTGATGGAGATGACCCCATTCTTGTAGCTATTTCTATGCCTTTATTGGGCATCTTTGATCACATCCATGAAGAAGTCACTACCAATCCTAATTTGCAACAACTTGTTTCTAAAGTTCAACAAGGAGAAGTTGTAGATCCTTGGAAATTTTGTGATGGACTAATCTTCTTCAAAGATTGTGTTTACTTACAGCTTGATTCTTCATTATGTGAGTCCGTCCTCTCTTCACTCTATAATATGGTCATGAAGGTTACCAAAAAACCCTTCATCGTGTAGCTGCAGATTTTTATTAGCAGGGTTTGAAGTCACAAGTTTAGTCCTTCATTCTTACATTTCAAGTGTGCCAGCGGCACAAAGTTGAGCACCCTCACCTGACTAGCGTTCTCCAACCATTACCTGTTCCAACTCAGATTTGATTTGATATCTCTATGGACTTCATTGACAGTTTACCAAATTCCCATGGCAGATCTGTAATCTTTGTTGTTGTCGATCGTTCCTCTAAAGATGCTCACTTTCTTGCGGTTTCTCATCCATATACTGTAGTGTTGGTGGCTCGCCTTTTCTTTGATCAGATTGTATGCTTAGATGGCCCTCCGGAGACTATTGTTTCCGATCGAGATGTCATTTTCCTTAGTGTTTTTTGGAAGGAACTCTTCTCATTGCATGGCACTAAACTTTGTTTCAGCTCTTCATATCATGCTTAGACTGATGGGCAGGCAGAGGTCGTCAATCGTGCAGTGAAGATGTATCTTCGTTGCTTTACCAGCGAGAATCCAAAAAAGTGGGTTGATTGGCTTTCTTGGGCAGAATTTTATTATAATACTAGCTTCCACTCATCTTTGAAGTGTACACCGTTTGAGGTTGTCTATGGTCGTCTTCCACCGCGGCTTCTTTCCTACACACCAAACACTTCCAAGTTGGCTACCGTGGATGTAGCTCTTCGTGACTGGGATGCCATGCTTCAAATGCTCCGTGACCGTCTCTTGCACGCTCAGACGCCCATGAAAAATGCTTATGATTCTAAGCATAGACAATTGGAATTTGGTGTAAAGGATTTGGTGCTTCTTAAATCACACCTTATCGTCAGCTTTCCCTATGGGAATGCACCAACCGTAACTCTCTCCTAGATATTATGGACCTTTCCATGTTCTCGCTTGCATCGGTCAGGTGGCTTATCGTTTACAGCTGCCCTCAGATTCTCGTTTACATTCAATTTTTCATGTTTGTTATTTGAAGCCTTACCATGGTCAGTTGGATGTTACCATTCAGTCTATACTACCACCGGTTCCTCCTGAGGAGATCCAACTTCAACCATAAGCTATTCTGGACCGTCGGACATTTCATACAATTCCTCAAGTGTTGGTTCATTGGCAAGGTCTTTCCCTAGTTGATGCTTCTTGGGAAGATATTGAACACTTGTGGCAATCTCATCCATTGTTTCCGCTTGAGGACAATCGTGCTATTGGGGAGGGGAGTAATGTTATGCCTCCACAGATCTACAAGCGCTATACTCATGGGAAATTCAAGCAACTAGACTCGGCACTAACCCATTGACCAGCCTGTTTTCATTTTATTAGTTATAAATACTTCTCATATTTAGTCTTTAGCAGTTATTGATTTAGTCTTAGGCTCTTAGCAGTTATTGAGTGGAAACAATGTAGTCCATGGCTAACGGACAAACTTCCTATATACTGATTAATCAGAAAAGGGAAGGGGGTAAGTTTTCTTTCCAAATTATACAAGGGTAAGAGATTGGAGAGTTCTCTTGATATTAATGAGCTCTCAAAATTCATGAAAAAATCAAACAAAAAAGGAAGATTAGTAGAGAAACATTTTCAGTCATCATCTGATTTTTCTCTCCTGTAACTCGATCCTACATTAAGGACCATAACATGTAGCTTTGGGTCCTTCTGATATATATCTACCCATATTCTGCTACTCTTTTCCTTTTCTTTTGCTCACTTAAATTTGTACCATCATGTTTGAGTTGGTTTTGTTTGTAGGTTAAGCTATATTGCCTCTAATCCATTATGCATCTTACTACAGCTTAGACAAAAAATAGCTTCAGCCACCTCTGCAATAAAATCTGTTTTTGGACAGGAAGAAATTAGGCAGGATGCTGTAAGTTTTGACTGTACTTTCTTTTTTCATTTTAATTGATAAATCTGTTTTATAGTTCTTGGTCTCTCTTTTAATTTCTGTATCAGGCTGACAAATTGGAGAGATTGAGGGATAGGATGATCAAAGTGCGTGAGCTTTTTCGCAACACAGATTCCACAGAATTTGTTATCGTAACAATTCCCACGGTACGGATTCTTGGAAAGCATCCTTGAATGTTAGCAACAATATGCATAGAGCAGTTCAGTCACTAAGATCAGTAGATGTTGATTTGGAGTGCACCAGATCTGTTGAGTTGAATTTTCTAATCGGTAATTTCATCTTGGCCTTTTGATGCAAGGTAATGGCAGTCAGTGAGTCATCAAGGCTGCATGCATCCTTGAAGAAGGAGAACGTTCCTGTCAAAAGGCTTATTGTCAATCAAATTCTTCCTGCTTCTGCCTCTGACTGCAAGTTTTGTGCAATGAAAAGAAAGGTACTTAGTTAGCTATTCTCATTATCAAGCGCAAAGAAGAATGTACAATGTTACATAGCAAGAAGGAAAATTAGTTTTGGTGGAGAGTAACTAATACTAATCTTTTCTTTTTTTTTGGGTTAATATTTCAGGACCAGATGCGTGCGCTTGACATGATTCGGAGTGATCCAGAACTGTCTAAGTTGACAATGGTCCAAGCTCCATTGGTTGATGTTGAGATCAGAGGTGTTCCAGCTCTTCAGTTTATTGGGGACATAGTTTGGAAATGATCATCCTCATAATAATATGCCTAAGCTCTTGGACTCTTCGATCCTATTGGATGAATTTGGAAATGAGCATCCTCATAGTAATATGCCTAGGCTCTTGGACTCTTCGATCCTATTGGATGACTTTTCCATACAAGGAACATGGATCTGCTTGACGATCTTGACTGTTTTAGTGAGCTGTAAGTTTGAGATCCTGATGCCTCCAATATTGATGAATCCTATGTGAGAGAGCCAACAAATTTATGTTTTGGGGCCAATATATCCTAGGAAGGATCAGAGACTCTTGATTTTCCTTTTTGGATGCTTTCTGTCTTCTTATCTTATTAATTCTCTTATTTTAACCTATCAATGTATAACATGTCAACGTTACTGGCTTAACATCTTATCCAAGTGGGTGAAATTTGGAAATATTTTTCTGGATGGTGAATATGCTTACTATCGTTAGATGATATCCTCAGTGCCAGGTAAAGAAACGATCTCATTTAGGTTGCTGGATCTTTGAAACAGTTCATACCAGGACCAGGAAGCATTGGGTTTTGTACGTAAATTATGGTGGCTGAATAACAGACTTGGAGGTCAACTACTTACCTTTCTTTAATCAGATTTGCGATAATAAATTGCTGATGTTGAGGTAAATAATTAAAATGATTTCTTTGAACAACTTGTAGCATATGGTGTTATTAGTCTGACCAAGAACAAGAAGTTAAAAAGTTACAAGATCCTTAACTAGGCCTTCAGATCCTCTGGCTCAGGTGCTCTGGCCCTATCTTGTGCCAGAGGGTCTCAGCCATTCATTTAGTCATCTATTTAACTAATAGATGGCTGAGATCCTCTGACACAGGGTAGGGCTAGAGCACCTGAGCCTGATCCTTAAATAGATGGCTGAAATCCTTTGGCATAAGGTAAGGCCAGAACACCTGAGCCAGAAAATCAGGTCTCCTTAACTAGCTCGGTGAGTTAATACCACCAAGTTGTCTGAATGCACGGGAACAACCAAGTGAGCAACCTAGGTAGGAAGGAATATGTCAACTTCTTGTTAAGCGACTAAGTAGGGTAGAGATGGAGGAGGGAAGGACGAAAGAACTTTGTTATCACTGCAATGGGCCTTATAATTAGTTTGAAATTCTAGGAGTCACAAATATCTATAACGGGAATGAAGAAATAATGAATCTGCCGATGGACCTTGATCGACTTTGGTAACACTTATATAACTGGTGGATAAAGCCTTAATAAATTGAATGAAATGTTAGGCTTACATTAGTTTTAGAATTATACTATTTAATAACAAAGTCATATCTCTTTTTATTGTAAAACTTTATCAGTGATTCAAGATTTTTAAATTCGAATATGTTTTTATTTTAAATTAATAAGTCCTATTTAACTAAATTTGTGTAATTTGAATGAGTAACTCATAATTATATGAATTTAATGACAAGGTTAAGAATAACATATAAAAATATTTTTTGGCAAGAGTTATCGCCTAATGAATCTAGGAGTCACATGAAATTTGATTGATAAGGATACTATTTACCTAATTTAATCTTATTTAGTATGTTGAGTAACTCAAGATCAATTAAATTTAAATGAGATCCTAGCTCAATAGAGATATTAAAGTAATCTTTCTGAATAATAGTGAGGACTATAATTTCAAATAAAGTAGTGAGAGTAACCAAATATATAATTAAAGTCCTAATCTTATTTAGGAGTCATAATATATAACTAATACCTACTTTTCTTATATTTATATTTTGTTCTAACTAGAATTTATTTTATTTAGTATCAACTATACTAAGTTAGTGAAATAAATTTCTTAGATATAAGTCATATTTGAGAAGAGTTCTCAAAGTCAAATAGAAAAATTGCATGTCTATTATGTAATTTTGCTATTAAACCTATTGAGGTTTTGGTGTTAAAATTTTAGAGATATGTCAAAATTATATGGATGGCAAGATGTATTAAAATTTTGAGTTAACTAATGTTTCATAAACTTTAATGACAATATGTAAGATATATGTCAACATCATGATAGCAAAATATAAGAGGTTACATGGAGTAGAGCTTAAAGGTATAGTACTTTGATGAAATTGGTTTAATCAACTTACTCTACTAAAAGCATAAGCGTGGACTACAATTGAAGACACTTGTTATATAATGATAATATAGTTATCACTAGAAGAAATGATTGTATGACTTTTCTTGCCCATACGTGATATGTTAAAGATCATGTGCATTTCTAATTCATGCTTATAAGCATTTGATACTGAATTTAGATTTAACATTATTACAATGTTTAAGGCATGATAAGAAATAAAATATTGAGTAAAAGCAATTGATCCAAATTTATACAAATAGTTTGTATGTACTGGATCAAAGATGACTTATGCTTAATATAAGTGGCAAGAATAAAACTACTTTTTAATGCCATATTGGTTAAATCAATGTAATGAGAATCATATGTTACATACAAGGATACACATATCCTTTTAGACTATGAAACTTGTTGGGTTGAAGAATAGTCAAATCAACCTTTGGTGAAAGGATGATGATGGTATTAAATTGTTAAATTTATACATGTGATGTATTAGCAATTAATAAAAGAATGATTCTTATATTTCATTAGAATTACTAATCACTTTATAAGATACGGTCATATGTATTAAATGAAATATTGATTTAAATATTTTTAAAATGTTTAAAATGTTTAAATCTAAGTAGAAATTAAGTATTGAGAATGCTAAACTATTTCGAAGAGGTTATTGTGGTGAGTTTTAAATTTTTTGGATCTCTGTAGGAAATGAGATTCTTTGACAAATACTTGTACGACTAAATTCTATAATATTATGAAGTAAGGAGGAATACACAATATGAGAAATTGTATGATGCAATATTTATTTCTTCTATAGCTATCCCTAATACAATAACTTACCTTCAAGAGTTCCAATTTGATCAACTAGCAAAATTTCATATTAGATATGGAATGCTAAGACTTTGAAAGAGTTAAAGTTAATGGTTTAAGATGTCATGCTTAGATGAAACATATATTATCTAGTAAGTTTAGAACTGGATAATAAAAGGTTACGTGATATCTAAAAGGTTGGATATAATACTATAGACTTATTGAACAAATTGTTTGTTTCAATGAACGCTTGTAAGAGAATGGTTCTTAAGATAAGTAGTAGGAGTAAGACGAAATTTGAAAAGTTCAAATCTCACATCAATACATCTAATTCGAAGTAGTGTCTTTGTTGATATGTTCAAAGATTGTGACTTCATATGCATGATCATGATAGAGAGCAATTTCATAGAGTTACGATTGTGACACCAAATGCACGATTGTGACAGATGCTTTCTAGACGTGACTTTTTCCACCTGTTTTAGTGTTTGGGAGCATTTGTGGAACCGAACAAAGGGCAGAAACCATAGTTACAACCCCAAGACCCTCTAGGATTATTTAAGAACTTGAAAACACTCCAAAAAGGTAGCTACCATCTTGCAAAAGTAGATCAAACAAGTAGGATCAAGAGAGACATCCAAATTTCTAGTTTTCGAGATCAAGTTCTGAATAGAGTTTTCTTTTTTTCTCCTTTGTTATTTTCGTGTTACTTGATGTGTAAACTAAATTTATAGATTTCTATTACGTTTATGATGTTTTAAATTTCATATTAGGGTTTATTATATAGTTGTTTTGTGACTTTAATCTTTATTGATTAAATACATATTTTGTGTTGTGTTAATGGTGCATGTTCATACTTTGGCAATAAATCGAGAGAGTGAGTAAAAAATAATAGCAACAACAGTTGGTGAATTAATGTGTCACACGATTAACAAATCAAATATCATTCGAAGAGAGATCTTATATAAGAACTTATTTATTCAATAGATAACTTCAAAAATAATTAAAAAATGTTAGAGAAAGAGTTATGAATTGAGAGATTGAAATTCTGGAATTTTCATATTCAATTAGGGTTAGTCAATTAGGGCTAATTGGTTATGTCTTAAGAGAGAGTAATTAAACCGTTAGAAAATCTAGAATTAACACATAATTGCATCAATAATCATTAGGGGAACAAAATAAAGAAGGAATAGATCCTATACATTTGTGTTTGATCATCCTTGAATAATTGAGCTCAATTGTTAGTTGATTATTTACTTAATTTTATTTGATTGTTTAATTTATGTTATTTACTTTCATTCAATTCATAATTCACTACCTTAGACAAAGTTAGGTTCACTTGTTTTTAACTATTTCCTCATGGGATCGACATCTTCAATTCTACAAGTTTATGATCAATATAATTACAGATATTGAGAGTTATTAGATGTAAAACTTGTTAAACACTTGTCTTGCAGTCATTAATGAGAGATGAAAAAGACAAGTTTACTATTTGTAGCTAGGACATTTTGAATCCTAAAGTTTATTTCAGACAAACTTTTACAAAGAAAGATAAAGTTAATAAGAGAATGTTATTAATTATTATAACAATTGCTACCCTTAAGGATAAGGCAAGATCTCCTAAGCTCACAAATGGAGATTTATAAGGATATTTCTAGTGATTTTGGGATGTCAATTGCTATTTGTCAAAGAAATAAACTTAATTCAGGTATATAGTTTTTCACTTTTATTACTTATTGATAATTAATAATCACTTTATTTTGTTTATAATGCTACTTTTGTTGTCTTATAGTTGCTTGGTGGGACCAATTCGGAAGTAGTGTTATAGAATTGCAAAGACTGGCAATTCAAATTTTTAAGTCAATGTGTGAGTGCAAAGAAATTGGAACATATTTAAATTCATCTTTAAAGAAAAGAAATAGATTGGAACATAAAAGATTAAACGATTGATCGCGGTTTTCCAATATGAGTAAGTTTTAATATTTAACCTCAATATTTTGCAAGCGTACTGGTCGTTCACGTAGTATCTAAGGTATCGAACCTACAAGGAGGGTTAATCTAATCGTAAAATCTAAGGTCAAAAATTAGAAAGTGCATTTCATGTTCATACATCAATTAGCGTACGTACATGTGAATTTGATAATTGTACATATTACAACGATTGTATATGCATTTATTGACATTTTTCAGAATAATTGATCTATAAATGTGATTATATTGAGAATTGTAGTTTATATATATTGAAAATTGATTTAGAATTTTTGGTGAAATTTAGAAAATTTCAAAAATTTTGGGTATTTTTAGACTAAAAAATGATAAGTGGCAAGATAATTGATATACGTTAGTAGAAATAAGTGTCAAATGACAGTTGAAATAATTGGCAAAAGGTATAAGATTTGTTGAGAATATGATATTGAAAATTGGGTGATAATTGGAGTAAAATTGGAGACAAATAGACTAGTTATTAAAGGGATCTATAAGGTGGTGAGCCATGCCACACATTCACCTTTGACTCTTTTAACATTGAAAGACCATTTTAATTGTTTCGTTCTTGCTTTCTTCTTCTTCGTGGCTTTCTTCTTCACCTTCTTCACGAATTTTCTCACCAATCTCCATCAACGTTAAACATAGCTCTCTCATCTTTCAATTACTACTCTCACCTTGTTGTCTTCTTCATTTGCCATAAGAATGTACATGGGTTGTATGAGAAGTTAGGGCTTCTTGGTGTTTTTGAAGAACTTGGAGTTTTAGCAAGTAAATAACATGTTAATTCTCGTGAGTTGTATGAATATGAAACAAATATGGTAACTAATTGATATTAAATGATCATGAGAATAGTGGTCATTATACATGCGCATCGTGGATGAAGAATGGAAATATTGATGTCTTCTTTCTTTGAGTGTATGATGAGTAATAAAGATATCATATTTTAAATTTTAGTGTGATAGTTTAGAAGTGAAATGAATGTGATAATGGAGTAAGATATGTGTGCAAAAAATATGATGAATGTGTGTCTATGAAATGTTCTGCTTTGTGTAATAATCAATCATAGAATATGAATTGTTTAGGATTGATATTGAACTGAACTGGAAATAGGAATGGAGAGGAAATAATGAGGACATAAGCTAGAAATGATAAACTAAGCAAAAGAGATGAACAGGGACGAAAATGATGATGAAGTGTTTCCACTGAACATGCATCTGTATTTTACTCATATATTGATCTTTAGACGTCCAAATGGTTTGATTTTTGTTTGGATTAAATTAGAGACATATGGCTACAATTTTCATGAAGAAATCAAATTTGAATTCTGTCTTTAAGAGTTTCAAAATTTGACTTAAAGTTGAATAGTGCTTATGCAGTTTGAAAATAGTCAGTATTATTTTGTGTATAACTTGCGGAATGCTGAACCAAATTGTATAAAATTGGTGTCATTAGAAACTTAATACATATAGGAACAATTGTTTAGAAGAATGTATTGCCTAAATCCTTCTTTTTCTTTATCAAATAGCCACGAAAGATTGATCCAAAAATCTATTTTGAGAAAAGCCATTAGGTAGTGCACGATTGTGCACAAGCACGATCGTGAGGAAGAAGAAACCTCAGAGGTGTTACACAATCGTGCACTAGCACAATCGTGACAGAGAGGAAATCTCAGGGGAGTTGCACGATTATGCATAAGCATGATCGTGACAGAGAGGAGCTATCAGGTAGTGCATGATCAAGCACAAGCATGATCGTGAAAGAAGGGAGACGTCATGCACGATCATGACAAAAAGGATTCAGCAGGCAGTTCATGATCGTGATAGTGAGAGTGCAATGCTTTTTGATAGTTTTGAACACCCTTCACTATTTTGATCATAACTTCTTCTTTAGACCTTCGAATGACTTAAAATTTGAACCACAAACTCCTCACACATTATCCTTCCTCTCCACTAAATTTCATGGTCATTTGAATTCATTACGAAAGGATTAGTAAATGATTGATTGATGATGTTATAAGAATCAAGTGTTTTGAGCCATGAACCGTAGTGTATGATTGAGTGATGAACTTGAAATAAGTTTGTATTATTGAGGCGTAAATGTAAGTTCAAATTAGACATATATTAGTTTTGAAGTACGAATGATTATGAGATGAAAATAAAGGAAATATAACCGGGATTGTTATTGAGCATGCATTGTACATAATCCATATACATTTGTGCATAAATGAGTACTTATATAATTTTGCAAAGTTGTGATATGTGTAAATGTGTATGTATTGCATGATATAGAAGAGTAATTAGAGTGCCCACATCCAGACGTTGTCAGGACTTCGAGGTAATAGTTATCTGGAGCAAACTGTGAGTAACCTAAATGGTCTCACTTGATTAATTGTTTGCTTTAAATTTTGTATTGAATTATTATGTGAATGTGATTGTGTTGATTCTGGACATTGAATATCTGAGGAGTTTAATGCATGAATAATGTATTAGAAGTGTTCCTTGTATGTGAATTTGACGAAATAAGTGATACTCAATATTATTGTTGAATGCCGGACCAAGTTCTGAAGATAAATGTGAATGTGAATGTGAAAATGAAATCAAGTGACTGATTGAAAATGTATGAGTGTGATGCATTTCATTACATGAATGCATGACAACATAAAGGCTGTTGTGATCAGAGTAGCCATCGAAAAAGATCTTAAAACTCAAAATGTGGTAAGAGCCTCTGGCTTAGTTATTAATTGTACCCGGTATCCACTAAGGGATATAGGATAGTATTTGAAACAAGCCCGGTATCTACAAGAGATATGGGCCAGTAAAAAGGCACTCAGTTATAACAAATTAATAAATGAAAGTGAGTCTTATAGATTTGCATATATATATATATATATATATATATATATATATATATATGTATGTATGTATGTTTTGAATGATTGAAATGTATTGTTGAATTGTGTTGAATGATAAATGTGAAAATTGTGAACAAAAGAGATTTGTGATGTTACATGATAATAAATGAAATGATGTGAATTATGTGCTTGTATGAGTTGATGTGTTATATGATTTGAGTGAGCTATCGATGATGGGTAGCTCACTGAGTTTGCAAAACCCATCAAAATTGAAACGTTGATATTTCAAGTTCGAGAGAGGATACTAGTGACGGAGAGACTCTAGAAGGAGTATAGTTTTTGTACTTCTGGATCGAAGAAATTACTCAAACATCGATTAGTTGAGGCTGAAGGGTCTAGATAGAATTTTTGTATAATTCCTCATGTGTAACATGTTCTGTGTACAAAGATGTAAACTTTGATTTGCTTTTGATAATGTACATATAGGGATGTTGTTAAGCTGCAATGTACATATTGTTTAAGAAATAAAATGAGAAATTTGGGTTTTTAAATAGTGTGATAATTATCTTTTAAATGATGCTGCCATGATTAAGCTAGTGACGTGACTACTTTAGCATGCCACCCTTGTGGGGCGCGTACTTGGATATCCGATAGGGTGTTGAGTATGTGTCCTGTGAGAATGGGGTGCTACAATTCTTGGTATCAGAGCATGGTTTGACATCCATAGGGATATATAGGAATATTAGACATGAAATATCGTGAGAAATATGGATAGTAATTGAAGTTATTATCTATTATAGGTCATCTGCCATAAGTGATCAAATGGGATAATCAGTTGATCTAGAATTAGTAGGAGCCAGTAAAGAGTCTTCTGTACCTCGACCTAAGAGAATGCCTTCCATAATTCCCGAAAGAAGGGAAAGGAGGTATCATAAACTGCGAAAGAAGGAGGCAGTGGACTTCTAAAGAAATACAGACCCTGTAGAGGTCGAGGGATGGCTAGAGAGAACAGGGAGAATTTTTGGTTTGATGGACTGTGAGTCAGACGAGAAGTTCGACTATGCAGTTTCCTTATTGCAAAGCCTAACATACCAATGGTGGAAAACTATTCCAGGCAGCATCACCAGGCCTTATAATTGAAGTGAGAAGATTTTTTGAAGGTCTTTAAGGAGAGCTACATGCCCAAGATCTACCTGAACAAAAAGATGAAGGAATTTCTGGATTTGAAGCAGGGCAAATTATTTGTGGCAGAATATGAGATTAGTTTAATGAATTGATAGGTATGCTACTACCTTGATTCCTACTGAGGAAGACAAGTGTAAGAGATTTGAAATGGGTTGAACATGGAGATTAGGACAAGACTAGTAATCACCAACTTGAGTAGTTTCACTGAGTTAAAAGCTGCCTCGATAAAAATTGAGTAGTTATTGAGAGAGGAACAGGTAGAGTATAAGTAAGATTCTAGAATGAAGAGACCTGGTGAATTCCAATCTAAATCTAGCAATAGATTTGAGAAACGCTAGAGTAGATCATCCCGATCATAGTTGAGATCGAGACAAATTGAGTTGAGGCCGAGAGGCAGCTTTGGTTACTCTGGCAGAGGTCAGGACTTATAATAGCCAACCACCACAGATGCCTAACTGTGAGCACTGTGGAAAGAGACATAGTGGTGAATGTTGGACATTATCAAAAGCTTGTTTCCATTGTGGCTCTCTTGAGTACCGAATCAGAGATTATCATGCCATTGTTGGTGCTCAGTCTGGTGTGAGAGGGGGATCAACAACTAAAGCAACTGTCCATTGGATCCGAGCTAGTGGGTCTGGACAGAGAGGTCATGGTAGAGGCAGGATGAGTTTTGGGAGTCCTACTATCAGGACTAATGTGCGGAGTAACCGATCGTAGTTCCAAGACAGAGTTTATGCAATGAACAGGTAGGAGGTTTAGGATTCTCTGAATGTCATTACAGGTGTGTTGCTTATTTTTGCTTATAAAGCTTTTGCATTACTAGATCCTAGATCTACGTATTCTTTTATCGCACAGTATCAAAAATCTAGGTTGCATTGTAATAGAGAATTATTGAAACATGGATTAGAGGTGAGTACACCGATAGGTAGTACCACAATAATAGGAGAAAACTGTAAGAGGTTTTTGATTCGAATTGATCAGGCAGAATTAGAAACATATTTGATTGTACTACAGTTAAGGGAGATAGATATTATCATAGGTATGGATTGACTCACTACTTATAGGGCTATCATGAATTGCTATACTAAGGAGGTGATATTAGAATCTCCTAATAAGCTAAGAGCAATTTTCTGAGGTATTAGTCAAGCTTTGCCAGCCAGGTTAATCTCATTCGTGAGTGCTTTGAGGTTGATGCAAGGAGGATGTGAGACTTATTTGGCCCAAGTCATCGATATTCGAACTAAGCAGAATGTGCAGGAGATTCCTGTTGTTAGGAAATTTTTGGATGTGTTTCCCACAGAATTATCTAGTTTACCTTCAGATAGAGAAACAAAGTTTACAATTAACTTAGTTCCAGGTGCTACTCCTATATCTATTACTCCATATAGGATGACACCTATGGAACTAAACGAATTGAAGACTCAGTTACAGGAGTTATTAGAAAAGGGTTTCATTAGACCCAGTGTATCACCCTGGGGAGTTCCAGTCTTATTTATGAAGAAGAAATATGGAACTCTGAGACTGTGCATTGATTATAGGCAACTGAATCGAGTAACAATGAAGAATAAGTACTCGTTGCCTGTAATTGATGATTTTTTTGATCAGTTGCAAAGAGCTCAAGTGTTCACTAAGTTGGACTTGAGATCTGGGTACTATCAGTTGAAGATAGCAGGGGTTGATGTACGGAAAAGTGCATTTAAGAGCAGGTATGGGCACTTGATTTTTTAGTAATGCCATTTAGGTTAACTAATGCCCCAGCTGCATCTATGACTTTGATGAATAAGGTATTTCAGCCCTACCTAGATCGTTTTGTAATTATGTTTATCGATGACATCTTAGTGTACTCAAAGAGTACAAAAGAGCATGTTGAGCACTTAAGAGTAATTTTACAGATTATGAGGGAGAAATAACTATATTCCAAATTAAGCAAATGTGAGTTTTGCTAGATCAAGTAGTATTTCTGGGTCATATAGCAACTGGGATAAGGCATACAAATGGATCCAAAGAAGATAGAGGTAGTAATGAAGTGGAAGGCTTTGAAGAATAGGCTCTGAAGAATGTATCAGAAATCTGGAGTTTTGTAGGATTGGCTGGATATTACCGAAAGTTTGTCGAGAGATTCTCATTAATCTCAGCCCCTCTGACTAAACTTTTAAGGAATAATGTAGTTTTCAGATGGAATGACTGTAGCACCCCCTTACCATAAGATATACACCGGGATGCTCGTAGGTCATTCCGATACATATCCTACGATAAGGGTGAACTACGAACAATCACTACTGTACCTCTCATGGCATCAAATCATAAAGCATCAATACTAAAAATCACTAATTTTTTGAAACCATAAATTTTTTCTCATTTCATATCATCAAAAGTAGTAATTTACATATCTGTCAGTTTTTCACTGTCTGTACATTATTCCAAAAGAAATCTAACACAAAAAGCCTAACTAGGTCATCCCTAAAAAATGCTAGTTGACCGACCTGCAAGCCATGACTTCTCTTGCCAACACGATCTACACGGTAGGAAAAGTCTCTCTGGAGCTAGGAGTCTACTCTCTCGGTCCTGAAAAATAATTTGCAATTTTGGGTGAGTTTGCGAATTCAGTGAGGAACCATCATCGATGGTTCACCCAATTCATGCATAGTCAAACAGATCACAGTTATATCATAATAGCCTATTCAGAAGTACCACATGATTATTCACACGAACACAAGGCGTTTTACCTTTCACTCAAACAAGACATTCAATCAAATACATATGTAATGCGTATGTGACCCTTTTTTCAATTTATTACGTTGTTGTGACCGAGGGCCTAAAACTCTCCCAATTTGGGCGCATTAATCGATGAGCCTGAGGCTCTGAATCACTGTGAGCTCGAGGCCTAATTACGTTGAGCTTTAAGCTCTCGGTGGCTGCTCCAGTCACAACTGTCAATTACTAATCATGCCTTTATGCATGGAATGCTTATGTCGAAATAAAACAAAGCCCATATCATAATCAATCCCAAATTAACACATTCACAGAAGTAGTTCACAATTAATCACATTAAAATCACATATAGCACTTCTATGTCATACTCTCCCAATATATCAGACCTCCAGTCCGGAATCCAGTCATAAACAAATGCACAAGCCCACCATTCTTCTCCACAGTGTTATAATTGCAAAATAATAAACAAATAATAATTGAGAAACCATCTAGGTTACTCACCAATAGCTTCCGAGCTAATGCCGAGAAGTCTCGACAACGTCCGTGGGATGACGTTCCAACTGTGCCTCTATAACAACCAAAAATATTCATACATTACCAAATGCACAATCAGAATTATTAAATAATGCACATATAGCAATTAAAATATGTAAAATGCATATTCGTGACATTCCCGACACTATTCCACAATTTCCCATCACAAAAATTTCTTCTAAAAATTAGAAAGCCATAGAAACTAAAATCACCCAATTCGGACCTCTATAGGTCCAATTATAAATAAAACACGAATCAGAAAAATCTTTACCCGGTTCTCTCACTTCGACCTAACCAATCCCTGACAATTTCATCTCTAAAAATTTTTAATTTTACAAATAAATGAAATTAAATATTATACAAATCCGATGCCTCAAGAATCAGGTCAATCGGATGTCAGACGCACAAGTTATGCGCAAAAGAAATAGCATTTAGAATTCAAACTAAATAATAATCAAATAATAAAAAAACAAATTAAAAAATTAAAAAATTAAAAAAGAAAATTTAATTGAGATGGGTCTCGCCCTCGATCTTGCGAGGGCGATCTGTCGCCCTCGCGAGATGCGAGGTTCCGGAAATCAATTTATTTTATTTTTTAAAAAAAAACCTAATTTTCCAATTTCACTAATAACTTTTCTTTCTTCCTATTCATATACCATCTCTT
Organism: Erythroxylum areolatum; assembly: GCA_024520975.1. Lineage (NCBI taxonomy): Eukaryota > Viridiplantae > Streptophyta > Magnoliopsida > Malpighiales > Erythroxylaceae > Erythroxylum > Erythroxylum areolatum. The sequence continues at coordinate 28,239,896 of JANIJH010000225.1, read as the reverse complement.
CTTTCACATAACCTATCTTTTCACACAATTGTCCAAAAATCACAAATAAAGTCTCATTGGAAAGATCTTGAAAAATCCTACAAGTTTCATGAAGAGCAAAAAATCCAATTTCACCTCTAAGGGTGTCAAAAATGCACTCAAAGACGCTGCCTAATCACACATTTACTACAACAGTGCAACACTTTTGAAAAAATCATAACTTTTCATCCCCTTTGCCAAAAATTACAAATTTTATATCAATCAAAAGAGCAAAACAAATTCTACA
>JANIJH010000225.1:28227447-28239531 GCA_024520975.1 Erythroxylum areolatum | reverse complement strand
GTTCCATAAAGGAATTTTATTTTTAACAAACGTTTTTTTAAAGAAGTTTTCAAAAGGGGAATACACAATTCAACCCCTCCCTTCTCGTGCATTCTATATCGTACTTAATCATTGTATTAACGTGTGATTCACTTCACTTGTTTCTGACAATACTCAAACAAAAGCTAAACCCTACCTCTCTTATGATACATCATGGCCAATACTTATGTCCCTTCCCTATCATATTTTCCACTTCTGCCCTCCTTCATCCTCAAACCTTCTCTGACAATTCCAGAAACACCCTTTCCATGAGATGTTCCTCCCAGATCTTGGAAGCAAATAGCAGGGGAAGAATCTCCCTTGACCTTGTCCTACTCACCACCTAAGGACATGGATGGTAGGCTAGTGGTTTGCCCCAACATTGAAGTCCTGAAGGATGGAGCTCGGGCTTGGGAATCAACTATGGTCGGTTTCTTTATTTGGAAAAGACCACCTTTTCCTTTAGTCTCCCAATGGGCCAATAAACTATGAAAGTCGAGAGGCTTGATAAATGTTCTTCTCTCTAAAGAGAACTTAATCCTTTTCACCTTCACCTCCACTTTAGATATCCAAAAAATTATGGGGGAAGGTCCTTGGAACTTTGGAAACCACCTAATTTTCCTATAAACTTGGCAGCCACACTTGAATCTTAAAACCCTTAAAATCCAAAGTATCCCACTCTAGATTAACTTCCCCAACATCCCGCTTAAGTATTGGACAACCCAAGGGCTTAGAGCATTAGCCAGCTACATTAGAAGGCCACTGTGCATAGATGAACATGCAACTAAGAAGAAACATCTTGGATATACCTGGATTTGCATCAATGTGAATATCTTCTAGGAACTCCCTAAACAAATTCCGATTATGAGGTTAGGAGAGGAAGATAAGCTATAGGAAGACACAATAAAAATTTCTTATCATTAGAAACCACCTTCCTTAAACCCTACTAAAATTTGGAAGGCCACAAGCAAGTTATTCAAAACAGGAAGCTACTAAGAGCTTATGGAGTCAGTTAAAACAGAATCCTTGGAAAACCCCCTTTCTATGACACCTAAGACCGTCATATTGCAAAAGGTCGATGATGCTATATCACCTGACAATAGGGAGAGACATAACAATGCAAATTTCTAAAACAACACACATAAACAGTTGAGGAGCATAGTATAACAAGCAATGCGAAGCAGGAATTTTCATAAACTCCGAATATAATACATGTTACTCAAACTGAAGTCAATGTTGACCATGTCATCCTAATCACTACTTCAGGGGTTATGCAAAGTATTGAAGGAGATATAGAGGTGAGTAATACTAACCTTATCTAATATGATATCATAGCAAGTCATAAAGCTTTTATTGCACTTAAAGAAACTATAACAAATGTTAAATTCCATACAGTGGAGAGAAGGAGATCCAAGAGGGGAAAAGGGAAAGGCAACATAAGCCAAACCTTTTAAACCATGTCTATAATCATGTGGAATGTACGTGAATAAATTGTCCCATTAAGAAGTTAGCTTTAAGGGACTTTGTTTTGAGAGAGAAGCCTCTCATATTTAGATTACTAGAAACCAAGGTTAGACTCGAAAATTTAGCTAAGTTGGATTTTTTGGTTCCTACTGGAACATGATTACTAACCACCAACATCATGCTTTAGGTAGAATATTATACACTATTAGGAGGATGAGCTCAAGTGGATCTCTTAGACTCAAATGAACAAGCCTTGCATATTAAATTATCCTTCTTACAGTAGCACATCCAGATAAATGTCTCATTCATCTATGCAAGTAACTTTCAATTCCAAAGAAGAGATCTATGGAATAACTTAACATCATTCAGCAACATTGTCTCCATTCCATGGCTAATATTTAGAGACTTTAACTCTATATTATGTCCCTTAGAGGAACAAGGACATTGCTATCTAAAGAATTATATAGTTGATTTAAAAGACACGGTGGAGAAATTTGGGGTGACAGATCTTAAGTTTTACTTGGTCTAACAAACAATAATCTGCTTGGCACATCAGGAAAAAATCGGATCGAGCCCTAGTAAACGACATTTGGCTCAGGACATTTCCTGACAGCCTTCCTACATTCAAAGACCCCCTCTTCTCGGATCACACACCCTTATAGTGGACAATTTATTCCAAAACTTTAGTAAGCATTATCCTTTTCGATTCAATAACTTCCTAGTGAATGTTCCAAGATTGTGTGAGGCATGTATAAAAGGAGTTGCACATAGATGTCAAAGGACCAAGCAGTCCTGTTATGTTCAAAAGCTGAAAGTTATCAAATAGGAATTGAAGATCCTAAGTTCTCTACAAAGGGCCGCAACTTCCACATTAAATTCCTTCAGACTCAAACTTCAAACTATCCAAGCTAGCCTTGTTGCTACCCTACTGATCCGATTCTGCTTGAAAGAGAAAAGAATATGCTATCATAATCCTTGAAGGTTACACACAAGCACAACTCTCTCTTGCAACAAAGAGCTAGAGTACATTGGCTAAAAAAAGGGGACAACTGCACTAGATTCTTTTTCAACTCCATTCTTATGAGGAAGATTGCAGCAAAATCCACTCTATAACTTCCAAAGATGGTGCAATTCTTCAGACACAGTGGGAAATCTAAGAGGAGGCAGTAAGGTACTTTAAAGATCTTCTAGGAACTCCTAACCCTTCAAATGTTACTTTTGATGAACTCAAAACTCTCTCCCTCAAACAAATGCCATCAGCTAACTCGGATCTTCTCATAAAACCAGTAGAAAATACAAAAATAGAAGTTGTAGTTTTTTCCATGGATCACTCCAAAGCTCCTGGCTTTGACGGCCTAAGTGAGTACTTCTTTTAGAAATCTTGGAGTAAGACAGGACCATTTGTTATAGAGGTAGTCAAAGAATTCTTCTCCAAGGCGATCCTCCTAAAAAAGATCAACAAATCATTTTTTTTATTCTTAAATGCTCCAACCCCACACATTTTAGGGATTCAGACCTATTGCATATACTAATTTCCTCTACAAGGTCATATCTAAGATACTTGCTTTAAGACTGAAAAAAACCCTAACTCATCTTATCAGTGACAACCAAGGCACCTTTATGTAAGACAAACATATAGGAGATGGCATTCTTATTGTACAAGAGCTCTTAAAAGTATACTCTAGATCAAATTACTCTCCAAACTGCACAATCAAAATTGATTTCCATAAAGCTTTTGATAGTGAGAGCTAAGATTTCCTATGGACATTACTGATGGCTCACGGATTTCCAGTTACCTTTATAAAGTGGATTAAAGAGTGTATCTCAACTTATTCCTTGTTTATTTTGATCAATGACACTCCTATCACACTTTTTAAGGCAACAAAAGGACTTGGGCAAGGGGATCCCTTGTCCCCCTACCTTTTCATCCTTTGTAAAGAGACTCTTAACTCTCTCATCAAGCATGAAGTGCTCAAAAACCCAAAATTTAGATAACATGCTAAATGTAGAATATTGATTTGACTAACCTATACTTTACAGATGATCTGCTTTTATTTTGCAGGGCCTTGATGGACTCCATAAAAAGTTATATGGTAGCTCTTAAAAAAATCAAAAGCTTCTTTGAACTACACTTTAACCCAACAAAGAGCCATTTTCTCCTATCCAAAAATGCTACTGATTTGGGACCTCTCATCTCTCAATCAAAAGAGATGCTTTTTAAACAAACACCTTTATTGTATCTTGGATTACCAGTTTTAACTAAAAGACTCTCATATGAGGAATGCATTCCACTCCTAGAGAAAATATAGAGAAGAATCAGTTTGTGGGTTAATAAGTCTCTGTCTTATGTGGGGAAGGTTCAACTCATCAAATCGGTGTTAAACTCTCTCTATATTTATTAGAGCTCTCACATCTTTCTTTCTCAAGATATCATTAAAACCATTGAAAGAATCCTCAAGAACTTCCTATGGAACACCCAAATGGTATTAAAGGTTTAGTTAAAGTGAAATAGCTAATATCTATTTCCCTAAGGATGAAGGAGGGCTAATCATAACTCCTAATCAAAATCACAAATCAAGCCCTAATATTGAAAACACTATGGTGGATTCTTATGGATAAAAACTCACTTTAGGTGAAATGGATATATTGTTATTTTCTTAAGGAAAGAAGCCTATGGAGCATTAAGAAATTAGCCTCATACTCTCATTTTCTCAACCAAATTCTAAAATTGAGGGATAAAGTCCGAGAAGGGATCTCTTGCAAAATTGGGAATGGTAATTTGACATATGTTTGGTTTGACATCTGATCTAACTTGGGACCTCTCATACGTCATTATAGCAATCTAAACAGTCCCTAAACTGCTTCGCTCAAACTTAAACTCAACTTAATGATTACAGAGGGCACCTAGAATTTTCATCAAAACTTAAGGCATCTCTAACCATCGTATCTTCCTTAACCTAACTTTTAGACACATTCTACTGGCAGACCCAACCTATCCTTAAACCCACCAACAAGGCTATAAGAGATCTATTAAGATGTAGGAAACAAAAGGTGAAATGGCACATATTTGTTTGGAGCAAGGTAAAGACCCAAAGGTATCTTTCATATTATGGTTACAATCCTAAATATTCTGAACACGGCTAATAGAATTCAATATCTACAAATGGACATAACATGTCCAATATCTAAGAACCATGTGGAAACAAGAGATCATCTCTTCTTCACATACCCTATAGCAAAATGGTATGGGAATTTATAGCTAATATTTGTCTGTGGCTTAATCCTGGGAACACTATCACAAAGGTTGTTCAAAAATTGACCAACCACATAACCCCTCCAAACCCAAATAGAAAGATCCATGTTCTATCCCTAGGACTCTGTGTATATAGATTATGGAAGCAAAGGAACCTCAGAAAGTTTGGCGGAACTAACTCTCCCAAAGAGGTTCTCGTATCTGAGATCATCTATGAACTCAGAGAGCTCATTCTACTTCGAAACCTCGATCAAACATATAACATAACTATCCTTGCTGCAACATCCTATTATCCCATGTTAGGGGCTAGAACCCTAAAATAGTGTACATGAGAGTTTATTAAGAAGTTAGAAAGTGCATTTCATGCTCATGCATAATATAGCATACACACAAATGTGATTATTACTTATTGCACATATAAAAATGATTGTACATGCATTCATTGATATTTTTCGTGTATAATTGATTTATAAATGTGATTTTATTAAGAATTGTGGATTATATGTACTGAAAATTAATTGGAGAGTATAATTATTGATTTGAAATTTTTGGTGAAATTTAGGAAAATTTTGAAATTATGAATATTTTTATACTAGGAAATATGTCAAGTGGCAAGACAATTGATTTATAGTAGTAGAAATAAGTGTCAAATGGCAGTTGAAATAATTGGTTAATGGTATTAGGATTTGTTGAGAATATGACATTGAAAATTGGGAGACAATTGGATTGAAAATTGGAGACAAATGCACTAGTTAAATAAGAGAATCAAGTGAGACTATAGGAAGTGGACATGTGGCAAGTGGCATCAGCCATGCATCCACCCCCACGACACTCTCTCCCAAAGTGAGAGACCATCTTCATTTTTATTTGTCTTTCACTGTAGTAATTTGTTCTCACCTTCTTCATTTCGTTCTTCATATTCTTCACCTATAAAGCTCTCTCTTTTCCTTAACAATGCAAGCTTTGTTCTCACCCGTCTTGCCACTTTCATTTTGTTATCTTCGTCACTGTCACTAAAAAGACCTAACCATACAACCTTCAATTGTTGATGATCTTGTGATATTGGAAAGTTAGGGTTCAAGTGACCTTGAAGAGTTTGGAGTCTTAACCAAGTAAGTATCGTATGGCTCTTCATGATTTGTAAAATGAAACATACATCATGATAGTTAGCAATTAAATGTTCATGAAATGAGGTTGTTTATTTGTTGAAACGTGAATGAGACACTTGGGTGTGTCCATGTCTTGCTTTTGCATATTTGATGAACAATATTTCATAAGATGTTGTTGAGATGATTTTTGAGATAAATAGATCATTATGATGATGTAAAAAGAGTGCAGAAAAATTTGATAGGTAAATGGGTGTTTCACGCTTTATTTTCACTATTTATATACGTGGATCTCTTTGGGTGTTTTGGAGATGAACTAAAATGAGTCTAGAGTTAAGGAAAAAGAAGTAATGTGATGTCGTGAAATGGGAAGAATTAAAATGATAAGTTAGAGATGAAATGAAGGTGTTGATGAAGTTGAAGAAGTGCATAAAATATTATGAACATGCGTATATGTTATGTTCAATTTTTGACGTTTATGATCAATCATAGATTTTGATTTGTGTTTGAATGAGTTGAGCTAAAATGGAAGTAGGAATAAAAAGGAAATAATAAGGACATAAGTTAGAAATTATAGACTAAGCAGAAGAGATGAAGTAGTGATGAAAAAAATGTTGTTTCGTAAAATCTGGGGAAGATCGTCTTTCACAATTGTGCACAAGCACAATAGTGATAGAGAGGGAACCTTAGAGGAGCTGCATGATCGTGCACAAGCATGATCATGATAGAAAGGAACCCTCAAGGGACTTGCATGATCGTGACAGAGAGGAAACCTTAAAGGAGTTGCACGATCAGAAAGGATTATCTGGGAGTTGTATGATCATGCATAAGCATGATCATGACGAAAAGGACACGATCATGATAGAGAGGAAGCGTCAAGCAGTGCATGTTGGTGCACAAGCATGATCGTGAAAAAGGGCAATCAACAGGAAGTGCATGATCATGACAGTGAAGGTGTTTTGCTTTTTGACAAATTTCGATGCCCTTCACTCTTTTGACCATAACTTCTTCTCCGAACCTTCGATTTACTTGAAATTTGGACCAAGAACTCCTCACACATTTTATTTCCTCTCAAAAAAATTTCATGTCCATCTGAGTCCATAAGGAAAGGATTGATAATGATTGATTGATGAATTTAGGATGAAAAATGATGAAGTGTGCTGGAATTTGTTAAATGGAGTGTTTTCACTGAGCAGGCATCTGTATTTTGGACATATCCTGATCTTTAGATATCCAAATGGAATTATTTTTAGTTTATATTAAACTATAGACATATGGATACAAATTTAATGAAGGAATCAAATTTTAATTATGTCTTTAATAGTTTCAAACTTTGGCTCGAAGTTGAGTACTGAGTGTTATTGCAGTTTGAGAACAGTATAAAGTATTTTGTGCATAACTTGTAGAATACTTAACTGAATTGTATGAAATTTAGTTCATTAGAAACTAAGACATAGAGGAAGATTTGTTTAGTAGAATGTGTTTCCTAAATACTTCATGTTCCTTGTCATAATGATCATACAAAATTGACCCAAAAAATTGTTTTGAGAAAAAACTGGAATGATAGAATGAGTGATGAACTTAGAATGAAATTTTATTATTGAGGTGTAAACCTAAGTTAAAATTATACTTCTATGAGTTTTGAAGTATGAATGATCTTGTGATGAGAATAAAAGAAATATACCCAGGATTGTCATTGAGCATGTATTGTACATAGTCCATATACACATTTGTGTATAAATGAGTACTTATATAATTGTGCAAAGTTGTGATATGTGTAAGTATATGTTGTATGTTATAGAAGAGCATTTAGAGTGCCAACATATAGAAGTTGTGAGGATTTCGAGGCAATAGCTATTTGGAGCAAATTGTGAGTAACCTAGATGTTCTCACTTAATAAATTGTTTGTTTTAACTTCTGCATTAAATTATTATGTGAATGTGATTATGTTGATTCTGGACATTGAATGTCCAAGGAGTTTGATACATGAATTATATATATTGGAAGTGCTCCTTGTATTTGAATCTAACATAAATAAGTGTACTCAACATAATGGTTGAATGTCAGACTTAGGTCCGATGACATGTAAAAGTGAATATGTAAAGTGACTAACTGATATTATGTGAATCGATGCATTTCATACACGAATGCATGATTATGACCTAAGTAGCCACCGAAAAAGAGCTTAAAGCTCAGAATGTGATTAAGAGCCAAAGGCTTGTTATGTATAATGAGCCCTATTTTTCCAATAGATAAGGGATAATTATCAATGAGCCCGATATCCACAATGGATACGAGATAATTATAGGCACTTGGTCACAACAACATAATAATCGAAATAAGTCTCATGAGCATTGCATATACATTTAATATGTATGTTTTGAATGATTTAAATTGATTGTTGTATTGTGTTGAATGAAAAATGTGGAAATTGTGAAAAAGAGAGCTTTGTGATGCTACATGATGATAATTGAAATGATATGAATTATGTGATTATAATTGACATGTTATATGATATGACTGAACCATCGAGGATGGTTAACTCACTGAGTTATCAAAACTCTCCAAATTTGCAACATTAACATTTCAAGTTTGAGAGAGACGATATAGCTTCTAAGTCAAATAAGAAGAGAGCTATCACTGATTTTGGATAAAAGACATGGCTTAAAGGTCTGTCAACTGAGACTGAAGGACTTAGATAAAATTTTATTTGATTCCTCATGTATGTAGCATGTTAAGTATACATAGACGTAAACCCTAATTGGTTTTTGATGATGACCATATATGGATATTTTGTAAAGTTACAATGTACATATTGTTTAAGAAATGAAATGAGGAATTTGGGTTTTTAAATATTGTGATATTTATGCTTTGAATGATGATGCCATGATTAAGTTAGTGACGTGACTACTATAACATGCCATTACTATAAGATATGTACTTGATGTCCTCGGGATGTTCTAGTATATACTCTATGGTAGTGGGGTGTTACAAGTTCTTGGTATCAAAGCATGGTTGGCATCCATAGGGATATAGGAATATTAGACATGAAATATCGTGAGAAATGCGAATAGTAATTGAAGTTATTGTCTATTATAGGTCATCCGCTATAGGTGATCAAGTGGGACAATCAGCTGACCTAGAATTAATAACAGCCAGTATAGAGTCTTCTGTATCTCGACCTGAGAGAATGCCTCTAATAATTCTCGAGAGAAGGGAAAGAAGGTATGATAAACTGCGAATGTAGGGGGTTGTGGACTGCTATGGAAGTACAGACCCTGTAGAGGCCGAGGGATGGCTAGAGAGAATGGAAAGGATCTCTGATCAGATGGACTGAGAGCTGGATGAGAAGTTCGACTACGCAGTTTCCTTATTGCAAGGACCATCATACTAATGGTGGAAAATTGTTCTAGGCAGTACCACCAAGCCTTATAACTTGAAGTGGGAAGACTTTCTAAAGGTTTTCAAGGAGAATAACACGCCCAAGATCTACCTGGACAGAAAGATGAAGGAATTTTTAGATTTGAAGTAGGGCCACGTATACGTGGCTAAATATGAGATCAAGTTTAATGAAATGATGGGATATCTACTGCCTTGATTCCTACAGAGGAAGAAAAATGTAGGAGATTTGAAGATTGGTTTAACATGGAGATTAGGACAACGCTGGCAATCACCAACTTGAGCAGTTTCACTGAGTTGAGAGCTGCCTCATTTACAATTGAGCAGCTATTGAGAGAGAGACAAGTAGAGTATAGGCAAGGGTCTAGAATGAAGAGACCTAGTGAATATCAGGGTAATTTTGGTAGAAGGTTTAGTAAGCATCAGAACAGATCTTTTCGGCCAACGGCTAGCTTAAGACAGTCAGGGTCTAGACAGAGGGATAGCTTTATACAACTGGCAGTGAAAGAGGTGTAGTAACGAGTCAGTTACCCAATTGTGAGCATTATGGGAAGAAGCATAGTGTTGAGTGTTATAAACTGACTAGAGCTTGCTTTAGATACGGCTTTTTTTTATCATCAAATCAGAGATTGTTCCATTGTGTGTGGAAAACAGTCGAGAAGGAGAGGAGGAGTGGTAACTGAACTAATTCTCTAGCAGAGCCGAGCCATTAAGTCTGGATAGAGAGGTCATGGTAGAGGCGGAATGAGTTCTAGAAGTCCCATTGTTAGGACTGAGGTGCGGAGCAATTGACCATAGTCTCAAGCCATAGTATATGCAATAACCAGATAGGAGGCTTAGGATTCTCTGGATGTCATTGTAGGTGTGTTGCTTATTTTTTCTTATGAAGCTTTTGTATTGCTAGATCCTGGATCTATGCATTCTTTTATCGAACCGCATCTGGCATCTAGGCTACATTATGATAAAGAACTGCTAAAACATGGATTAGAGGTGAGTACACTGATAGGTAGTACTACAGTAATAGGAAAAGTCTGCAAGAGGTGCTTGATTTGAATTGAATAGGCAGAATTGATTGTACTACAGATAAGGGAGATAAATATTATCCTATGCATAGATTGACTCACTGCTTATAGGGCTATCATGAACTGCTATACTAAGGAGGTAATATTAGAATCTCCTAATCAGCCGAGAGCAATTTTTTGAGGTATTAGTCAAGCAATGCCAACCAAACTGATCTCATTCATGAATATTTTAAGGTTAATGCAAGGGAGATGTGAGGCTTATTTGGCCCACGTCATTGATACTTGAACTAAGCATAATGTACAGGACATTCTTGTTGTTAGGGAATTCTTAGATGTGTTTCCTACCGAATTATCTAGTTTACCTCCAGATAAGGAAACAGAGTTTACGATCGACTTAGTTCCATGTGCTGCTCCTATATCTATTCCTCCATATAGGATGGCATCTGTGGAACTAAAGGAAATAAAGGCTCAGTTGTAAGAGATGTTGGAAAAGGGTTTCATTAGACCCAGTGTATCACCATAGGGAGCTCCAGTCTTATTTGTGAAGAAGAAAGATGGAACTTTGAGAATGTGCATCGATTATAGGCAACTGAATCAGGTAACAGTGAAGAACAAGTACCCGTTACCTAGAATTGATGATTTGCTTAATCAGTTACAGGAGCTCAAGTGTTCACTAAGTTGGACTTGAGATCTAGGTACTATCAGTTGAAGATAGCAGAGGTTGATGTATCGAAAAGTGCATTCAGGAGTAGGTATAGGCATTTTGAGTTTTTAGTAATACCATTTGGGTTAACTAATGCCCCAGCTACATTTATAGATTTGATGAATAAGGTATTTCAGTCCTACCTGGATTGCTTTGTCATTGTGTTTATTGATGACATCTTAGTGTACTAAAAGAGTAGAGAAGAGCATGCTGAGCATTTGAGAGTAATCTTACAGATTATGAAGGAGAAACAGCTATATGCCAAATTCAGTAAATGTGAGTTTTGGTTGTATCAAGTAGTGTTCTTAGGTCACATAGTAACTGGATAAGGTATACAAGTGGATCCAAAGAAGATAAAGGCAGTAATGAAGTGGGAGGCTCCAAAGTATGTAACAGAAATTCGGAATTTCCTAGGATTAGCCAGATATTACTAGAAGTTTGTCGAGGGGTTTTCATTGATTTCAGCCTCTCTGACTAAACTTCTGAGGAAGAATGTATTTTTTAGATGGAATGTTGATCGTCAAAAAAGCTTTGAGGAACTGAAGCATGAATTAACTACAGCACCGATATTAATTATTCCATCAAGAACTGGAGGATATGTAGTATACAGTGATATTTCGCATCAAGGATTGAGATGTGTGTTGATGCAGTATGGCAAGGTCATAGCTTATGCATTGAGACAATTAAGGTCTCACGAGATAAATTATCCAGTACATGATTTAGAGCTTGCTGTAGTTGTTTTTGCTCTAAAGATATGGAGACACTATCTATATGGAGAGACATTCCAAATTTATACCAATCATAAGAGCTTGAGGTATCTGTTGAGTTAAAAGGAATTAAATATGAGACAGAGGAGATGGGTGGAGTTGATAAAGACTATGACTATACGATTGAGTATCATTTGGAAAGAGCTAATGTGGTGGCAGATGCATTGAGTAGAAAGTCGAATAGTAGTGTAGCTCAGATTCAGTTATCGAGGTTACCGATGTTGGACCCTGAACTTTCTTGAAAATTAGAAATTATAAAATGAAATTAAATGAGAAAATATGGCATGATTCTTTGTAATGAATGAAAAGTATAAATGAATTTATGAGCATTTTGATGAAATGAAAGACAATT
>JANIJH010000225.1:28211527-28227347 GCA_024520975.1 Erythroxylum areolatum | reverse complement strand
CATAAATCACTCCAATTCAATTTTTCAAACACAATTATCACATATTTCACAAAAATTTACATTTAGACACATATGCCAGAAAATGTCATGAATGCATGTACAATCATGTGCATGTGCAAAAATTACCATTCATATCTATATAGAGGTTATATGATGCATGAACATACGAGGTATATTTATACTCGCCTAACCAGTCCCAAATGACCAATTTACCCTTCCAATCGGTGATGGGATGTTACAATGACAATTGTCAGAAAATCTTTAAGGAACTGAAGCATTAGTTGTCTACAGCACCAGTGTTAACTATTCCATCAGGAACTAGAGGATATGTAGTATACAGTGATGCTTCGCAGGCAGGATTGGGATATGTGTTGATGCAATATGACATAGTGATAGCCTATTCATCGAGATAATTAAGGTCTTATAAGATAAATTATCTGGTACATGATTTAGAGCTTACTGCAGTTGTTTTTGCTCTAAAGATATAGAGACACTATCTGTATGGAGAGACATTCCAGATATATACTGATCATAAGAGCTTGAGGTATCTGTTGAGTCAGAAGGAATTGAATACAAGATAGAGGAGATGGATAGAGTTTTGTACGATTGAGTATCATCCAGGAAAAGTTAATATGGTGGTAGATGCATTGAGTAGAAAGTCGAATAGCAGTGTAGCTTAGAATCACTTATCGAGGTTACCAAGATTAATTTAGTTGAGAGCTCTAAATGTGGAGTTGAATCTAGAGCAGAATGAAGCATTGATAGCCACTCTAAGACTGAGGCTGATATTGTATGACATAATCAGAAAGGTACAGAGTAAAGATCCTAAAATGGTGAAGCTTATTGAGAAGTTGAAAATGAAACCGAATTCTAAGTTTGAACTGATAGATGAGACACTATAAATAAAACAGAGGCTGTGTGTGCCTAATGTGAATTAATTGAGAAAAGAAATTCTGGAGGAAGCTCATGTAGCAGCTTATGCTATGCATCCTGGTACCACCAAGATGTATAATACACAAAAGTAGCATTTCTAGTGGCCTGGAATGAAGAAGCAAGTGGCGGAGTATGTTACTAAGTGTTTAACATGTCAACAAATTAAAGCTAAGCGTTAGGCTCCGGTTGGGATGCTACATTCATTACCTATTCCAGAATAGAAATGGGAGTAAATTACGATGAATTTCATAATGGGATTGCCAAACACTCTGAGGCAAAATGATGCTATATTGGTTGTGGTGGACCGATTGACTAAGTCGGCTTATTTCTTACCAGTGAGAGAGAATAACTCACTAGAACAGTTAGCCCAGAAGTGTGAATGAGGTAGTTAGACTACATGGGATTCTAGTATCCATTGTATCGGACAGGAATCTCAGATTTACTTCAAGATTTTGGAAGAGCTTACAGTCAGCTATGGCTACAAAGTTAAACTTCAATACTGCTTTTCATCCTCAAACAAATAGACAGAGTGAGAGGACAATTAAGACTGTTGAGGATATGCTCAGGGCATGTGTATTAGAGTTTCAAGGAGCATGAGATCAGTACATAGCTTTAATTGAGTTCGCATATAATAACCACTATCACGTTAGTATCAGAACGGCATCATATGAGGCATTATATGACAGAAAATGTCGTTCACCTCTGTATTGGGATGAAGAGGGCTTGACAATAGTAAAAGGCCCAGAACTAATTCAGGATATTTTGGATAAAGTGAAACCGATCCGAACTCGAATTAAAGCAGCTCAAGATAAACAAAAGAGCTATGTGGACCAGCACCAAAGGGATATGGAATACAATGTAGGAGACAAAGTGTTTGTGAGAGTGCCGCCTTGGTGAAGAGTGCTGAGGTTCAGTAAAAAGGATAAGTTGAACCCTAGGTACATTGGTCCTTATGAGATCATTGAGAGGATAGGACCATTGGCATACAAGTTAGCTTTATTGAATGAGATGTCTCAGTTACACAATGCATTTCATGTGAGTATGCTCAGAAGATACCGATCTAATCCAATGCATGTGTTACTGGCTCAAAAGATCGAAATAACTAGTAATCTGAGTTATATTGAGGAGCCGCTTAAGATAGTGGGATATCAAACAAAATAATTGAGAACCCGAGTAATTCCATTGGTGAAATTCCTTTGGAAGAATCACTCGAGTGAGTAAGCAACTTGGAAAATGGAGGAGCATATGAAGAGACAATACCCCCACCTGTTCAAACAGTCAGGTTAGAATTTCGAGGATGAAATTTCTTAAGAAGGGGAGAATTGTAACATCCCGTTATCCCATGTTAAGGGTTAGAACTCTAGAATAGTATACATGAGAGATATTATTGAGAAATTAGAAAGTGCATTTCGTGCTCATGCATCAATTAGCATACGTACATGTGAATTTGATAATTGCACATATCACAACGATTGTACGTGCATTTATTGACATTTTTGGGTATAATTGATTTATAAATGTGATTATATTTAGAATTGTGGTTTATATGTATTGAAAAGTACTTAGTGATAATAATTATTGATATAGAATTTTTGGTGCAATTTAGAAAATTTTGGGTATTTTTAGACTAAAAAAAGCCAAGTGACAAGACAATTAATATATGGTAGTAGAAATAAGTGTCGGCAGTTGAAATTATTGGCAAATGGTATTAGGATTTGTTAAGAATATGATATTGAAAATTGGGTGACAATTGGAGTAGAAATTTGAGACAAATAGACTAATTATTAAAGGGATCCAGTCACTTGCCATGCCACACACTCACCCACGACTCTTTTAACATTGAAAGACCATTTTAATTGTTTTATTCTTGTTTCTTCTTCTTCGTGGCTTTTGTCTTCACCTTTTTCATGAATTTTCGCACCAATCTCCATCAACGTTAAACTTAGCTCTCTCATCTTTCACTTGCTACTCTCACCTTGTTGTCTTCTTCATTTGCCACAAAAAAAAACTAAACCTCCCAACCTCCATGATGATGTACGTGGGTTGTATAAGAAGTTAGGACTTCTTGGTGCTTTTGAAGAAGTTGGAGTTTTAGCAAGTAAGTAACATATTAATTCTCATCATTTGTATGAATATGAAATAAATATGGTGATTAATTGATATTGAATGATCATGAGAATAGTGGTCATTATATGTGTGCATCGTGGATGAAGAATGAGAATATTGACGTCTTGTTTCTTTGAGTGTATGATGCGTAATAATAAAGAGATCATGCTTCAAATTTTAGTGTGATAGTTTAGAAGTGAAATAAATGTGATAATGGAGTAAGATATGTGTGCAAAAAATATGATGAATGTGTATATATGAAATGTTCTATTCTGATGTAATGATCAATCATAGAATATGAATTGTTTGGGATTGATATTGAACTGAAATGGAAGTAGGAATGAAGAGGAAATAATGAGGACATAATCTAGAAATGATAAACTAAGCAAAAGAGATGAACTAGGATGAAAATGATGATGAAGTGTGCTGGAATATGCTAAAAGTAGTGTTTTCACTGAGTATGCATCTGTATTTTAGTCATATCTTGATCTGTAGACATCAAAATGAGATGATTTTTATTTGGATTAAATGAGATACATATGAATACAATTTTTATGATGAAATTGAATTTGAATTATGTCTTTAAGAGTTTCAATTTTTGACTTGAAGTTGAGTACTGGGTGCTATTGTAGTTTGAGAATAGTCGGTAGTATTTTGTGTATAACTTGCAGAATACTCAACCAAATTATATGAAATTGGTGTCATTAGAAACTTATTACATATAGGAACAAATTTTTAGAGCACTTATTGCTTAAATCCTTCTTTTTCTTTGTCAAAATGGCCATGAAAGATTGATCCAAAAATTTGTTTTGAGAAAAGCCATCAGGTAGTGCACGATCATGATAGAGAGGAAGCCTCAGAGGAGTTATATGATTGTGCACAAGCATGATCATGATAGAGAGGAAACCTCAGGGGAGTTGTATGATTGTGCACAAGTATGATCGTGACAGAGAGGAGCTATCAGGTAGTGCATGATCTAGCACAAGCACGATCGTAACAGTGAGAGTGCAATGTTTTTTGACAGTTTTGAATACCCTCCACTCTTTTGACCATAACTTCTTCTCTAGACCTCTTATTAACTTGAAATTTGAACCATAAACTCATCACACGTTTTACTTCCTCTCTACCAAATTTCATGATCATCTAAATTCATTAGGAAAGGATTAGTAAATGATTGATTGATGATGTTATAAGAATCAAGTGTTTTGAGCCATGAACTGTAGTGCATGATTGAGTGATGAACTTGAAATAAGTTTGTATTATTGAGGTGTAAATGTAAGTTCAAATTATACATAAATTAGTTTTAAAGTACGAATGATCATGAGATGAAAATAAAGAAAATATAACCGAGAATGTTATTAAGCATGCATTGTACATAATCCACATACACATTTGTGCATAAATGAGTACTTATATAATTGTGAAAATTGTGATGTGTGTAAATGTGTATGCATTGCATGATATAGAAGAGCAATTAGAGCGACCACATCCAGATGTTATCGGGACTTAGAGGCAATAGCTATCTAGAGCAAACTTTGAGTAACCTAGATGGTCTCACTTGATTAATTGCTTATTTTAAATTTTGTATTGAATTATATCAATGTGATTGTGTTGATTCTGGATATTAAATTTTTGAGGCATTTGATGCATGAATAATATATTGGAAGTGTTCCTTGTATGTGAATTTGATGAAATAAGTGATAGTCAAGATTATTGTTGAATGTCGGACCAAGGCC
This sequence comes from Erythroxylum areolatum, assembly GCA_024520975.1. NCBI lineage: Eukaryota > Viridiplantae > Streptophyta > Magnoliopsida > Malpighiales > Erythroxylaceae > Erythroxylum > Erythroxylum areolatum. The sequence goes on along the minus strand of JANIJH010000225.1, from coordinate 28,222,572 downwards.
CGATGATAAATGTGAATGTGAATGTGAAACTGAAATCAAGTGACTGATTGAAAATATGTGAATGTAATGCATTTTATTACATGAATGCATGACAATATAAAGGCTGTTGTAACTAGAGTAGCCACTGAAAAAGAGCTTAAAGCTCAAAATGTGGTAAGGGCCTCTGGCTTAGTTGTTAATTGTACCTAGTATCCACTAAAGGATATGGGAAAATATCTGAAACAAGCCCGGTATCCACAAGGGATATGGGCTAGTAAAAAGGCGCTTGGTTACAACAAAATAATAAATGAAAGTAAGTCTCATGAGAATTGCATATACATTTAATATGAATGATTGAACTATTTTGTTGATTTGTGTTGAATGATAAATGTGAAAATTGTGAAAAAAAGAGAGCTTTGTGATGCTATATGATAATAAATGAAATGATGTGAATTATGTGATTGTATGAGTTGATGTGTTATATGATTTGAGTGAGCCATCGATGATGGGTTGCTTACTGAGTTCGCAAAACTTTTCAAAATTGCAACGTTGACATTTTAGGTTCGAGAGAGGATACTAGTGACAGAGAGACTCTAGAAGGAGTATAGTTTTTATACTTTTGGATTGAAGAAATAGCTCAAAGGTCGGTCAGCTGAGACTAAAGGATCTAGATAGAATTTTTGTATAATTCCTCATATATGTAATATGTTTTGTATATAGAGATGTAAACTCTGATTAGCTTTTGATAATGTACATATAGGGATGTTGTTGTTAAGCTACAATGTACATATTGTTTAAGAAATGAAATCAGGAATTTGGGTTTTTAAATAGTGTGATAATTATCTTTTAAATGATGATGTCATGATTAAGTTAATAACTCCACTGCTTTAGCATGCACCCTTATGGGGTACGTACTCGGATATCTGGCAGGATGTCAAGTATGCGTCCTGTGAGAGTGGGGTGCTATAAAATGTAAGCTCTTTGTAACGATCGTGACATGAAGGCCATGATCGTGCGCCAAAACTGATGCTTCTGTCACGATCGTGGCAATTTGGCCACAATCGTGGGCTGTCTCCCTTGCTTCTGTCACAATTGTGGCAGGATGGGCCAAGATCATGGGTTGTTGTTTCAGTCTAGGTCTTTTCAAAACTTCTCCATTCTTTGTTGTTGACCCTGAAATACTAACAAACACATCAAGATACCTCAAAGACATAATAATAAGCTCAAATGCTTGTACTAACCTATAAAAACACTTACACAAATAATTTACAAACTTACATAATTCTACTGAAAACATATACTAAACAATCGAATAAACGACTAAATACATATCAAACTATGGCCTAAAATACGATGTAATTTACACTTATCACATCTCCACACTTAAACGTTTGTTTGTCCTCAAGCAACCAAAAACACCCAACCAAAGTAATAAAACACAAAACATGCATATGCAATAATGAGGCAATAGCTTCAACTTAGCGAAACAAATTTAACTATAAACACCATCCTTTAAGTCATTCTAACTTATTAACAAGATAAATCCACGTCTAAACACTTTGGATTAAATATATAAATTAATCAAAATTTTATTGTTGATTATATTCACCTTTATCACTTGCACACACACAGTGATAATCATTCAGTTAAAACAAAAGTGTAGTTATTCCTCAATAAGTTTTCATGAAAAATCAAGCTACTAACAAGTTTGGTAGGTTTTTATTTGAAAACATTCTTTTTGTTGATTTTTTAAGGAAATGAGCCTAGTATTTTACGCAGAGGCAAACATTTATGATAAATGTCGATCCGGTTACTCAACTAAGTCATGTTGCTATTAAGTTGTTTGGTTGCAATGTTATTATAGCCTTTTTACACAAAGACACACATTTTTTATGCATGTCAATCTAGTTATTCAGCTACATCACATTCTAAACTAGCTACTAGCTTTAATCATAACTCGAAGGCCAGGGAAATAGTTTTTTTAGTTAAAATGTATATAATTTTTTTCACACAAAATTTTGCCTACCTTATTGCTTTAACTAATCATTCTCATAAAAATGTACTAATAATGTCACTTATTTGATTGGCCTAAAATTATAAATGAGCATGGAAAGTTCCTATGGTAAATGGACTAACATCGTTATCCCAATTAACCAACATATTTGGCCTTAAGTAACTTTGGTCACTAATTTCATAAGCTAATAAATCTTTGCAACCTAAAAGGCTATATTTCAGGTTAAATCTATCCCGTTAAGTCCTAGCCATACACTCATTCACACAATTCACATCATGCAACCTAAACAAACTATCATAAAATATGCAAAACTCACACTCATGGTTAAAAAAATACACAATCCTCCCCACACTTGAACAACACATTGTCTTCAATGTGAGAAGCATACATACAACCACATAAGGTGGAATAAAAACAATATATTGAAAAAGAACAAAATACCAACACAATTGAAAAGAAAAGGGTTAGAACACGAAATCATCATGGTGACTGAGGTGGTAATGTGTCTAAGTCAGAGATCAAATGCATTAGACATTGAGCTAGGTTTCCTTTCTTATAATTGATTAAAAAAGAGTAGGAGAGTTAGCAATCCAAAATATTCCAAATCATTAAGAACTTATTTTTGAAATTTAAAACAAATCTAACTATGCAACAATTTAAACCTAACTACTAAACGTGCTAATTTATGGTAATTAGCTTGACATTGTATCATTGGAAACTCGATCGCAATCAATTATGAGCAGGTTGCTTCTACCCTTTTTGTTCAACATCAACTTTATAGCCTGTAACTAAGCTACAAATTGCAAAATGATCAGAAGGACAATATTGATAAAGTTTAGAAAACTAACTAATTTCAATAACATCCTTTTCATTAACAATCTGTCAATAAAAAAGGGAATAACGAAACCATATGAATCTTCAATCGAATCCAAAAGTTTGTCCTGTAAGAAGGTGAGTTGCTCTTTTTCTTCCTTAATCACCTTTGTCTCCTCTGCTTCTTCTGCTTCACGAACAAAAACTTTCATAGCTTCTTCAAACTCAATGTCTCTTGTAATTTGTTCTTCATCCTTTTATTCTTTAAAAGATTCGAACACATCAATTATCTTGAATGAGCTACTATCTTTTGGATTCTTTAATGCATCATTCTTGTTGAATATCACTTGGTCATCATTAATCGGAAGGATAAGGTTCTTTTCATGAACATGTACCCAAGATTCTTCAATGTTTAAATACGGTATATCAAGAACTGGTGAATAAAGGGGAGGGTTGACATTCTTTTCTTCATCCTCTTTCTTCGTCTTTTGGTCTTTAATAAGGTAAGGTTCAACTTGGTGTTCCACTAGTTCTTTTAGGTCATCCCCATTCTTAATTGTGATAGCCTCATATTGCTCTTATTGATGTAAATCTATATTTCTCATAGAGTCTTCTACACTTCTTTTACAAATTTCAGGGGAAAGTTGTCTTACTTGAATATGCAGATTGTGAATAGAAGTGACATGATTTTCCGTTACTAGATCAAATTGCTCTTCCAGTCTCTTCCGGTTCTCTTCCATGTCTGTGAGCTTATCCATAATTTTTTCCAATTTGGAATCCCATGAACTGGACTCATCTTGTTGAAATTCAGATAGGTCTTGATGTTCGATGTGAGTACTTGCATTGTTAGGCCAATAGAAATCTGGGTGGTTCTACCACCTCGGAGTGTACATGTTTCAACAAAGATCGTTACTTCCCCAACCATATTGTGTCTCATTGTAGTTCGCAAAAGTTCCTTGCTCCTATAATAACTATCCTTCATTATTGTTCTTTCCATTTCTTTTTGGCATCTAGCTCTTCAGATGTCTCATTTCTCATTATAAGATGTCTAGTTGTGTCTCTACTTTACACCCCAAACGTCTTCTTCTTCTCCCCAGCAACGACACCAAAAACTTGATCGTGGTGTTTTGATATGAGTAAGTTTTAATATTTAACCTCGATATTATGCAAGCATACAGGTCGTTCGCGTAGTACCTCAGGTGTCGATCCCCTAAGAATGGTTAATCTAATCCTAGAATCTAAGGTCAGAAATTATTAAACAAAAATTTAACAGACAATGAATTTAAACACGAGAACTAAATAAATCAAACAAATCAAATTAAATAACAAAACAATAATTGAGAATTAACACTTAACAAAAACAATCAAGAATGATGATTAACAATTTCATATTTAAAATGAATAACAAATAATGAAAATTAATTGATTTGTTGAACGATGATAGCACACCCTAGAATTCAACCTAGTGAGTTAACCAAAAGAGAGAAAGGGAAAATTATTTATCTTTAATGCTAACCTAACCAATTATAATTTATCGAATTAATAGTTCTAGATGATCCTATGGTTAATTACTCTCTCTCAAGTTATAATTTAACCCTAAAGTATAAACCTTGATCAGATTATGAGAAGTTGTAATCTCTCGATTAACAACCTATCCAAAACCTAATCAATTCTTAAGTTCTCTAATAAACAATTGAAAACCTATACGTGATCTTTCTATACAAGATTTAGCAACCTAATTTAATTCTGAATCTATTAAATTACCTAACTCTTGTTAGCCCAATTTAATCATTTTTCTCGATTCACTCTCTTAGTTTATTATCAAGACATAAAGTGCAGAATTAAAATACAATTAATTCAATAAACACATAAAACAACCAGATTTCATTAAATCAAAAATAATATTCCAAATGTGAGTATAGAACATCGATCAACAATTTTCCATCATCAAACTATATATCCCAATTCTACAATCAAATAAAATGGAAATACATAGGAAATAGAACTCAAATAGACGATGGGATCTTCCTCTTCTCTTCCTTCTTCTCTTTCTCGATCTCTCAAAGTTCTCTCCTTTAGGGTTTCATTATGGTGGCCAATAAAAAATGCTCCTTTCATCTTTTGTCTTGTTCCTTTTATACTTGATGTGTTTGTGGCAGCCCTAGGATTTTTTTAGGGTCAAAAAGGTCTAAAAAAACCTCAAACTTTGACTTTTTTGTGTGTCTGCGCATCTGCTCAACACAAGCCACGATTGTGGCTCTACAGGTCACGATCGTGGGCCAAATGTAAGCTCTTTGTCACAATCGTGGCAAGAAGGCCATGATCGTGAGCCAAATTTGATACTTCTGTCACGATCGTGACAATTTGGCCACGATTGTGGGTTGTCTCCCTCGCTTCTGTCATGATTATGGCAGGATGGACCATGATCGTGGGCCGTTGTTTCGGTCCAAGTCTTTTTGAAACTTCTTCATTTTTTACTGTTGACCTTAAATCACTAATAAACATACCAAGGTACCTTAAAGACATAATAATTAAGCTCAAATGCTTGTACTAACCTATAAAAATACTTAAACACAAATAATTCACAAACTAACACAATTTTACCGAAAACACATACTAAATAATCGAATAAACGGCTAAAAATGTATCAAACAATGCCCTATAACACGATTCAATTTACACTTATCAATGACTTAGTCTTTGTCTGATACAATTTAAAGCTTCAGGAAAGGTATGTTATTATCATTATTAAGTTGGATATAATTTCTTGTAATTTTTTAATAATTTAGTTTTATTGTTTATTAGGACCCTCAATAGAACAATTAGTTTTGTAGATCCAATTTGCTTTGATCATATCGATCTTCTAGCAAATTGGGTTTTTTAGGAACTAAGTTTTATAAAAGAGAGTGACTTAAAAAGATAATCTTGGATGAGAAAAAATTAACATGCCATTTGGTGCAATGAATTTAAATAACTATGATAACGAGGCTCCCTAAAATAATGAGAATTTTGTACTAAATAAGAATTGAAATTAATGAAACTTGAGTAGGTATACGGTAGAATGAAGTTCTAAGTTTTTATTTCTCCTTTTGTTTTAATTTTACTTATATTTGATTGATATGTTAAATTCTTTATATGTAATGTAGATATAATTGTAAATATTTTTGTTTCAAGTTTTACTTCTAATTGATTGTTTCCTTGGCACAAACTCTTATTGTAAATTGTAATTGTTAGATAGTCATGGATATTTATTATTCTTTTTATTTGATGATTTGATGTAATTATTATTTATTATATGATGAGATTGTAATATTTTAAATACTTTGTATTATTTTTAATTTTATAATTTTTTGATCATTAAATGATATTTTTATATTAATTATGATTATTATTTATATATGAAATACGTGAAAAATAATATTAATAAAAATAAATAAATCGTTGTTTTTTAAATTTCTATTATTGTAATTTTTAGAGACGTGGTTGATGTAAAATTGTAAATTATATAGCAAAGTATATTGATGAACTTTTTTACAATTAAAAAAAATTCATACACTACTTTATAAATTTAGAAAATTACCTTAATCAGTACAAAATCGTACCAAAAGCAAATCTAATACTAGTACCAATATAGTAATCATAACATTAGTAGAAACTACGATGAAATTAGTAAGAAGAATAAAGGATAGTTAGACAGTGAAAGGCAGCTAAATGAAGAGGGAAGTAGATGTTAGTGTCGTTGTTCCAAAATTTGATTCATTCATGTATTTTCAATTACTAATAAAATTTATAATGCTATCGACTTTATTATCCTAATAACTCTAATAATGTTATTACATTATTATGCTCCAACGTTCCATTCTTCTTTAATAGCTCTTAATTCCTATTGCTAACGTACGCATTCTTTTTGTTATATATAACATCTGTTCAATTTCACTGCTTCAACTTTAACACATTTGCTCATTTCTTTATTTCCACTATCGTACAACTGCTCATTTTCTCTGCTTTTTCCATCCCTCACGCATCTTTTATTTCCTCCACCCAATGAAAGCATTTTTCTCTACATACAAACACCTTATGCATGATTTTTTTCTTACGTATTTTATCTCACACAAATTCTACATTTGTCTGCCTTGTCTTTTCATTCCCAGAGATAGTTCCTACTCTACCCTTTAGAGTGTACCGAAGCTAGTGGAGAAGGCATTAACCCTAGGGTTTAATCCTATTGTCTTGATGCACCGTAGAGGGGGAATTTCTAACTTAGGGCAGTGATTTTCACGATGCCATGAATTCAGATAAGCTGCTCCAATATAATTATTACGGCTATTTTCAATATCAATCTAAGACAGAAACTTATTATTTCATTGCTACTGTTTGTTGGAAATTATTGCAATTTTGCTGCTGCGTATTTATTTTGGTAGAAGTTGGAATACTGTACTATTTTCTTTATATTGTTTGATTATTTCGTATGAGACATTTATGCTTTTGAATTTAATATATCATCTGCAAATGAGACTAACGTAAGTTCTGCACTAACTGTTCCCCACATAAGTTCCGCCCCTATCACTGTAACCTAAAGGATTATACCTGACCTAACTAGATTACAGCCTCTAGATAGGACAAAATTTAAACAATGGTTTGAGAAAATTTTGTTTTACTTTCAACAATATGAAATCAAAAGTCTATTGTTCCAATAGATTCCTAGTGACAATATCGACCTTAAGATAATAGAGGATAACCTTACCGTTAGGAGAGTATTTCTCAAGCATATGATAAACCCTTTGTTTGATATCTACTGCAAGTATAAAACTGCTAAGGAAATTTAGGATGCTTTAGAAGTGAAATATAGGATGGATGATGACGGTACTAAGAGATATGCAATTGCTAGGTGGTTAAAAATTACCGTAGTTGATGATAAGCCCGTTATAGACCAATTACATGAGTATGAAAACCTAGTTGCTAAAATCTTTGTTGAGGTTATGAGCATTTGTGAGCTATTTCAAGCTAATGCCCTTATTAAGAAACTGCTTGCATCATGGAATGAGTATAAAAACCAACTGAGACATAAGAAGATAGATATGAAGGTTTAGGAGTTGATAGGGCATATAAAGATTGAGGATGCCAACCGTACACAAGATAAGACCAAGTCACTCACCCTTGTCTCTATGGTTAAGGCTTATATGATAGAACATAAAAATGTAGGTAATTTTAATAATAATGGTTGACAAAATAAGTGCTTCACAATAACAAGCATTGTTAGTTTAAGTGCAAAAGAATTGATGGTGACTGTTGGTGTTGCCACAAGCCAAGCCATCCTGCTGCTCTTTGCCAAGCTAGAATCGATCATGAGAAGAAGGGCTAAGGACAAAAACCACTACAATTCGAGAAAGGAAAACAAAAGGCATACCAACGAGGTAACTATAAGAATTTTGATAAGCCTCAAGCTAATATCGTCGATGAAGTTGGTGATGACGAGGAGATCATCATTGCTGTTGTGACCAAAGTCAACCTTGCTGGAAACTTGGTCGAGTGGATTGTCGACACGGGAGTCATATGCCACATCTGCACCAACAAGGACCTATTAAGGAGTTGAATGATGTTGTTGATAGTGAGTTCGTATATATAGACAACTCCAGCAAAGTTCCTATTTAAGGAGTTAGGAAAGTCATTCTCAAACTTACTTCTGGAAAAGTTTTAGCATTAGAAAATGTCTTTTTGTTCCCGATGTTCGTAGAAACTTGATTTTTGGAGCATTACTTACAAAGTTGGTGTCAAAGTTACCTTTGACTCTAATAATTTAGTTCTACTAAGAATGGGAACTTTGTTAGTAAAGGATTTTATAAAGGGGGTTTATTTGTACTTGATATTGAAATGAATGCATCTACTTCTTTTGCTTATATTGCTGAGTCTCTAGATCTATGACACTCTAGACTTGGGCATGTGAATGTAAGGTCAATTAAAACGATGCAAAGCTTAAACTTGTTGCCTAAGATCACTAATGAAATGGAAAAATGTCAAATTTGTGTTGAAGCTAAACATTCTAAGAAACCTTTTAAATCAGTGATGGAGAGAGAGTCATAATTGTTAGACTTAGTGCACACAGATCTAGGTGATTTTAAGAATTGTATGAGTAAAGGAGGCATGAGATATTTGTTAAGTCAAGAGGACTTCAATTTTATTAATTTTGATGACAATCAAATAATAATAATCTTAGAAATGTATCAATTGTTTTGGTAAGTTTGTTAAGTGTGCAAAAAAATGTAAGTAACACTTAGTCAACTCAAAAGAGACGCGGTCAATGACAAACGATATATCTACAATAGACGACATGTCAGCAACAGACGAAGCGCAACACTAGACGAAGCGTAATAACAGACGAAACGCAACTAAAACAAAGCGCAACACCAGACGAAGCGCAACAACAGACAAAGCGCAACAATAGACGAAGCGAAATAACGGACGAAACGTAGTAATAGAAGAAGTATTATTCCAGACGATAAAAAGGAAGATATTCTAGAACGTCAGACAGTTAGTTAGTTAGAGTTAGTTACAAGACTCAACTAATAAAAGTTTCTAGAAGATTCAAGAAGCAGTTCTCAAGAAGACAGTTGGAGACTTAGGCTATAAATACTAGTTCTAGTCGAAGACTAAGATAACGTTTTTACAAGAGATAAAATTTTGATTGTATAATACTTAAACAAAATCCTGTATTCAAAGTGTGAAAGAAGTGAGCGAATACATCTGTAACATGAAGCTAAAAAATATCTTTCCTAGAAAGAGAAAGGAAGGCTAGAGGCTAGAGAGGCTAATACAACAGATAAAGAACACTTTGTGAGAGAGACTTGAAGAGGCTCTGCAAGTGTAGAAAAATACTTGTAAATTTGAAGAGTATAGTGAAATCTTAGAAAAACTCTGAGGACTAGACGTAGCCCAAGGTTTGGGGTAAACCAGTATAAAATCGCAGCGTCTATTCTCTAACCCTTATCTTTTAATTTTCTTGTTGTTAGACGAGTAGATAATATTACTTACGATTGCATTACTTATCAACTTTAGCAAAGTGTTTTTAGTAATCATCTGAATTTTTGTAAAGAAATTCAAAAAATCTCAAAAGAATAATATTTTTGAAAAGATTGCACAATTCAACCCCCCTTCTTGTGTATTTTACATATTACACCTGATTTCTATATTAACAAGTGATTTACTTCAATATTATATTACCTTTATAGATGATTGTTCTAGATTTACTAAGATTTACTTATTGAAAAAATATAAAAGTGATACAGAGGAAATGTTTATGAAATATAAAGCTGAGGTTAAGAACCAATTGGAAAGGAAAATTAAAATATTAAGGTCTAATCGAGGTGATAAGTATAGTACTAATTTCCTTGCTAATTTTTGGGAAAAAAAGTTAGTATTATTCAGGAGCTTTTCCCCTTATACACTTGAACAAAATGGAATAGGTGAGAGAAAAAATCGAACACTTAAGGATATGATGAATGCAATGTCGATTTCCTTAAGATTACTAGATTTTATGTGGGGAGAAGCTATTCTTTCATCTTTTTATATTCTAAACAGAGTCCCTTATAAGAAACTAAATCAAACCCCTTACGAAATTTGGAAAGGATATCCACCTAACTTGCATTTTTGGAAAATGTAGGGGTGTCTTGCTAAGATTGCTCTACTTAAACATAAGGGAAGAAAATTGGGCCTAAGACCATTGAGTCAATTTTTATGGGATATGCCTCTAATAGTGCTACCTATAAATTTATAGTTAAGGAAGAGGGATCTATCACTTATGGACCAATTATGGAGTCAAGAAATGCAGTGTTATTTGAGGATATATTTCCTATGAAAGTGAGTGTGCAAGTTCCTAGAGAGTCTATCCCTAGTTCTTTTACTAATAATGGCATAGAGAAAGAGGATAATATTGAACTAAGGAGAAGCAAAAGAGCTAGAGTATCCACCAATTTTGGTTCTGATTTTATTACTTCCTTTATGGTGAAAAAATGAGGAGATATTGTAGCGCCCCCTCACCGTATGGTACATATCGGGATGCCCGAAGGTCGCTCCGACACGTATCCCATGATAAAGGTTCACTACCAGAAAATTTCGCTAAAAATCTACATGGCATCGCAATAATTTAACCCACAATATATCAGAAATCAGTAAATTAAAATCCGAAATAATAATCTGGTACAATCATCCAATAGCAGAATAGACAAGTCTATCAGTCCCCTAA
>JANIJH010000225.1:28200893-28211427 GCA_024520975.1 Erythroxylum areolatum | reverse complement strand
CCTCTATAATTAGAGGCCAGTAACATGCTCAGTCAGTGAATGCAATGAAACCTATCAGTCTGTCCCAATTACCAAAACATCCTTGCTAACAGTAACGGGACGTTACAGATATAAGACAGTTTTTGGGTGACATATTATTAAGAAAGATCTCAAAACTTATGAGGAAGCAATGAGCTTTGTGGATGCCACTCTTGGAAGGAATCCTAGATAGTGAGTTAGAGTCAATCATGTCTAATAAAACTTGGGTTTTTAGTTGATCTACCTCAAAGTTATAAGGCTTTGGAGTGTAAGTGGATTTTTAAAAAGAAATTGAGACCGAAAGGAACCATTGAGAGTTTCAAGGAAAGACTTGTGATTGAAGACTTTCAACAAAATGAAGGATTGGACTTTTTTTTTACTTACTCTCCTATTAATAAAATTGAATTTATAAGGATATTGTTTGCTATTGCCTCGGTATTTAAGCTTCATGTGCACCAAATGGATGTAAGACAACTTTCTTGAACGGTGATCTTAATAAGGACATTTATATGGTCCAGCCTTAAGGGTTTAGAGCGCTTGGTCAATAAAAAAAGGTATGTAAGTTGGTTAAGTCTTTGTATCAACTTAAACAAGCTCCCAAACAGTTGCATGAGAAATTTGAAAGTGAGATTTTCAAACATGGTTTCACCTCTTGTGATGCTAATTCTTGCATTTACGTGAGATCTGACATCAATGGTTGTGTGATTATAACTCTTTATGTGGATGGTATGTTTATTTTTGGTACTAGTTTATCGGTCATTGATACTACTAAGACTTCTTCCTTTGAAATGGAAAATCTTGGACCTGTGGACTTTATTTTGGAAGTTAAAGTTGATAAGACTGACTCTAGTTTTAGGATGAGTCAAACTCATTATGTTGAGAAAAGTTTGAAGAAGTTTGGTTGCTATGATGTTGATCCAGTCAAGACTCCCTATAATGCTAGTGTAGCTTTACAAAAAAATCTTGGTGATAGTGTAAACCAAGCTATTTATGCTAAAATTCTTGGTAGTGTGATGTTCTTAATGAACTATTCTAGTCCTGATATTGCATACTATGTTAGTAGACGTAGTAGGTATACTCATAATCTTAGTCAAAAGCATTAGAATGTATTGATTTGTTTGTTGAGATATTTAAAAGGTGCTATGTATTATGAATTATCTTTTGGTGGTCATCCTCCTGTATTGAAGGGGTATTCTGATGCTACTGAGTTATGGAGAGTGATGATATACACTTTATCAGTGGTTATGTTTTTACCTTGGTAGGAGCTGCAGTGTCTTGGAAATCATCCAAGCAAACATGTATTGCGAGATCAACAATGGAGGCTGAGTTTCTGGCTTTGGAGCTGGCAAGATGGGAAGCTGAGTGGCTAAGGAATCTCTTAGCAAATATCTCACTTTGAGAAAAATCAATTCCTTCTGTGTTTCTTCATTGTGATTCATAGGCTGCCATTCATATTGCCAAGAATAAGGCATATAATGGAAAAAGTAGACATACTATATTGAGACATAAAATTTTCTGTACTTTAATTAGACATGGTATAATCTATCTGGACTATCTCAAGTTAAAGAGAAACTTAGAGGATTCGTTTACAAAAGTTTTGATTAGAAAACTAGTTTCGTAGCATGCTAAAGGGATAAGGTTGAGCCCATTTTTGTGGTAACCTCGTAATGGACACCCGTCTTGGGAAACTAAGATCAATGGGTCAAACGAAGTTATGTGGTGACTACTTGTACTTTATTTGTGGAATAATAGTAAGATATATTCAGTTGTTGAATATTGTCCCTAGCATGACTTTACTGCGTTTGATGAGGTTGGATTGTTTAATCCTTAATGAGTTTCATAGCCCAAGTTTAGGTGGTATGGGTAGTACACATTTGATAGACTCACCTACATGATTGTGGGGGCCAGCTACCTTTTTGTGAGAGCATTTGGGCTATCTCTCTAGAGTGATTAGACTAGGGCAATTTGAGGCTGCTTATTTCTTTAGCAGGTTCTGTCTCCAGTTTTCTTAAATAACAAGTTCAAAACTTAGTCCATCTGGTTGTTCGCTTATTTTTCTAAACTGTTAAATAACAAGTTCAAGACTTAGTTCACTTTGTTGTTCGCTTATTTTTCTAAATTGTTATAATTTGTTTCTCAAATTTTGGACCAAGTGGGGGATTGTTAATGTCGTTGTTCCAAATTTTGATTCATTCATATATTTTCAGTTACTAATAACATTTATAATGTTATCAACTTTATTATCCTAATAACTCTAATAACGTTATTACGTTATTATGCTCCAATGTTTCATTTTGCTTTAATAACTCTTAATTCAATGTATGCATTGTTTCTGTTATATATAAGTATCACGCATCTGCTCAATTTTACTGCTGCGACTATAACACATCTACTCATTTCTCTACTCTACTATCATAGAACTGCTCATTTTCTCTGCTTTTTCCATCCCTCATGCATCTTTTGATTTGCTCCACCCAACGCAAGCATTTTCCTGTATATACAAAAACCTTACGAACATATTTTTTCTTACGTATTTTATCTCACACAAATTCTGCAGTTGTCTGCCTTTTGTTTTCATTCTCGATGACAGTACCTATTATATAATTTGGAGTGAACCGAAGCTAATGAAGAAAGTGTTAACTTTAAGGTTAGATTCTGTTGTTCTGCTGCACCGTAGAGGAAAATTTCTAGCTTAAGACAGTGATTTTTATAATGCCTTGAATTCAAATAAGCCGTTTCAATTTAAATATTACCGCTATTTTCGATATTAGGAGATAAGGGTAACTTAGTAATAATCACAATTTTTTCGATTTAATCCTAAATTTATAATTTCACCTAATTTTTCGATACAAATGGTGTTAGTTTGGGTACGATTTTTGGGTCAAGACACTACGTTCTAAACGGATTTAACCAGTACGGTATAAGAATCCAACCATTGCTATAAAGCGTCAACACCCGAGTTGTTTTATACTTTTTAATTTTAATTTTAATTTTGATTTTTCATATTCCACAATAAAAAAAAAAGTGAAGTCGAGGCTACACGTGGCAAATTAACCGCGGGTTCGATAAGATGACGTGGCAAAATTCTTAAATTCAAGAATCAATTGCTTAAACGGACGGCAGCTTTAGCAGTATGTCACAACTCACAAGCCCTTCCCTATTCTTCTTTCCGTTGCAAGCGATCCTTCTAATTTGCTCGAACGTTAACCCAACAGAACTAGGTAGGCACGGGCACCTTTTGTTCAATTAAATAAATCAAATATATAAATACTTTTCTGCTATGAATCCAAATAAAAGATCGCCGTCTGTTTTGTAGGATTCAAGGCTTCATTCTACTGTCTTCCCAAGGCAATTGATTGAGGTTGCATCTTTTTGTTTTTCACTTGTTCGCTTGTTATATTCTTTTCTTTTTGTGTTTGTTTGTTTCTTTTTGTGCTTTCTTCTTGCTTGTCGGTCCAAGTTTCTATTCAAGATTAAATTTAAGAACTGGGTTTCTTTGCATCATTGTTTCTGGAAAATTTTGGGCGACGAAGATTGATTCTTGTGCTTGAAATTCGTTTGATGCCGCTGATTGCTTTATTTTTCTCTATTTTGCTTGGTGGGCTTCCTCGCGAAAGTTCGTCTTGAACCGAGAAAGTTGCAATTTTTTGATGATCTGAAGAACTTGTTTTCTTCTTTATATTTATCTATTTATATATATATATATATAGATAGATAGATTATTTGTAGCTGTACTTCTTTAGGTTTTACAAGTTGGTATATACCCTTGTTGCTATGCAACTTGAGTTTGGTGTATTAAACTATTAATAAGGCCTTGTTGATTCCCAGGATGCAAATACCCTCTTTCTTGTCTTTTTTTTTGTATTTCTTCTGCTTTAAATTTCAATTGCGTTGTGGTATCTTACAGGTTTATTTTGTGCAAAGCTGAAGAGAGCATACCAGGTGTAAGAGAATCTACGAATTTCATATCATCATGATTTTCTATGATCAAGACCCTGATGTTGTTCGGTGGGGTCTCCATAATCTAATAGATGTTTGTTCTCTCTCCAACGCCGGCTCACGGAGCATTACACAGTATGACAGGGACACATCTGAAGTTGGGTATGTTGCAGAAGGTTTTAATCAAACGGGTACTATAAATCATGTGGAGAACGATGCTGTTATTGCACATGCTTTGCAGGAAGAACTTTCTCGGATTGCTTCTGCTCAAGCAGATGGGGTACATGATCCTGCTCAAGAATCGGTTCTTGGACAGTATTGGCTTGGTCCTTCTGGAGCAAGTCATGATTCCGGTGATTTGTCACGCTGCTGCCTTTTAATGTATTGCTTATGGTGGCTTTCTGTTTCTCTGCTGATTTGGTAGTTTTTCGTGGTTTCTAGATAATGGGAATGTTCAGAAGGTCTTCAGTAATAGTGATCATTGGTCAAACAAAGTAAACGATGATGTTTGCTGCCAAGAGGAGGCAGATAATTCTGGTGTGCCGAATAATGAGGAGATGCTGATTCCTATTGCAGAAGAAAAGTCATGGTTCGAAGAGTTGGGATATACTTTAGATATAACTGATGAGTCTGCTCTTGACGGTGAAGTGGGAAAGAGGTTAAATCAGATGGTGCCGGTTCCTGTAAGTATTGTTTATCAGAGAGGATTTTACTTTCCTTAAGTCCTAGATTGTTCAATTAAATGAATTTTACTTAATTGCGGACTAGAAGTGTGTTCCTTGTGATTTCAAGTTTATTCCTTTTCATGACTTTTTCTTTCCCAAGTTATCAACTATGTATTAAGTGTATAGGCTAGGTAGATGTCTCTCCCATTAATTTTTGCAACACTTAAACAAGTAGGATTCACTGCGCCAATGTGTTTTGGAGAAGGACAGATCTTATAGTAACTCCAAGAGAAGTACTTTAAAGTCTGCTAATTGACTCCCTTATTTTGTTCTACACAGCATGTTCCGAGAATAAATGGGCAAATGCCATCAGAAGATGAGGAGGTCTCTTCTCATCAAAGGCTACTGGACAGGTCTGGTTCCTCCTTTGCATGTTTTCTTGTAATTTACGTAATTGATCCACTATCATAGGAATTTCTTATCAAGGGATGTCTGGAATGGTAGCCGGTCATTGTTATCACAAGCCCTCATATTGGCAATGTTTAGGCAAAGTTTTATAGACTGCAGGGCATACATTGTGGACCTTAATTTTTATTTTGATGTTCTACATTTGTATGGTTTACTCTACAAATTATAGTGCCAATATATGGAGTATTCTGGATTACACCAAGAGTCGCCAGTTTGTATGGTCTAGTTTTGTATTTCTTGATTGCAGCAACCTAAAGTCAATAATCACTTGCTTGAAGAAATGCATAGGATTCAAAGTACTTCTACCATTACATTAGCGGTAAACTAGAAATATATTTAGGTTTTAAGGGAGACTTCAAACAATGATATGCTTCTCAGGTTAAAAGTATACGATCTGGTTGAGAACAAGGTTCAAGGAGATGGTAACTGTCAGGTTTGTTTCCTCTGAATTTAACAACCTATTTTGGCAGGATTAGCTAAGATCTTTTTGTTGCTCCCAAATGTTATTTACCCTGTTTCTCTGCATTTCAGTTCCGTGCTTTATCAGATCAACTCTATCGTTCTCCTCATCACCACAAACATGTTAGAGAACAAGTAGTTATTCAGGTTTGTTGAGATGATCCTGTAGCTGTATATATGGCTAAAACGTGCAATATTCTAATCTTTATCCACATTGTTTCAGCTCAAAGCTCAACCACAAATGTATGAAGGTTATGTTCCCATGGCTTTCGGTGAATATTTGAAGAAAATGAGCAAGTTTGTTGCTCTTCTCCGTTCCTTTTTATTTCTTTTTTTATTCTAAAAACTTTACGAAGTTTATACATACATTGTTTATGTCATGGTTGGAATCAGGACCGGTGAATGGGGTGATCATGTCACACTACAAGCTGCTGCAGATTCTGTATGGATAACTCCAAATCCTCCAATGTTTCTTTTTGTTTTATTGGCTAGAACTCTTTATTTTTAATGTGCATTGGAATTCTAAAATGAAATCTTATGGTAATTCAATAGTGTTATGCACGTGAAGAGATATGTTAGAATATAATTATATTTGTAAACAACAACAATAATAACAGTAACCCCAATCCACAAGGCTACTCGCTTTGTGACGGTTAAGAGAGGGGCACCAATTGTACACGATCTTCCTTTTGTATTTTACAGAGAAGTTGTTTTTGTGACTTGAACTCGTGATCTTTCAGTCACAAAAGAGTAACTTTACCAGTTGCCGATTGCTCCAAATATAATTATATTTGTGAGATTATAATAAATATGCAGCTGATAAACTCAGCCAAGTTTTAAAATCTAAGGGTAGAATTCGATTTTACCTTTGCATGTTGTGATGCCAGATGAAACTAGAATTTGGTTTTATTTCAGCTAGTTCATCTTCTACCTATTTAGTTGCTTTTCTTTTTTGTCCATGATGTACTGCCTTATTTGGGAGTATCTTAAGTTGTGAACTAAACGTCCTCGTGTCACATAACTGCAGTATGGTGTAAAGATATTTGTTATAACATCATTCAAGGATACATGCTACATCGAAATCTTGCCACGCAGTCAAAAGTCTGAACGGGGTAAGTCCTTCCTTTCTTAAGATCTAAAACAAATTAAGTAATAAATAGTAAACTTTAACAAATCTTCAGCTATGCTGAATGCCTTTACTCCTTATTTTCTCTTGACTTGTACTATTAACACTTTTGGTTTCTTTATATGCAGTTATTTTCTTAAGCTTTTGGGCAGAGGTGCACTACAATTCAATATATCCAGAAGGAGGTAAATTCAATTAAAAGGATAGACACGTCCAACTATTACATCATATTTCTTCTTCAACTAAATCGCCTCTTCCAGGACTGGGATAGAGTACATATGTACACCGTTGGTTTTGAAATAAATGGCACATAGGAAGAACCAAATCTCTCTTTAATCACATATTATGTCTCCTTGAAGCTTTCGTTATGTTATTATGGGGGATGTAGTTCCAAAGCATCAATCTATTTTTTGTTTTCTTTCTCAATCTCACTAGGTTTATTGTCCATATATCTCTGAGTGCTGTTAGTTTTTGGCTCATTTGTATTCTAGATATACAATTGGAGAATAAAAGAAAGAAGAAATGGTGGATGCTTGGAAGCTAAGCCTAAGATGCAGTGGTAATTCTCACATTCAAGAGGCTCACAATGCAGTTGGATGAATTGAAGTGGAGAAGAATCTGAGTGTCTTTGGTTTTCCAATTTCTCTTTTTTGTGTATCTTTGTGGTCTACTTATGTACATATTCAGCATTCATTTCTTAATTCTTTTGCCTTTTTCCGATTCTAGAGCTTGTAGTTTATACCTATAGCTCTTACATTTAGAATGAAACTATACTTCATACCTTTGTTTCTATCAAGAGCTGAAGTCAAAACGATTGGTAAAATTGAAATCTAGAAAGGAGTCACCCCGTGCTGATGCCATGTTGTTTGGAGCAGAGCACAAACGGTAAAAGGGAATGAGTTAGCAACGAGAAGAATAAAAAGTAAAATAACAAAAATGCTATAACTTGAATTATTCGCCGTATCAATCCCATGTTCTCTTAAATTTTCGTACTCTTTTTGGTACCATTTTTACTGATGCGGTCGTGTATGGTGTCATGGTGTGGGTAGTTTAGAAATTGAATTCAATTCATTAGCATAGCCAAAAAAAACTAATAATTTTAAATTTTGAATTGTAGAAGAGATTTAAGAGTTAAAGATTAATTTAAAGGTTCAATGGTATTACCATCATAAATTTGATATTAAATAAAAATAATAAGAAAAATAAAATATAAATATAAATAGAATTCTTTATAAGTAATAAATAAATATAACAATTCAAACAAAAATTTTGAATTTAACATAAATTTTTAAATGAGGTAATCCTAAATTGTTGAATAATATTTAAAAATTTGTCACACTTATTTAAAATTTTTGTATCAATATCTTCTATTATATTTTAATAAATTATAAATTAGTAATATATGAAATTTTTATTGTAACATATTATTTTTTAACTTTTAGATATATTTAAAATAAGAGATCAACTAACTATCAATACATATTTATAATTTATTTGTCGTGATAAATGTATTTTTTATAAATTGCCTTTTTAAGTTCACTATAATTAAAATCTAGTGATAATTATTCTTATTCAATTTAAGAATTAGTATCATTAATACAATCAATATTAACTCAATAAGATGTTATCTTTTTGTATATACTAGATAAATTATAAAATTAATAATAAAAAGAATAATCACTATAGAATTCAATTAATAAAATAAATATTTTTATCATTACATTATAAAAAATGTAAACACAATCATTGATTCTTTAATGTTCCAAATAATTTCGTTTTTTTTTATGAGTAAATTTCATAACTTGATGTAGAAGTCATTTGACTAAGTAATTTAATGACAAGTTTTTTCAACATTGGAGTACTTTTATCAAATAATTTTTACCATTCATCTACATTTTAAATCAATAGTCATAAACATATTTTATTAATAAGTATAGGATGAAATTAGAAAAATGAAAAGTTATCATTATAAGTTCTTTTTTTTAGATAATCTTACAAAACTTACTAAACCTTTACAGTATAATTAAATTTCATTTATTTCCTTTGATTGCTCTTCATTAGATAAAAATACATTTACATTCAATCACATCATAAATAGCACTCCTAATATTAACATATGTACATGCAAATCCATTTAAGGATTGAAAAAGTAAAGAATTTATGTACGAGGCTAGTACAATTTCTCATTCCCAATAAAAAGATTAATAATTGTTTTGAAAACTTTTTATATGCCATCGTATATATGCCCTAAAGATGACTTCTTATCTCAGTCAACTTTTTTCAACAACCTTATCAAAGAAATCACAATCTTCCAAATAATCAAATAAGCTTTCCCAAATTTATTATCTATAATAATGACATAGTCAACTTTTTTCAACAACCTTATCAAAGGAATCACAATCTTCCCAATAATCAAATAAGCTTTCCCAAATTTATTATCTATAATAATGGCATAAATAACTTTTCCTTTCATAGCCTTTGATAACCTATAACTAGAAAAGTGTTTACTTGTCGCTAGATTTTGAAACTTTTTACATTTATAATCGTAATTGCAAACTTAATAGTAGTAGAATAGACAATCTCAACCCCTTTTTCTTAATTTCTTAACCAATACAAAAATATAAGATAATTATATGCAAATATTGTGATTTTAGATATGTGAAGAAAGATTACAAATATGATCCATATGATCATTATCTTTTAAAATGATATTTATACAATAAGCAGCACATAAAAAACAATAAATATGTTCATACTTTGATTGTAACAAGTACCTAACTGATGCATAATTAGTTGCATTATCTAGAACGAAGTACATAATATTTTTTGGTTCAATCCACTTAATAATTTCATAAAATGATTCAAATAATGTGTGAACATTGTTTACTATATCAGAAGCTTCTATAAACTTGATAAAAGTTGTTCTAGCATTATAATAAATCAAAAAAGTAATCAAGGCTCTTTGTCTTTAATTAGTCCACTCATCTTTCATAATAGTGCTTCCTATTATACTTATTTAAACATATATGTATCAACAATTACCTGACATTCTTCTTTTAAATCTTGAACTAAAGGTACACAAATCTTATACTGAGAAGGCATCTTAAATCTTGGACCTATCATTGTTATAACGTCTATTTCTTCTTAAAATAGGACAAATTAAAAGCATTTAAAGGAATACATTAATAATAAAACCATCTAATGTAGGCTCTTTTACATTACAAAACAACATCCTTAATACCAGCAAGATTTTTTTTTCTTTACATTAATTCCCCTTTAAACATTGTATCATAAAACATGTAATTATATTAAATATTTTCAAAGATTTTTTATAAGAAGAAAATTAATTTTATATTGGATCAACCTTATCATGAGTAGAATATGTAATCTTTTTATGATGATTTCGTATTTTTCATTATAATTTTAACCTAAAAATATGAGAAAATAGTTTACGATATGATTACTGAAATAGTCAAATATTCTTTTATAATAAAAGTTTACATTCTTCAAAGCTCAATGGTTGTTGTTGGTCATCTTTAGAAAATGGTTTTTCAAGTGGGATATATACCATTGATTAAAGTTTTAGTACTTACGATCCTAGACTAAAGTATAAAATGGATATAAATTCAAAATGCAAACAGAGAAAAAGTCGGTAATTAGATATTTAACAATAGAAGTATGATAGAAGAATTCCAAATGTTAAAGAATTAATTGAAACAGAAGAAGATATAGACTATATAGATTCTTAAATAAAAATATGAAATATTAGGTCGCCATATATATCCTTAATGACAAGGATTGCCTTCCACCTTTGTTTCAAAAGACCATAACAAAATCTATTCTAGTTGAAAGTTGAAAC
>JANIJH010000225.1:28179106-28200845 GCA_024520975.1 Erythroxylum areolatum | reverse complement strand
AATATATTCAAGTACATTTGACCCAAAAAAACAATTAAGTCACGTTTTGCATATCTATACCTTAAAAGTGACATATTAATATATTATACCAAAATTTTCTTACATTAATGATAATCCTATAATGCTTGGAAAGTTAACTACTATTTAATTCAAGAATAAAAGTTCCCTACTCAAATCTTTATATATATATATATTATAGTGTCCAATGAACTCTATTGTAGACAATACTTATAAAATACTTGAGTTAATATGGAAAATGGAAATGATATGACAAGTATAGTTCACAAGACAATATCTCTCTAAATCATCTCATCAAATACAATGATATCATCCCCCATAAACCAAAATTTACTATACATATAAACCAAAGATGACCCAATAGTAGAACTTCCCTAAAAAAAAGTTATGGACTTTGCAACTAACTCATGAACACACTTCCTTTGGTTCACCTATAACAGCTCATCGTAACTATCCGCAACTATAGGGAACATAAACTGATTAATCAGGGTGTTAAACAATCGTAGGTGAACATAAAAAATAATTAAAAAAACATAAATTATATCCCCCAAATGAAAAAAAAAAAAAAAACCTAGTTAACCTCATTCAAAAGCCAACTATCCCCCACTTCAAATTCCCAAATGTGTCTTTATGAGATGAAATCTTGCTTGAAGGAGTGTAAGAAATTCAGGCTATCTTTCTGGGTTTTAGATCAATGATGCTTCTACAATAGCATATATAATATAAAAACAAAAGATTGAAAATAAAAATAAAAATTAATTGAAGAGATTAAAGTATGATCAACGAAGGGAGTTCAAAGAACCCTGCAAATTCAAAGAACATGTTCTTACCAGTTTAAAAAACCATTATTTATAGTTTAGAAGTTCGACTAATTAATCAGTTAACTAATTTATTTTTATTAAATAGGCTCTTAAATCAAATTAAGTCAGTTGAGCTTGTTGATCTAATTCAATTTTTAAAATATTGGTAAAACTACTACATATTAACATAAAATTGTCATGTATGTCAATTATAATTGATAATATTAAATAAAAATTCAAATTGTCTTATACATCTATCATTATTAATAACACTAAATAGAAATTTCTTATTAGATATTTACTTTATTTAAATTTCTAAAGGGATAACAATTGATATAACTAAATAGAAATTTCTAACTTAAATATCTACTTTAATTGAAATAGTAAATGTAGCATTTTTAACTTATATATTTACATTATTCAGGATAACTAATTAAAACTATATTTTTTATTTTTTATTTTGGTGTTCAATTTTTTTAATATTTTTAAGTAATTATCTAAAATTTAAAATCAGATAACTTCATTCAAAAGATTAAATTTATTAACATTTCATTAATGTGATTGATAGAACAATATATAATTGATATTTGAGGCAATGACGTGAGTTTTGGTATTCGTCAATAATATTTTTTGATCTCTTATGACAAAGATATTAGTGATAATGTATTTCAAAAACAATCACTTAGTTAATGCTGAAAAATATATATGAGGAAAAATATTTCATAATTTCTATAAGTATTGTTTTTTAAGTTGTTGTGTTAGTTTTATCAACAAAATGTGAATAAATGATATTAAAATTTTTATAATTTATTAAAAATAAATAATTTTGATCCTCAAGCTCATCCCAAAAGCTACCTTATAAGTTGTACATACTAGATTTTTCATATACCTCTTTCCGAAACAAAGAACCACAATCATTAAAAAAATAAAATCATAAAAGAATAGGTTAATTACCAAAAAAAATTTAAACTTTAATGAAGTTTACAATTATAGCCTGAACTTTAAAATTAACAATAAAATGTTCAAACTTTCAACTTTTTATAAAAATAACCTGACGCTAGATTCTCCGTAATAGACATTGATATGGCAAGCCACATCAATTGTTATAAATTTCATATGGATGCCAAGTGTGCATAGTTTTCTATATTAGATATTAATCTATTTAATATTTTAAAAAACATAACTTAACCTAATCTTCCTTTTTTTCCCCCCTATTTACTTTTATCTGGTTGTCCTTTATTTGTCTTACTTGTCAGCACTTCTTCTCCAGTATCAAGGTTTGTCTGTCTTCTTATCCCCCTTCTTGTCTTTCTTCTTATTTCTCTTCTTGACTTCTCTGGCGAGCTCACGTTGTCTGGTTTCATTCTGTTAATTTTGATTTCTATATTTGCAATTTGATAGACTTGGATTCTAATAACCTCTCTTTTTCTTGATTATTATTATCCTGCCTAGTTTCACTTCTTCTTCGAAAATGATATTGTCTTTAACTCAACTCTCTCTTATCTCTCTTTTACAAGTGGTAGCTCTTCTCTAGCGACATCACTTATTTGAATATTAATGCAATAGTAGTCTTCACTTTTTTGCTTCATCTTTTTTTAATATGATTACAATTATAGTCTTTACTTTGTTTGTATAGTCTAAACATTGTTTATTTAAGTTTACTTTGTTTGTATAGTCTAAGCACTCTTTATTTGTGTTCTAAATGCTAAGTTGATTATCTTGTGCTTTGGTCACTACATGTTGATGGTTATATTTTCTTTAGATCATTTTGACACCGATAGTTTTACCAAACTTTTTGTGGGATTTGTTTTAAGGACAACAACTGAAGTTGATGTAAATAATTTATGTGATATGCAATAAGAAACAACTAATGCTTGAGATATGTAACTTTCTTGTGTTCTGATCACTATATGTTGATTCCAATAACTAAATATTAAACAACAAGCACATTTGTCGACAATCTTAGTTTGTTTGATGACCTCACTTTGTCCAATGATTGTGATTATCTAACATCCTCACTTTGTTCAGTGTCAAGACCTGTTTATGATTCATAGCATTTTATGTGTAGATTTGTAATTTGTATATTTAATATTTGTTAGGTATAAATCCTTTAATACTCTCATTTATATGTTCTTAGACTTCATAATGCAAGTGATTTTAGTTGTGTTAAAACCTTCACTTTCATTTTGTTTTGCTAATAAATAATGTAAAAAACTTCGCTTCTTTACATATTCTTTCTTTCATCCTATTTCCTTTTGTCTCGTGGCCTATTAAAAAGGCCTATAGTCATATGTTGGGTAGGTCTTGTGACTAAAAATAAACTCAAAATCACCCTATAGATGGTATTACAAGTGAAGATGCTTACACAAATCTATTATTAAAAATTACATTAACTTTCTTCATTACAAGAATATATTTGACATGCTTATAAAATAAGTTTGGAAAAGATTATATCAACTTTTAACACGCTTATAAAATAAATTTGGAAAATCAAATGATTAGGACTTGCTAGTTTTTATTGCATAATCTTTCCATTATATGAGTGAAATCAATAATTGGTTTTAGTCTATATGGGGTCCTAGGGTCTATTGCTATGTTTTTTTTAATGCAATTTTGCTTGGTGGTCCTCTACTAATCTTTTTCATTTTATAAGCAGTCATTGTTTGTACATGTTCACTTTTAATGCTAATGTGGTCCTTTGTAAAATGTTCTTCCTATTGGTCCTCTCTTAAAACTTGATGTATTGTTGATTTGCTATTGATTTTTTTTGTATATTTCCACTTGTAGACTTTTGATCTTTTTCATCTTTTACCAATTATTTTAAAAGATTCAAGTTATTTCCTATACAACTAGTTTTGCAAGTCACAATGTTGAAATCTTTTGTTAGTGTCTTTGTACATGCATATTTATATTTTTAAAGCATATCTTGTCTAATTTTTATTGCTCAGTTTCTAACCTTTGTGCCTATTTAAATTTGTGTTTCCATAATTATATTGCTAACATGTTTTATTGAAAACTAATGATACAGTTATTCGTAATGTAGACATTAATAAATTTTGAATTTTAGAATGGTGGGGTGCTGGAAAGACACGACAACAATAAATATGTTGACGAAAAGATTAAAAAGAAGAAGGATATGAGCGTTGATGAACTTAGCATGCTAGTTTTAAAAAAGCATTAGAAGATAAAGGACATAGAGTAGTAAGTATGTTTTACAAATTTCCTAATGAGTCCATGAGATGCTTAAAGGAGTTAAGCTTACATCATGATAAGGACATATTGGCAATATTCAACCATATGGAAGAATTGAACTACAACAATGTTAAATTCTACTACGAGCATGGCTATAAGCACCTTACAATAAATCGTGAAAGTTTGATTTTGATATTGGCAATGAATTTAAAGCTAATTGATAACATAATATGAGTATGAATGATGAAGAGTTTGTCTAAGTTCAAGTGGAACAAGATGATGAAGATTTGAATGTGATAATGTTCTAGATTTGAATGCAACATAGTTGGTTTGAATGTGATAATGTTTTGATGAGGTTGGAAGTAGTGGAAAGGATTGCAATGAAGGTGGTGGTTATTCCAATAATCCACAAAGCCAAGAACGAAGTTATGTAGAATAACAAATTCTTATGTACAACATCAAAGGTTCCTCCAATAATATTGTTATCTCTTATGCAACCTCAAAGGTTCTTCCAAACTGTTATCATCTATATACAAATTCAGCCAACCCAACTCCAAAAACCTATTGGATATACGAAAATGTGTCAATACTAGAGCTATATACATTAAACATCCAAGAAATTTAATCACATAAGACCTACAAAAAAAACAAAAAATACACATATTATATTTGTGTTGAATTTGCATTATGTAAATGAATCAATATATATACTAAACTCTTGTGAGCAACAATGAACCTTGTAAACAAGACTCTTACCCCAACACATAGAAGATGTCTAACATAATTTTTATAATTACAAACCTTCAACTTATTTACCAATACTAAATATCTACAAGAAACATAAATTTTAAATGTTGATTAAAATTTGTATAATAATGGCATTGTTAAAACTATAATTGAAATATTTACTTTTATATTAATGTATTAATAAAAATGTTGACTAATATTAGGTTTCTTATTTGATATCTTCATCTTCTCATTATAATTGGGGTAATTAATATAAAGAATCTAAAATAACATACAAATTACGATATAAATTAAAATGAAATAAAATCAATATACCACATATAATAAATATTAATATTGTTTTACTGGTGAACATAATGCTTTCTTTCAATAAAATTGAGAGTATATTCTTCCATCTTCTGCTAAATTATCAAAACGACATTTTTTAATTCATTAATGACACCTTTACTCTTCCCATTTTAGGTATATACTAGGTGTATAAGCATCAAAAGCTACATATATTTTGTTTTCGACTATATTTACTTGAATCCTATTACAATATCATCATATGAATGGTATACTGATACAAGATAACATGTATGAATAAATAGAAGATATCCAGTACTTGAAATTTTAAGAAATTTTTGTGTCCTAATTAAACTACCTCCTAAGGGCTATTTTGACATGCTTTAAAGCATATTCGTTAGTAGATTACAAAACAGTCAAGTTTAATATTGTGCAAAATAAACCTAGATAAGCGAACAAAAAAGAGGAATATACATCAAAGCAAAATGAGAAGACAAAAACAAATTGGAACAAATGTTACCATTCACACACTCCATGAATTACAGGAATAAGCATAGAGTAGTCTTATTTTAAAACTATAATTTACTGACACACCAAAGATAAAGATCTATCCATTTCTAAGGTATGCATGAAAGTTACAAATTTCAAGAATCAATTGTTTCTTATTGCATAACACTTGAATTACGTACATTAACTTCAGTTGACATCCTTAGAACAAATCTAGCAAAAAGTTTGGCAAAACTATCAGTGTTAAAACATTTTAAAGGAAATAAATCATCAATATGCAATGACCAAAGCACTAGACAATTAACTTTAGAACCAAATCAATTTAGTAGTCAAAACTTAAACAAATAGTGATTAGATTATACAAACAAAGTAAAGATTGCAATTGTATTCATATAAAAAAAAGATGAAACAAACAAAGTGAAGATTGAAATTGTATTCATATTCAAACAAGTTAAGTCACCAAAGAAGAGACAAGAAGAGAGAGTTTAATGAAAGACAAAAAATTATTATCGGAGAAGAAGTGTAAGGAAGCAGGATAATAGAAATCAAGGAGATGAGAGAAATTGAGGACGATTAGATGGGAGAAAATTAGGGGAAAAGGAAGATTAGATTAGGTTGTTTTCTTTTTTTTTCTTTAATATTAATTAAATTAATATCATTACCATCATCATCACATCCAGTCCGAAGTTTCGCAATAAAGCGAGGTCTGATAGTACACAACCTTACTCTTATATAGTAGAGAGGCTATTTCTGATAGACCCACATATAAATGTGACAATAAAAAAGTGATGCAGGTTAAAGAGTAAACAAGTAAAACTGACACGTTAAATAATATTAATTAAATTAATATTTGACATAAAAAACTATGTACACTTGACATCCTTATATAATTTATACCAGCTGACATGACTTATCACGTTAGAAGGATGAAATAAGTGCACCAAAAGCTAGTTAACAAGAAAAAAGGACCTTCCTTCTCATTTTTCTATCATGTAGTCTTGGTCCAATTCATTCCTTTCTCGCCCTATCTTATTTTACTAATAATAATAAATAATAAATAATAAATAATAAAGGAGTTGATCCTACATTTCCTAGAACAAAAAAATGTCTGAGAGCATATAGAACCTTAATAGGAATTTCTTTAAGGACAAGAAGCTCCAATCCAATTCAAGTTAGAGAGTGAGTCAAGATTGAGCTAATTCTGCTGTGTCGATTTTTATAACTCCAACTCATTCAAAAAGCCTACATCTATCGTTTAGCAATTGAGCAGGAAGTTATTTCGGAAAAGACTTTGGAATCAAATGTTGTCTCCCAATGAGAAAGGTCTTAACCTGCCAAACGAGTTAAAATAAAAAAGAAAGAAGAGGTCTTTATATTTTGGTAATTATCTAGGAGTCATGTTTATTCTTGGATGCTATCAATAAATTATACAACAATAGTTTCTGCACTTGGAAAGTAACAAAAAAAATGGTTAGCTCAACTATTAACCAAAAATGTAATATTAGATTATTTTTGTGAAAATAAAATTTTGAATATTTTATTATATTATTTTAGAATTTAAGATATATATATATATATTTTTGGGGTTGTTAGGGGTAAAAGAATTGGTTTCCGGATGAACCACGTAGCAACACAAAGCCTGGGTTTTACTACTGGAATCTCTGCTCAAACTCAATCCATGTCATTTTCCGTTAAACCCTAAACCCCATGCTCCTTAGAAACCCTAAATTGTCAAATTATCTAGTCACAATCTCGCAAAATCCGTTCTTTTTTCTCTTACACAACGAACCAAGATGCTCTCCGTACACTTATGTCCAGACACAGAACTATGTGAACGTCTACATGAAATGGAAGAAAGACTCCTATTATGACTCCATAGAGCACATACACAAGTCGGCAGAACTCAAAAAGATCGTATCTTTTAAAAATGTTATAGCCGGAGAACCAGATGGTTGCATTCCAATCTCTTTTGTTTCAAAAAGAGGATCGGAGTTCGACCTTAAGATTAAGGTTGCTAGATTTTTGAGGCTGTACCCATCAATCTTTGAGGAGTTTACTGGTCCCCAATACAATTTGCCTTGGTTCAGACTGACCCACGAAGCAGCTGATATCGATAGCCAGGAGAGACAAATATTCGAGGAATGCAAAGAGGATTTGAAGGAAAGATTGAAGAAGTTTATATTAATGAGTAAAGGAAAAGTCTTGCCTTTGAAGATCATACAAGAGATGCTATGGTATCTGGGTTTGCCTGATGATTTTCTGCAACACCCAGATAAGAATTTCGATGAATCATTAAGATTAGTGGAGCTGGAGAGTGGTTTAAAGGGTTTAGCTGTGGAGATTAACGAAAGGTGCTTGTCAGTGTTGCAGAGAAATGCAATGAAACAAGGGGTATATTCTGGAGAAGCGACAGAGGCAATTACATTTCCTTTGTTTCCATCAAAAGGTGTGAGATTGAAAAGGAAGATTGGTGATTGGCTAAAGGACTTTCAAAAGGTTCCATACGTATCACCATATGAGGATTATTCACGTTTGGATCCTACCAGCGATGTTGCAGAGAAAAGGGTAGTGGGATTTCTTCATGAGCTACTTTGTTTGTTTGTTGAGCATTCTGCGGAAAGAAAGAAACTTTTATGCCTGAAGAAGTACTTTGGGTTGCCTCAGAAAGTTCACAAGGCTTTTGAAAGGCATCCGCATATGTTTTATTTGTCATACAGGAACAAAACTCGCACAGCTATACTTAAGGAGGCCTATTGCGATGAAACGGCTGTGGAGAGACATCCCATGCTGGAGGTCAGGAAGAGGTATATTGATTTGATAAAAGCTTCTGAAAAAATTCGCAGAAGTGGAGGGGTCAACTGTTCATAGGTCGGCGCAAGATTTGGATTTTAATTGTATCATTGAGCAAAGAAGACTTAATGCTAAATGCTGATATACAAGTGGTCGTGTTAAAACAGAAGATAAATTTAGGTACTCACTCTTATCAAGGATGTTCTCATTAAAGCCTACACAAATTCATGAGCATTTGAGTATGTAAGCAATCAAGCTTATGAGGCTCTTACGTTTCTTCTTTCTTAATTTTGCACGAAATTGTATTGAATGCAATAAATCGTATAATAAAGAAAGTAACTTGGATGCAATAAGTTGAAATATAACTATATGTTTGGTAAATTGAGGATATAATTAAGTTCGGGTATGCTAATTTTTCGAACTTTTTTCCAGCCTCATCTGAAACCAGCTTAGTTCTCACAAATCAACCACAAACCATTGCAGTTGGCCTATATGAAAATCTCAGGAGTCCTTGTTCCGTAACTTTTAAGGATATTTTAACTATTAACAAATAATTTAAAGATAAAAACGACACTAACTTTAAAGATATAAATATATATATACACACATATGTAGATAGATATATTATTATGGATAGTTGTAAAGAACATAGAGCTCTTTTAGCCCACTCCATGTACTCTTATTTGGTGCTATATGCAACAAAAGAGAGGAGGAGAGCACTGGGCAATGCCAAAACTATAGAGAACAGGAAAACAGGCTTCCCAAATCTTTGACCTTTCAGTGTTGGTTTGTTATACAGTCCGTAAACACTATAGATGTGTATTTTGTACCTAAGAAGTGACAAGTAATTTGAAATGATTGAACTAATGTCAATAAAAGGATACCTTGCCTTGCCAAGAATGTCCTGTTAGTTCTGTCAAATGATGCTAAAACTAAACCGTTTGAAACACCTGGTCTGAGCTCCTTTTCTTTCACACAGAGGACAGGGACAGAGATTTTTACAACCAGATCAGATCTATAAATGATGTACAAGAACTACTTTTAGGAAAAGAAAGCGCTACTCTGATTTATTAGGGGTCTCCAGACTCCAGAAATGGAATTTGCCATGTAAAAATACATAAAGGTTAGGCGGGGGTCACAAGAATCACATGCAACTATCATCTTTGCTGTAAATTAACTTGCATCTCGATTTCTTTGTTCAAATGACACCCAAATAGAAGAAGATGCAACTTTTTCCCATTTTCTTAACATTACGTTTATTTCCTCTTTACATACTATAGACAGTTTTCTAGTATTTCCTGAAAGACTAAATAAGCCAATACAAACTGTCTGTATGATCTACCTACACTAGCCTTTCCCATGGAGTCTATTGAATTACATAAGATCGTATTTACACATATCAGAGATGAAATCATCTTATTCGGTAGGCCTGTTAATTTCATGTTTTATTTACATCTAAGATCTCCGTAGAAAATAATTAACTGAGTTGATAGCTGATGAAAACCATCCTCTACGAATTAACACAGGAAAAAGAGAGTTACTCAGCATTTCCTGATTAAAATATAATCTCCAATCAACATGATGATGATAATCCTATGCGCCTTTCTGCAAATCAACGAAGCTTGATGAGCAAACCAACAATAAATACTCTAGGAAAGATAAGCTGCAAGAAATATCTACTGTGAAGTTAATTCTTTGTGCAGAAGCAAGGATCTCTAACCTCCAGTAACGATGAGCTTCTCTACACGCGAAACAATATGTTTACTGTAAGTGAACCTCTTTAGTGAATTCAAATGAACCTTGATACGAGAAAGAATTATCTCAAGATTCTGGTCATCACAGGTTTCAATAACCTTTTGCACAACGTAATTTCCAAAAGGATCTTTCATCATGGCCTGCAGTTTCAAGTTTAAAAGGAACAAGTTAATTCGTCAAGTTTCAAACTCATAAGAAAAATGCACCAAAGGTGAAATTGTTCCCATTAATCAGAACACAGAATAGTTCAAAAACCGTGCTGACATCTATGTTTCAAACTCAATTATCTATTTAATTATAATTCACAGGATTACTGGGCTATAGATGATGAAACAAATGCATTAACTAAGCTGTTGAACTTATGGCCAGTTGTTTGAACGAGGTTGAATTTTTAAGTGGTGGAAGAACAGTTTGAGCTTATGGTTAATGGAAGAATGATTTTATTGGGTGATGAAAAAATTTCGTAAGTCAGAAATTACAGATTGTACTATCTCGTATTATTGATAGAATATAGATTCACTGCTGTACTCTATTTTTGTTGGGTTACTGCACAGTAGAACAAGGTCAATTAAGTGTCCTGATTTCTTTTTCTTATGCATTTTAAATGTATACTAAGAATCTATACTCAACATGGTGGCCCCAACCTGCAAGGGCTCATTTTCATCAGTGGAACCAAGCATCTCGTTCATCAGGAGTTGACGCTCCTCAGCACTACCAAAAGTCAAGCACTTCTCAACAACGTTGGAAGCAAATTTCTGCTGACTCATATTTACTATTTGTCCTGCAAGCTTGCTAATAATAGCAGACCGCTGATTTTGGTTACCATGTTCCAGAACATGCTATCAAGCAAAAGACAGAAGGTCAGTCTCATGAGCATGTACAGGGTAGAACAAGTATGGTTGGACATGAGCATTCAAAAAAGCAAAGAGCAACCTAAGAAAAATCATGCCCATATTATTTTGAGATAAACTCAATATGCCAAAACCAATCAACTGTAAAAAGGACTTCTGTCCACTCAAGTCAATATTAGGACAAGAAAAAAAAAGAGTCCTACCTGAATAACATAATTACCGTACTGGTCTTGTGCCAGAGCACAAACAGATTGCATAATTTCATCCATAATAATTTGCTGGGTCTTTAAATTTTTACAATGTTCTAGGACCCTCTGTGTCAGAAGAAACAATAAATAAATATTGAGAAATAAATAAATAATTGATAAACCTGAAACAGTAAATCTGCACAAAGGCCAGAGATTCCTAACCTGAATGACACGACAGCCATAAGGATGGGTGGAAAGTGTCACAACTTGTTCATAAAAAGATGAGATGATAAACTGAATTCGATCTTCAGGGACACACTCTATACATTTCTGAATAACATGATTACCATTCTGATCACGAACGCATTTCATAATAGAACCATCAAGCTCTTCCACGATTTGAGTTTGGTGATCTACATCAATCACCTCCAATGCCTATGGTAAATAAAAAAAAAACAGAAAAACAGGTTCGGATTCAAAACATTAAAGCAGCAGTTAACAAGTTCAGAAGACATTAGGTGAAACAAAAACCAAAAGAGCTAGCACTACAAGTGAAATGACTATTTTCTTATTGCATTTGCATTGACTGATTTCAAGGACATAGCACCTGGCTTATATGTAACTTATCAAAGGTACTTTTTTTTTACTTAATACAACAGAGCAGCATATTTTGTGTTCAATCACATGAAATCAACCCTCAACAAATTGTGATCAGATGCAAGCATAGGTGTACATAAAATTATGATTAAGTGGCTCTAGAAGGAACCTTTTGGATTACTCTGCACCCATACATTTGAAGGCTGAGTGGCAAGACATGACCAGTAAGTTGGCTGGCTAACTCCAATCTTTGATATTCTGTACTATGCTCAAAAAACTGCACATTCAAGAACATGAATGTAACTATGAGATAAATGATAGCTAATTGGCTGCTATATTTCCAATTAAGAAGAACATGCCTTCTGTATGACGTAATTTCCAAACACATCAGTCATCAAGACATGGGCATGAAGAATAATCTCTGGGAATATCTTGTCCTTTTCTTCAACCGTGGCAAGTTCTAATTTCTGTTGAATAAAGCGACTACCATACTGGTCCATGCTGCATTTTCAATAACATGCAAGAAAAACTTAGTACACAAATGCCTCAGGAGTGAAATAAAAGTTAAATCAAGTGATGTCATTACCTGAATTTAGCTACATGATTAACAATGTCTGAGAGTTCAAAGGACCTTGTCTTGTTGGTCTTAAACTCATCTAATAAAGAGGACACATATTTCTTTTCCACATTGATGCGAGTATCAGAGTTCAATGAACCAGTAGATAATGCCTTTGAGTTTCTCATCGTGGAATTAAACAGTGCAATTTGCTCATTCTGAAAACTTCCAGATCTGGCAGAAGGAAGTGCAAAACTTGCCACAGAGTTTCCTGGATATGACATTTGGAGATCATAGGATGGATTCTTATAGTAACCTTGATTCAAACTGCCAGAGTCAAAAAATGGTCCCTCAAATTGTTGCTTCTTTTGAGCAACTAATGATTCGAGATATGCGTTCTGAATCCCCTCCATACCTCCATGTGACATGCCTAAGTAATTTCTAATCTGAGGATCACTTGAAGTACTCCCGTTGCAAGTTGCATTATCAGAAGTCCTTTGCAAATATTGACCATAGTGTGGCTCCACATCTGAAGAATGAATGCCACTATCAACTTGATTTCCAAGTTTATTCAAAGATTTTCCGACTCCAGCACCACCTAAAGGAGAACCAGAAGCAAAAACAGAAGTTCAGAACAGTGTGCAGACAAGTTTTAGAAGTTCAATAAAACTGTAGATATAACCTGAATCAAGATCACTCTTGATTACTATGTCCAGCTTTTGATTGACAGAATAGGCACTATGCATATACCCACTGAACTCCTTACTTGAGATGTTTGTATTTTGTCGATGGGCATTTGCTCCTTCTGAACTTTCAAAGCCTAAGGAATTCATTTTTGAGTGAAGATTGACCGAGGATAAAGTTCGTCTCGGGATAAGAATTTCCCCATTAGAACCTAATCTAGAAGAAATGAGGTTTTGAATGGCCCTGTTTCTCCTTGATACGTCAGTGGAGTAGGTGGAAGATGAAAAACATTGAGCATTCGACTGGCCAATGAGTTGCTGTGGAAGATTTTGGTTATGACCATTGGGAATGTTAAAAAGATAATCTGGCTGATTATTTGTATCTGGTTGAACCTGACCTTGGATATGACTATACTCATTGGCATGTCTGACATTTGTGAGGCTTAAAGTAGACAATGTACCAGCAATTTCACCAAGCCCAGCCAAGCCAGAGGAAAGAGTGTCTTGGACAGTTGTGCCAACTACACTCCTATTCTCAATGAAGCCACTTCTGCTTCCCACAGGAGGAAGACCAGAGTTAGACAACCTTGCAACTAGCAACTGTTCAGACGCTCTGCTTCTTGACAGTGGTGAACCCTGAGCATATGCCGAAGAATGAGAAAGAGTAGAACCTTGAACTCCCACCAAGCCAGAAGGAGCTGCTCTAGAATGCAAACTCTCCACTGATCCCCCCTCATGTATGCAAACATGACAGGGATCAGACGTATCCATTATATTACCAAAGGAATTATGACCTGCTGG
This sequence comes from Erythroxylum areolatum, assembly GCA_024520975.1. Classification (NCBI taxonomy): domain Eukaryota; kingdom Viridiplantae; phylum Streptophyta; class Magnoliopsida; order Malpighiales; family Erythroxylaceae; genus Erythroxylum; species Erythroxylum areolatum. The sequence goes on along the minus strand of JANIJH010000225.1, from coordinate 28,187,075 downwards.
CCGTGAGAAGTGAGCTGATATTGGAACAGGAGGTTCAATTCCATCCTACAAGAAATAAAGTACTCCACTTAATACTCACACTTTCAAGCTTGACTCTTAAGGATTAGTAGTAAACTGTATTCTCAGACAACAGAACAATAAAAAAGCTACAATATTAACATGAAAAACCACCTGCACAATGACAATATATAAACCCTATGGTATTTCTACACAGATATAACCCAAATGTAAAAAAAAGAAAAACCTTTTGGAGATTTTCTGATAATTAGAGCAGATCCTAAATGGGAGATAGCTAATTACGAGAAGTGTCAACTAACTTGGTTCATATTTTTCAAGAAAGGTTTGCTAGTGTGATCATGTTAGAGCTCACCAAGAAGTCTGCATATTATAATCCCGTGGACAGATGTCAACAACTTTTTTAACACAAGATCGCTTCCTAAAGATGTTTCTGCAAAAAATTCCGTGTCATCTAATAAAGGAGAAAAACTAAAGATGGAAAGAGACAGAGAGATGCATCCGTACACCCCCAAAGATTAGCATCTAATCACTTACACTTCATGCAGATGGTCCCAACATACTTTGGAAGGTGAATAATGGTTTTCTTGAATTAAAAGAAATAGCAATTCAATTAAGCAAGTCTTATTGTGGACTCTTATAAGTTCTCCAAAAAGATACGCTTCCCTAACTAGGACAACTATAAAAGTTTGCCTTCCAAATGAAAGCAAAGAAGCTAACTGTTTCAAATTCTCATAACAAAAAAAATATAGTTCATCCATGGAATCCTTATCAATGAATTAACAAACATTTTATGCAAAATATAGAAGAACTTTCTGGTAATTCAAAAGGTGATGCAATTGTTAACATGCCAAAATATGCAAAAGATGATGATACCCGTGATCCTAGGGTCAACAATCACCTTGAAAATAATTCACGTAACGTTCAGACAAAAGAAGAATATGAATTAACATCTACAGCCGTTAAAATGCAAGAAGTTATCTGAGCACAATAATGGCTAGGTGGCCTACCTGGAGAATGTCAGCAAAACTCTTCCTCCTTGGACCAGGCCCAGTACCCTGCAATCCAATTACGGTATCTGAACCTCTATTTAGCCACTCAGTAGACCGACCGGAGAGATTGCTTCTGTTGGGATTCCTCCCTTCCATTAAATCATTCTCCATATTCTGAACAGAACATCCTGGCTCTATTGTGAACAATGATGAATTTTGACGATTATCAACTAAGTTATTTCTGAAGTCTCCTATACTGCCAACCGATGACCCAACACCCTGAAACTTCTGCGCAACAAGCCAATCCTCCTTTGATATCAAAGGTGGAGGTAGCCTCGGGTTTGTGTTATCGTGTGAATAATAATAGGAAAGATACGCTGGATGCAGCCGAATCTCATCCTCCGTCAAACCTAGATTACTAACTCTATCACTAATATTGTTATCATTAATGAAACTGCAGTTCCCGAAAAGACTACCCACAGCACTTAATGATCCTTCAACCGTGGGTGGAGCACTACCGCTCCTATAAATATTAAGATTCCTGTCTTGACCCAATATGCGCTGACTTCTTCGTGCTTGCAGAATCAATTCCAGATCATTTTGCAAACTTTCCTCCAAACTAGCGCTGCTCCCTTGCAGATGATCACCTAGGGCTGACATCATGCCAGGGTTGCTCCCAGTGACCATCTCCCAAAACTGTAAATCCCCCTAAAAACGAAAACTGATACAAATGAAAAGAGTAGATACTGTAGACTGAAATGAAAAGGATGAAGTTAAAATGTCATTCATAAGGATGTAATTTCTCCATCATAAACACCCTAAAACAGAAGGACCAATCAAACAATAGCGATCGACTGCACAACTCAAAATCTCTAGATTCCCAAGAGGACCATTAACCCAACATATAACAATTTACATCCACTCACTTAGATGAAAACAACTCAAAATCTCTACATTCCTAAGAGGACCATTAACCCAACATATACCAATTTCCATGCCACTCACTTAGATGAAAACACATACACTTGATAAAGAATACACATTTCCAAACGAATTTACAAAAACTTGAGGCAATTGATTAAAACATAGATTCTTAAGCCAGAACTAGGAAATTTTCATATCAACAGGAAGCCGAATAAAGATGGGTCAATCAGACCAAAATCAAGAATTTATTATTGGATTCCCACGCTCGAAATTGAAGGGCTCGACAACATAGGAAACTACACAGAATTCATCACTTCCATTTCAACAAATTTTGCGGCACTGGGACAAACTTATGAGAATCAATCACGGAATACCTCTTAGGATGCCCTCCGCATCAATTCGATAAAACTGTAAATTACCAACGAACCAATATACCCATCAGCGAATCCTTATCAAGAACGAAAAGGAAGAAGAAAAGTGGGGAAATTACGTGAAAAGATGAAAAATAAAAAGAAGAGTTAGAGAGAGTTTATTTGAAAATGAAATGAAAAATCCACAGCCAAACGATGCCGTAGTGGCAGCTGTGGGAAGAATAATTCTTACAGATTCGCCTTTCTTAAAAAAGATTGGTCATTAGACTGATGAGAAGAGCTTATAGAAAATGAATATAAGCATATATATGTAAGCAGAATCTCACAAGGTAAAAGAGCGGGTGATGAATACCTCTTATTTAGAAACCCGTTCGTTTATTTTAATTTGTTGGTTGTAGTTTTTGATATGCATAATACAACAAAGCAACTATGGTCTGTTAGTATCTTTTGGAAATTAAAAAAAATGGAGTCAAGACATTCCAAACTAATGAATGTTGGACGATATAAAAATACACATAATTAGAGATCACAAGCCTTTGCCCAACTCAACCAATTATAATTTCATTAATTTATACAACAAATATTTAGTCTTGTGGAAAGATGATTTTTTTCATTTTTTAATAATATAAATTAAAAAAGGTTATATTTTAGTATACGAAATGATAAAATATATTAATTATTGTCAAATAATTAAATTACTACATATTTACCAATAAATGTATTCTTCAAAGACTTAAATGAGAGTTAATTTTATTTAAAATAAATATCGTATATAAAAATAGAAATATAACAAATAGTTTTATATTTTTAAGATAAAATTTTTAATTTTTCGAATCATTTGAACTTTTGTAGGTAACTTACGTATAAAAAATACTTTTTTTTGGCTAGTTTAATAATAAAAATAAAAACAAGATTTTAAGCGTATCTAAATTATTTTCACGAGATCTTCTTTTGAATTATATTAATTATTTTAATATATATATATATTTATCAACAAATATTTAGTATTACCATATTTTTTTTTATTAAAAGTACGTAAAAAGATGTTAAATCTCATTTTAAATAGTAAGTTTAACAAATGTTTATAAGATCGATAAAGCATCTGTCTAAACAATTTTCATATATATTTTTTTGTTAAAATAATTTGTTTTAAAATAACTTATATATAACAAATAATTTTGTTAGATTATTAATATATTAATTAACTAATAGTTATCTAACTAATATTAAAGAAACATAACATTTTTGCGTCATATAAAATAAAAACAAAATCTTAATCATATCTTGAAAACAAAATTTAAAATAGAAAAAGCTAATTAAACAAATTCATAAAAGCTATTTAATATGTTTCATATGACAGATTAAATAACTACAGCAGTAATCATGAACAAAGTTCAAATTTTAAATCAAAAAGATAATGATAAGTAACTAGGATTCCCCAAGCTATCCATTAGGAAAATGACAAGCAGCAGACAATGGAATTCATTCTGCTCAATCTTAAGTTACTATTTTAAGGCCAGTTAAATTCTTAAAGAGCACTGTTTCCATGTCAACCCTAAGGCCATTTAGCTATTGGGTGTTGGAATTTACACCAATAACTAAGGGCCGATGCATTTTACATGATGCCAGACATGACAGATTCATCAGTAGATGAATCATATGGAACAGGCAAGGACGATGTCACAGTTAACCCTTTAGGAAATTCTGTATACATACACAAACTGCCAAACCAAGATACATTTTTCTTACAAATATATCTTTCTTAGTTGCCCGTTGAGTAATAAACTTAGTAAATTAAGTTGGAAAATACAGCATTCACGCATTCAAAAAAAAGCCAGGATATATATGACAAATACTTCTCACTTAACGAGGTATATACAGGAGTTCCTCATGAAATTCATGCGCACACTCACACCAATCATCAAATAAGAAATATATGTCATAAGGAGGAAGGGTTGATATAGTGTCAGGTAGAGTCTAGCAGTCATACATCAGAATAACAAACGACACTGTGAAAATTTTGATCACTATATTTTGAGATCAAAATGAGAGATCGATCACCAAAGAACAGTAACTCTAATGTTATAATGATTTGAACTTCAATTACCAAGGCATATCAACTGAGCATTTCTGGGCCCACTTCAAATCTGTAAATAGACGACCTTCAATCCTAGCTTTTAAAAACAAATCCTATGTTTCATAGTGCTCCCTGGAATATAGATTCACATGAAAAGTTAGCACAATTCATAAAACATGTATAAGAAAGATAACCAGCAACAATCAGGCCATATAAGACCTCATATCAATCGAAAGCTTATAAATGCATACAATATCATAGAGATCTTGAACAACCTTAATTGCGCCTTTTACCAAATCTAGTGTCTCTACCTCTTTCTATAGAAAAATCAGTTCAAAGAGAACAAATAAAGGCATTCATTCATAGAATCATTGCCTCTCATATCCACAAGAAAGAACAAGATGCTCCAATAAGGCATGCTTACAATTAGACAATAGGTCAGATATCACGGTCCCAATTGTATGAAGAAAATGAAATATATGAATGCAATACATATCCAATTGACATATTTGAAAGTTGTTGATTGATATGGATGAGTGTTTTATTAGGAGTCTATTAGAGGGGTATGAGTGTTTTATTAGGATTCTATTAGAGGAGTATTTTATTTTAGTAGAAGTCTATTATTCCTTATTATTTCTGCACTAGTTTCTGTTATAGTTATGTTAATAAAAACAACATGAATAGGAGTCTTTCTAAAAGTCCTAAAATAGCTTGAATAGGAGTCTTTCTAGGAGTCCTCGTTTAGGTGAAACTTTTGTGTTTCTTTGCCTATATAAGGTTATTATGTTATGCAATAAAGTAAGCAAGAAATTATCATAAAAATAAGCTTAGAAGTATAATAACTTAGTCTAATCTAAGCAGACCTTGTCCTCGACAAGTGCAGCCCATTTTCATAAGCAAAAATAGGTTCTGTAAGAAAGGGTCCAACATAAATAAGGGAAAAAAGGTTAACTTTCTTGATAATCATCCTTGGACTCGATCTCGAGCACAGGTACATAACAATTTGGTATCAAAGCAGGAGTTCATGGACGAAACAGACCATTCAGCTGAAGAGTAATCTTTGGTAGATTGGTAGATGGATTAGAGGATATAGGCATTAGAGATGGGGTAGCAAGAATTGAAGGCTCAATATACAGAGATTGTTTATATGCTTGTAAGGTTGGAAGGTGCAAAATTGAGTGAGTATCAGGCACCTTCACTACCATAATGGGAGGAGAGGACCGATGGGGGCAATGGGGCAAGAATGGTGCCTAAATATACTAAGATGGAATTTCCAACATACAATGGCTCGATGGATCTATTGGTTTGGCTTTATAGGTGTGAGCAGTTTTCCCTAAGCCAACAAACAATGAAGGATAAGAAGGTAAGATTGGCTGCCTTTTATTTAATGGGGGAGGCCCAACTATGGTTCTTTCAACTTAAACAAGAAGAACTAGGGATGCATTGGTACTCTTTCAAACGCCATTGCAATATGAGATTCAACCCTCACCTTAGTAATAACCCTGTAGGAGAATTGGCGAACCTCAAACAAACAGGGAGTGTAGAAGAATATCAATGCTAATTCCAAACACTACTGGTTCGAACCATACGGCTTCCATGAGACCTAGAGGTAAATCTATTCATAGCTGGGTTGATAGAAAGGTTGCAAATTGAGGTGGAGATGCAATATCTTTTTAATCTTGGAGCTACAATGTGGCACCTTACTCTTATAGGGCATATCCCCAAACATACTGGCAGTATTCGAGGACATACTCTATGAGGGTAGTACGCTAGAACAGTTAGTCAATCGAACTCGTTACAAAATTTTCATAAATCACATGTATATGCCGAAAATCAATAAACAAATAGAATCCACTTTATTCATAAACAATTTCATTCACAAGTGTTACTACACTCATTGGTCAATCTCATTTGCAAACATTTCCAATTTGGAAAGTTATTACAAACAGAATTATTCAAATACACATGATACAATAATTGTGAAATACACAATTTGATACAAAAATAAAAAAATACAAATGCAGATGCGAGCTGATCTCGACCTTTATCTCTTACTCGAATGCAGTGGCTAGACTCCAATTTGTCTAACTGGAGATCTTCTCTAAGCCTGAAAAATAATGTTGCAATTTTGGGGTAAGTTTTGCGAACTTAGAGAGTGGAACATCCTCGATAGCTCCCTGAATCATATAACACGTCAATACATACAATCGCATATTTCACATTATTTTATTTATCATCATGTACCATCATAAAACTCTTTTGTTCACAATTTTCACATTTCACATTCAAAGCAGTCAAATAGTTCATTTCGATCATTCAAACCATACATATTACTTATATATGTGATGCATATGAGACTCACTTTTAATTGTTATCGTTGTGACCGAGTGCCCATAATTGTCCCATATCTATTGTAGATATCGGGCTCATTGATAACTGTCCCGTATCTATTGGAGATATCGGGCTTATTATACATAGTGAGCCTTTGGCTCTGAATCACTTTCTGAGCTTTAAGCTCTTTTTTACTTTCTAAGCTTTAAGGTCTCTTTTTCGGTGGCTACTCCAATCACAATAGCCTTTATTTTTTCATGTATTCATGTATGAATTACATCACAGCCTTTATATGTTTATACATCTATGTATGAATTGCATCACATGTATTCAGACAATCAAATATGCTCAATTTCATATTCAGTATCACTATCTTATTTACATCTGTCATCGGACCTTAGTCCGACATTCAATATTTAAGTTAAGAAAACATATGGTCAACCCCATTCACATTCAATGAGCACTTCCAATGTTATTCAAGCATCAAACGCCTCAGACATTCAATGTCTAGAATCAGTACAATCACATTTACATAATCATTCAATACAGAATTTAAACAAAACAATCTTTTAAAGTAAGACTACCTAGGTCGACTCACATTACGCTCCAGATTAGCATTAGCTTCTATGATCCATAAATGTCTGGATTTGAACGTTTTATCCTGCACACCAACATTATGCAATACACATATTGCACACACATTATTAATTGCACAATCTTATGAACACTCAGTCACATACATATGTATATGTGTTGTGTATAATGCATGCTCAATGGTAATTTCGAGTATATTACCTAAATTTACATCTTATGCTCATTCTCATTTCATAGTTCATATACATCTAATTGAAATTAGGTTTACACTTCATTTGTACAAGATCAATCTAAGTTCACTATTCAATCCATATCCTTTGTATGTGTCTAGGTTATTCTTAGGCTTACACATCAAGAACACTTGGTTATTCTAATATCATAACTTAATTTCTCGCCATTTCTTTTCCAACATTATATATTGGACCCCGAACCTTTCTATTAAATGAGAAATTGTTGGCGATTACTCATGTGTAGAAAAAAGGAACATTCTTGAACTTAAAATGAAATAGAAAAGATGGTTTAGACACAAGATGGGTTATATGTGATATGTTGGAAGTTAAAAGTTGGAAAATGTATATGTTCATTTAGTATGCTTCGGTGTTTTAGCCATAACTTTTGCTCTAGTTATCCAAATGAGATGATTTTTAATTTGGATTAAACTAGAG
>JANIJH010000225.1:28148267-28159770 GCA_024520975.1 Erythroxylum areolatum | reverse complement strand
AAGCATAATTGAACTAATCAATTTATTATGGTATAATATTTTAGAAACTAATTTAATTAACTAAATTAGTTAGTGTACATTAGAAAACTAATTTCTAATTCTTTACATTATATTATGTATAACTCGTTATAGCCATTAGCGTTATACCACAAAGATATATATATATATATATACATATTTATATTACATATAATAAATGAAGAAGCAACGTGCACATCTCCTCTGACAAAACCATTAGTAGGTTTGTCTTATTATACGTGTATTACGCGTTGTATAATAGGTGAAGAAGCAACGTGCCTCTTCCTCCTATGTGCACATGTATTATTGAATAATTATTTCAGAAGAAACCCCATCTTCTTCTCTGCTGCGTTTCGGTTTCGTTTCTGGTTTTTCTTTCTTATGTCTTTGGTTTTGCTTCTCTGTTCTTTTACCCATTCGGAAGTCAATTCAAGCACCCATTTAAAATCACAAATCCAACACAACAAACTCATCAAGATTTGATTTTTTTTTTTAATTCTGTGATTCGGGTTTTTATATTACAGTGGAAAAACATTAACAAAAAAACTTTGAATCCATAAAATCTATGAAATGTTGCCAATGCAGTATAAGCATTTTTACTTTTCATGCATTCTCTAACAATGACGTTGGCCATTTGAAACAAAAAAAAAACTCAACAAATCATGCTTTCATAGATAAAGTTTAGAGAGAGAAGAAACTAGCGGAAACTGAGGCAATGTTTTCAATATAACAGAGGCAATTCTGACCACATATTCATATCAAAGTTTAACACAGATTTCTTACCATGCATATAAACAAGACACAACCATAACTGCTCGACGATCTATGAACATATCATAAATCATAGGATCGATATATGGGTGGAAAAACAAACATACATACTTGATGAGTGTTCAGATTCCACGGGTTAAAGAACGTTTTCAAACTTCTGCAGAGATCTTCTTTCTTCGTGTGTCTTGTTGTTGTTTTTTTTTTTTTGAAACAAAGAAAACGTGTTCTGCAACTCATGCATTTTTTTTCTTATATCTTGCCTTTATAACGTTTCATTCAAACATATAACCACCTTGGTAGTTATATGAAAGACAATGACTTAAAAAACCCTTCATGGGTGTATTATAAGTCATTATGGACCTTGACCCTTATTTAGGCATTCTTTTTCATTAGACCCTTTTTGTCTTACTTTCCCTTACCCTTGGGTTTAGAAGAAGATGCTACATTAGCTTCTGGCCCATGAGCCTTGATATTTAATATCTCCTCCATACTCTGGAGAGTATTCATCAACTCACTCAAGGTGTAATCCTTGCTGTTAAGCTCATAATCTAACTTAAACTGTTAAAAAACATGAGTTTAAGCTATTGATGATCCGAATAATCTGCGTGTCCGCATCTATATTTGCCCCAAGCATCTCAGCCTCACTAACTGCAGAGATTACCTTTAGCATGTAATCCCACTAGGTTTTTATCTAAGATTATGAAAGGTTTGGATAGCTTTCACTCTTGCAGACCTGGTCCTCACACTAAACATTTCATATAAGTGATGGACCATTGCACTAGCAGTTTTCATGCATGCAATTTGCTTTTGCAAGATTCCGCTGACAAAAGCTAGAATATGACACTTAGTAGTCTTATTAGCATTTTGCCATTGCTCATGTTGTTGGACTTGCTCAGAAGTTAAATTGCCACCCAGAGGTGTAAGCTTATTATCCGTTAATACCCATGAAATTTGTTTATATTGAATAAAAATGTCAAGGTTACATCTCTATTCATTAAAATTCTCTCCATTTTTCAATTTGTTATTAGTCAAGAGCAAAGTGAGTGGATTTGTATTGTGGTTGATTATGTTTGAAAATATAAATTATTAAAACATGAGCATACCAGTTAACAATATTGGAACTTTGTATGAAATCATGATGCATGTATGCATGATGATAGATTTAAGTTTAACAAAACTTAAAAAATTTAAAACTTCATACGACGGTTATTTTTCTTATCTATAACAAACTAAGTGACGGTAGGTCATCTTATCCATTAAAAGAAAAATTAGGACCCTCCTACTCAAAAAACTACTAAGCATCTTCATGCCTAACTTTTTGAGAAGCGCTATGATTTGGTTCATACTTTTACCGATAGAGCTACAGTGGGTAGGTTATTGATAAACTATGTTGAGTATGTAACCATTTGATTCATCCACTAAAGGTACTTGCAAACCATGCCTTGGTGGAAGGTCACATTTTCTACCAATGAGTGGACTTATCCTTAAGGAGATCCAAACCATGCAAGATCTAGGATTTATGCCCTTCGGTGGGGAGTAACACTTCACCACATGTAAATGAGTCATCACATGGAGACTGTGGACTTTCACATGAGCATCCTCTCCCACTCAATCTTTTTGGGCTTTAAGTTTTAATAAATACCATCTTGTCTATATGCAATTTATTATTCATCCTATATTGTTTCATTATATATCTCATACATAATGAATACATGGCAAAGCTTAGGGATAGCCATTTTCTAAATGGCATACAATCACATAATATCACATACTATTTGTATCCATTTATCCATTCATCTCATGAACTAATAGGCCACAATTGATTGTCCATCCTTGAACATAAATAAAATTACAAGGCTTTTAGGCCCAAAAATTTCTTCTTAGACTTGGATCTTTTGCTTCGAATTCTTCATCCATATGGCCCGGTCCATTCAGTAAAAAATGTGTAATGGCATTTTTCATAAAATCAAATTTTTTCACTTTGAAAACAAAAATTCCAGCACTTGCTTTTCATCAAAACCAAAACTTTGGCAATATGAAAAAAAAATTTCCAGTACTTGTTTTCGGTAAATCTGACACTCAAAAAACATTCTAGCATTTGTATTTCATCAACCAAAACTTTGTTAAAAAAAATTCCAGCACCTTGGTTTTCACAAAATTGAAAATTTGTTAAACAAAATTCTAGCACTTTGGATTTCATAAAACCGAAAATTTGCCAATACACTAAAGGATACACTGAAACCATTACCTATTCTTCTCTTCGATCTATGGTTGCTCCATCTTCAATATTACAGAATTTTGTACATTACAAAATCAAAGAAAACAGAAAGATGAAACCAAGGAGGAAATATGATGATGATAGGCCACCCCCCTTATTACAAACCAAACTAAGAAAACTTAGAATGTAAAACTATATTCTATGGACAACCAAAAATGCAAAACATACACATATATATTTCTATCACATAAAAATATGCAGCATACAAAATTTAATTACCAACCCATGCATCACTTATAGGAACTAAAATCATGTATAATAAAATGGCTCTGATACTAATTGTTGGATCGAAAACAAAAGCATGCAAGATTTGGCTAAAACGGTATATTTTAAAAAAATTTCGAAATCAAAAAGCAGCAGAAATAATATAACCAAATCAACTTGTTTCAGCCATACATGATATGGTATAAGGAAAATAATTTACATAAGAACAAGGTGGTATAAATATACCAACTCCTTGCTACAGCTTTAAGTCCTCGCTTTTGTATCCTTTCTGAATCCTTGCTATAGTTTTGAATCTTTTTTATCCTTTCTTTTGTCAATGTATCATCTCCTTCTTGTTGTATTCTCGAACAATCCGATCTACCACTTGTTCTTCTTAGACAACTTGGTTAACAAGATCCTTTGGTGGGAAAAGAGAAGAAATATTTTGAGGAGATTTTTCTTTGAACAAAGAAGCCAAAAATGAGACTCTTCTCATTCAAGTTTCAGCTATGCATGTATGAGAGGAGAGAGTAAGTCCAAAAATGCAAGAACACTTCTTACTCTCCTTGTCAATTTCGGTTATCATGAAAGAAAGAAGTGATGTGCATCTAATGCATCACTTCATTCTTTAATCAATCATAAAAAAAGCCAATAAATGAGACTCTTCTCATTTGTTTAAGATGGCTATATGAAAAGACCAATAACCTAAATGAAACTTCTCATTTTTGGTTATGGATAGAATAAGGAAGAGAGAGTACGTCAAATGCACCTCTACCTTTCTTTAATCAAATGAATGCTAAAAGGTTACATTACATGTCATCATTAAAAGACAACCATTAAACCATTTAATGATAAGATCATTACTCCATTTAATAATAATGAAAGCATAATGATCTTATCATTAAATGGTTTAATGGTTGTATTAGATATAAAAAACGGAAATATGCCCTCCTTCTTTCTTTAATAACTTTGTTTCAATTTAATTAATCTAATTAATCAAATCAAACCAAAGTCAAGCCCAATATTAAATGTTCATATGGGATTCTAATTAAAGTAAGCCTAACATTCAATCATGGGCTTTAAAACCTCTATTTATATTTCTTACTTTGCCTGATAACCTTCCTAGAAACCAAGTGGGAAATCTAATTGGACTTAGATAATTCAAGCTCCAATAAGCTCAGAATTAATTTAATCTCATTAAATTAATTCCAGCTTATTAACCAAATGTCATTCCACTAAAGACAATTAGTTGAACTCTTGAACTAATAAATATTATGAGAACATATGTTTCAAATATGATATCTAATTGCAAACTTTATTATGAACCATATTATAACCATCCGCACAATAAAGGGTAAAATTACGGTTTTACCTTTATGTTGGTTTTTTCCTTCTAGAACTCCCATTTTACTCTATATGGTGATTAACATACAAGATCTCATCTTTGTGTTAAGATTTGATGGGTAGCTAGTCTATCAAACTACTAGCGCCAGTTTAATCACTAAACTTCGTAAAACATCTAGAAGTGATGATATCACTATAAACTCTTTATTTGAGTGAATGTTCCCTGATACATATTTAAATTAATAATTCCAACATGCAAACACTAGATTGATACTCTGCAAAAATCTATTCTGATCATATCAAGAATTATAATGAAACACATATGAGTTCACCACTCATCAAGATTATGGTTCGTAATAAAAGAATGCTAAGATGTATGTTTTAAAATTAAAGTAACGACCCACTTTATTCTTTAAAAACATACTTGATTCCAGATTCATTTAATAGTGCTATTATTGATAGCCAACTACTATCATGATATAAAACTCATCATTCCCTTAAAGCAAACTATTTTACTTGCATGGAGATAAATCGCAACACTACAGTTTAAATCATAATCAAGCGACCAACTTGATTATTTAACTATGAATAAACTAATTTAGATTCTAATAATATACATGTTTCTCATACATCTCCATGTATATGTATATTATTTTCAAAAGAATCTTGGTACCTTGTGACTAGATATATAATGCTCATACAAATAAAACCAAACTCTTTTGTTTTATTAATAATAAATATTTTCATTACAAAAGTAACTATAAAAAAATTAAGTTATATGTAACTACACTTACTTTCTAGGACACTATATTTACATAACTCCAATACAATGTAATTAGATCTTTTCATCTTTTATTCAATTCTTACATTTTTGACTTGTTTGTTTAAGATTAGCCATTTCTCTCGAAATGGCTCTATTAAACATTTGAATAATCAACAAGAGCAGAAATAGAACACACCAGAATACCCACTAGCGTAGTTACTCGTGAAATAACTAGTGGTAACTTATTTAGCCAGAAGTTACGATGAAAATTCTTCTTCCCAATGCTTGCTTGAATGTTTTCATATACCCTTTCAACCTTTAAATGAATTTGATAACCACAGAAAGCTTCATATGCCTATGTAATGATTCACATAGCAAACAAATGTGATATCGCTTAAAACATCACATACCACATCCTTCCTTCACTTCCCAATACTTCTATCAGTATGAGTTTCTGGACACAGTAGCATTCTTTAACAACATACTTCATATGGTCATCTCTTGAAATTTTCTACCACAATTCATCCTATGAGTCTATTTTCTACAGTAGCATCTTCAGCCAAAAATATATGCACAACATAAAGAAAAACAAAAAAGAACTAAGAGAACTATGATATTTAGAAAGATAGTAATATAAAAATTGCACTAAGAACCTCAAAATGACCTTGTTAGCAAGAATTTTGGGCCACTAAACGAGGGGAAGCTTATTAGAATTTTTTGGCATCAGAAGCAACTCCATTTCTCTGATTTAAGAAAGAACAAAGATCCATTATTGTGGTTCACACTAGGGGAAGAAAAGGTGGCGATTATAATAAGCTACAACCAGATTAAACATAATTTTTCTTAAAATTCTCTCCTATAGTACCAAATTTAGGAAGCAAAAGTTAAAATCGTAAAGGAGTCAATCCATACTTTCCCAAGTACCCAAAAGAAGGGACTCAAGCTACGCACAATCTAAGTTCCTTAATATAACCTACACTATAAACTGAAAATACTAAAATTTCACTAGATAATAGAATATACAGAAACTAGGATCAGATTCACTTTGTTCTCAACTAAAGGATGGAGGCATGGTGTTAAGCCCCTAATTAGGATAACAAATATTGTAAACTCACAAGGTAGATATATAATCCTCTTCCCTATTATTCTTTATAATCACATTCCAAAAGGGAGAGAATCTAGCAGCATCGATCTTTTTGTTCTTCACAACCTACCACAGAGAAGGTTAACCACGCAAATCAGCACAATCAAAGAAGAATAAACAAAGAAGTAAACGGTTAAAGCTACAAGACAACATATTACTTTTCACCACCAAAAAAGTATAAGTAACAATGCAATCAATGAATGAATTACAAACATGAATGACATTTCTCAACATAGAAAAACATATAAAACCAAAGTAAAAACTCCTGTAGGAATCAACTAAAAAAACCAGTAAAATTTTAAACTTATTAATTAACAAGAATTTAAGCATGACAATAAACAATGCAGGTCACTAACCTCATTAGAACAACTAGGGGTTTTGCAAGACATATATTCTTTTTCAGATCCAATGTAACAATGCAACATAAAAAGAACAAGAAAAGTATAAGATTTGAAGGACCTAAATAGGATTGTCTATTAACCGTTTTTTTTTTTTTGCTTACAAGGGAAAAACACCTAAAAAATAGAATACATGCACACCCTTACAACCCTAATGAGGGCTGCGGGGATAAATCTCGTCGTTCTTATCACGAGATAGTACATCTTGAATGGGAAGCAGGGGTGCTTGGAGAATGTGTAGGCCTGGCCTAGAAATCTGTGCAAGTGCAGCAAGTCCGTCCACGCATTGGTTCCCTTCACGGTGGAGATGCTGCAGCTGAATCATCCAGTTGCGAAGCAACAGTGCTCGAATACCTGCCACCAAAGGAAAAAAGGTTAAATGTCATATAGTGGGAAGCAGAAAGAATATTAATAACCTCCAGCGAGTCCACTACTACGATCACACGACGATATCCTCGATCCCATGCCAGGGAGAGACCTATAAGCACCACCCGTAATTCTGCCTCCAGTGGTACCCCAACTCCAAAATTCAGGAGGAAACCACCACACCAATGCCCTTGGCTAGATCTCAGAAGGCCACCAGCTGCTGCTCGATTAGAGCCAGGGTGAACTGCGCCATCCATGTTAAGTTTGATTCAGCCCTCCGGTGGCTTTTGTCATTTCACTGGAGCACCCACCGGTAAACCCTGCATCGGGAAGATCCGATTTTCCACCGTATTGGCGTGGGGGATCTAACCCATATAGTCCATGACTAGGTGAGTACCCCCTACTGGCCAAACAAAGTCAGGGTCGAAGATGCTGTTATTCCTCCATTTTCATAAGAACCAATAGGTGACTCCAAAAATAATCACCCAATTTATCGGAATGGACTGCGTCTGAGGGCAAAGGTTATTAAAGATCCACGTGCCTGCATCCTGCTGGAAGAAGGGCCTAGGTAAGGAGGCATAAGGGAATTGTTGCCAGAATAAAATTACTCTGGGGCAGTCCCTTAAAGCATGAAGGATAGTCTCTTCCTGGCCACAGTAGTGACAGGCGCTGTTGCTAGTGATGTGACGCACCACTCGTTATTGGTTATTTAACAACTTTCCTTTTGTCAACAGCTAGAGGAAAGACTAAATCCGCTGTGGTCCTGCCCATTTCCATATGAGCTCCCAAATCTTACAGGACTCGTCCTGATTGGGTCGTTCGATGAGGGCATAAGCGGAAGCCACTGTGAAAGGTCTGGGAGATGTGGGACCCCAGAGTAATTAGTCCTCCGCTGTGTCATTGTGACGAGGGGCAGAAGGAAGCTATCATCATACAAACAGTGGAAAGAAGGTATTGTTGAATCAGATTCCATTGCCAAACCCCATCTGTACTTATGTAATCCGAGACCGTGCTATCAAGGACACTGTTCAAAACTGGGGAGGTGGCCACTAAATGTAGTGGTCCCAGATTCTCAACCCAATTATCACGCCAGAATCGGATACGACGACCGTCTCCCAGTTTCCAGGTAGCGCCTTGGAGGACGAATTGCCATATCACTATTAGCCCCCTCCAAAATGTCGAGGATCCTGCTCAAGCTAAAGTCAGAGGAAGTTGCTGGACATCGATTCTGTATTTGACGCACAGGAGACAAACCGATAGGGCATTCGGTTTAGTAAGCAAATCCCATCCTAGTTTGGTTAAGAACGCATCATTGGAAGAACGAATGTGCCTCAAACCCAATCCACTAGCTTTTTTAGGGGTGCACACAGCATCCCAGTTTACAAGATGGATTTTTCGGTGTCTATCATGCGACGCTCATATGAAGTTACGCATTAATTTTTTCAAATCATTGCAAAGCCACCGGGGCAGTCAAACTGTTTGCATAGTAAACATCGGGAGGGCTGAAACGACTGACTGGGTTAAAGTAACCCAACCCGCTAAAGAGAGCTTTCGAGATTTCCACCCCGCTAGTTTCTGGTGGGCTTTCTTTAGTATGTACTGGTAGGTACGTCTGAAGGTTCGTTCATGAATCAGAGGGACACCAAAGTGCTTGCCAAGATTGCTGGTACGAGGAATATTCAAAGCGTGGCTGAGCCGGCTCGCATCATCACGGGGTACATTCATTGAAAAGAACACCTGAGAGTTTTTGGTGTTAATACGCTAGCCCGAGATGGTATAGAAGACTTCTAGCATATGAGTAAACACATGTTTTTGAGTGCCTGTGGCTTTAGCAAAGAGAATGAGGTCATCTGCAAAAAATAAATGGGAGACTGGTGGTCCTGTAGGGCTTAACTTGATCGGTTTCCACTGTCCTTGTCCCACCTCCAAGTGAATAAGATGCCCTAATCGTTCCATGCATAGCACGAATAGGTAAGGAGATAAGGGATCGCCCTGACGGATGCCTCTGCGCAGCTGGAATGGTTCTGATAAGGAACCTTGCCAGAAGACTTGCATGGACACAGTCGTGATGCATTTCATGATAAGCTGGATGAGGTTGGTCGGGATCCCAATATCCATTAACGTGTCCAGAATGAAATCTCATCGAAGCCGGTCATAGGGTTTTTCAAGATCCACTTTCAGCGTCATATAATCGGTCTTGCCCTTCTTCTTATGCATCATGTGTATAGCCTCCTGTGCGATGATAATGTTATCAGTAATATTACGCCCAGGAATGAAGCTGCATTGATTTTCTGCCACCAGGGAATCCAGGTGACCTTTCAGCCTATCCACAATAACTTTGGCAATAACCTTGTAGAGCATAGTGCAGAGGTTAATAGGCTTGAACTGGGAACTATGAGACGGCAAAGGATTTTTAGGGATCAGGACCAAAATGGTATGGTTCAAATCCTCTTCCCAACATTCCAGCCGAAAAATAACTTGGAAAAAAGCCACGACAGATTGTCCAATTTTGTCCCACTGCGTTTGGAAAAAGACAGCATTGTAACCATCCACGCCCGGGGCTTTGGTCGAGTTGATAGAGAAGATAGTCTTCCTAATTTTAGTTTCGTGCACAGGGGACGCGAGCCCTAGAAGCCCAGCCTTAGAAATATGACGAAACACTCCAATAAGTAACGGCTGAGAAGGAGTCGCACCTTCCGGAGTGTACAACTAAGCAAAGTAATTCCTTGCTAGAAGATGGAGCTAGTCCTGGTCAATAATCTCAGAGCCCGAATCGTCCGTAAGTCCCGTGATCTTTAACTGCTTTCTTTTTGTGAGGGTGATTGTATGGTAAAATTTGGTATTCCGATCACCCTTCGAGATCCAATCGCACTTGGCTCGTTGATGCCAGAAAAGTTCCTCCTCACTCATCATCTGAAAAAGCTCTATACTCAGCTACTCCTCCAAATCTAAAAGCGAGTTAGAACTTTCCGTTTGTAGCACTCGCTGAAGACCGTCCAAGTGGGCCAGCAGGCGTTTTTTACGATGGAAGATGTTGCCAAACACAGTTCTATTCCATTCCGAAAGATGGGTAGCAAAGGTGTCCAGGGATTGCATGAAGGTCACCTATCGAGGATTCTAGTGAGCATCGACCACTTCGGCGAACCCTTCGTGGGCAATCCACGGGTTTTGGAACCTAAAAACCAGAGGAGACCCAATTCTCAGAGAAGGGCTAGTGAGCTGAATCAGCAAAGGGCAATGGTCTGACCCCAGATAGGGAAGATGCTGAACCACTATTTGGGGGAATGTTTGTGTTGGATCCTGATTTTTCTAAATTCTTATTAACTGTCTAGTTATTTATTTTTGTTTTGTTTGTTTGTTTGTTTGTTTGTTTTTAGAATTGGGTCATTAATTAGCAACTAAGGGAAGGAATAGAAATTTGAAATTAGAAGGAAGTGTTAAAAATTAGTAGGCTTGTGTTAAGTGGATTAAAGGAGTAGAGCCATAAAAGACAAAGAATGGGCAAAAATTGGAAAGGGCAAGTAGCTGAGGGGCAATTTTGGAAGAAAGAGCTAAGGATGAGTCTTAAAATTTAAAGAAGAGTGGGAGATGTTGTGAACAACCAAGGAGGAGAAGAAAAGAGAGAAACGTGAGAGACAGAGAGAAGAAGGAGAAGAAAAATCGAAAAAGCTAGAGAAGGAGGAGGAAAATCGTGGAAAGAAGAGAAGAATCAAGCTTTTAAGGTAAGTTCATCATCTTCTTCTTGCTTTGGTAAAGAAATGGATTGTTGCGTTGTGAATGAAGAAGTTTAGAGAGAGAAAGGGGTTTTTGTGTTGGGAATGATTGGAGGAAGAAGATGGGTTTCTAAGTTAGGTTTTAGGTTTTCTAACTTATATGGACTATGGGTAGGTTAGATTTGAGCTTGATTTGTGTTAATTTCATTTGGGGTGATTTTGAAGTTTTAGGAATTTGTTGTGACTATGGAAATTGGGAGATTTCCATTTGAATTGGAATTGAATGAAAATTTTGGTTATGTTAGGAAATCAAGAACAACCTACCCAAGAACAAGAGGAATGGCTCAATTGAATTTGGATTTTCAAGACTTTTAAGGAGGGTAATTTATTTATAGTTATTGTGTAATGGGAAGATACCTTGTGGGTGTATGGTGTGTTAAAATGACTTGCTTGAAATGTGTGAAGTTGAAATTGCATTATGATGTATGACATTGTGATAAAACA
>JANIJH010000225.1:28125706-28138000 GCA_024520975.1 Erythroxylum areolatum | reverse complement strand
GGAATTGAAAACCCCAAAGCAAACACTATTTTTTACAATTATTCCATTCCTTCATTCCCAAACCCTCAAACCAAACGACACCTTAGTTTTATCCTTTTCTCTACTCCCAACTTGTAAAAAATTGAGGATAAGCATCTTCCCTCTTCACAATCCATTCTTTTGTACATATGAACACGAACATGTGCTAGATCCATCGAAGTCTTGGGATGTATGGAGTGATCATAAATGAGATTAATGATAATTTAAACTTGTCAAAGTTCTACTCGAACAAACCTCTCAAATTAAGGTAGTTTACCCATATTAGGCACATTCATGTCGATACAACTCCTTAGGAATCCCACACCTCGTCTGTTTTGATGGGAATAAAGATTCTTTGGATTATTTTAAAATTTTAAAAATTGAAGATGAAGAATTTGAGAAATTTTGTTTAATGGTATTATAATTAAATTGATTAAATTAATAACTAAATTATTCTAATTAAGTTTAGTTATGAATTTAAAATAAATATAAAAATATTGATATCAGATAATATAATGAGGCCTAATTGCCATTTAAAAATATATAATATGTGTCATGTTAGTGTTGATGTAGCACAAAATGGATAGGGAATTAATTCCCTCTAATTTTCTGTTTACTCAAGGTTTATTTTAAACATTTTATAAATATTAGAGTTCATTTCGAATGTTTCAAAATGTTAGGTTCAACTTGTAATTTAGTGAAAACATTAGGATTTATGATAAGACCATATGAGATAATCATTTTGAATTTTAATGCCTTTGTGTTATATAAGATTATTGAATATATCTTAAAGATTTGCTTATCTTTTGTGTTAGTCTCTAATGGAATCCAAAAGGGAGTGAATTGGGTATTTAAAAATCTAAATAATCTTTTATAACCAATGTACTTAGTTAACCAGACCAATATAAATAAGGGTGAAGAAATTACTTAATGTAAATCAATCAAATTATTGAACAATAATTCAAAGCGAATAAAGAAGAGAGAGTGCAAATTGATTTATTGTAGTTCAATAAATAACCCTTGCCTACATTTGTTCTCTAGACTCTTCTTAGAATTTCATTGCAATTCGTCCTCCAAAGCAAAGAATAACCTTTATACAATTTTTATCGACAAAGATGAAGCTACCCCTTTACAATCGTCTTCCAAGGTGAAGAGGAATCTTAATATCACTTTAAAAACCCTCAAGTAAAATTAATGTTTTAAAAATTGGATTGAGGATTAAACTGATAAAATAAGAAGTTTAAAAGTTTAACTAATATTAAATAGGCATAAACTGGTATACAGTAAATATTGAACAAAATTAAAGAAAAACCTAAACTAGGATTGAAGAAGGAGACTATTGATAAATGTTAAATAAACTATATTTATAATTCCATATTTGATGCGTTTTGCTTATTTATTTGAGATTTTCTTATTATATTGGTAGTTATTTTGTTTCTAATGTGTTTTTAGGTCTTATTTTCTTTCATGGATAAAAAGGAGATGAATTAGGCTAAAATCACGATGGAAAATATAAGAATTAGAGCTATTTTGAAAGGTCCCATTTCGAGTAAGTCTTAACACTACACAAAATAACTAAACTTAAAGCTATAGCTAATAATAAGTCTAGGTCGATCCTACAGAGAATGTATGTAAAGCTTTCGAAATAAAAAGAATTAGTGTTTAAGTTATGAGGAGGGTTTGGTTTGGTTTCAAGTAACAAAATAAAGTGAAATTAAACTAGCGAAAGCAAATTATAGAAAACATTTAAAAAGCGATGAAAGGATTTGGAATCCGATTCTCAATTTAATCTCGGCCTGTACATGAATAAGCATACTTTAATGTCTTGTTATTCTTATACCTCTCCTAGCAACCATTAATTGTAGGTTAACAAGAAGCTATGTTAATCTTGATTTTCCCATAGGTTGTGTTTAGTTAAAGAGCTTTTTAGTTAAAACAAGCTCTTTAACTAAACCTAGCTATTGACAACCTAGAATAAGCTCTCTAGAATTAATAGGACAACCATATTACCAGTTAGGAAAATAGATTAATCAAGTAACAACCATATAAACTCGGGTCATTTAACTAAGGTTACGTTATCCCTAATGATTCGACACCATTAGTTGCCACAAATGAATACAAACACAACTATTACGTATTGTATTTAAGATTCTAACAATGGGTTTATATAAAAACAATCTAATATAACATTAAGCAAAAAATCGATTCATATTTGTTTTGTTGTCAAACAATGTTCTATTTATATGGAAAATTAGGTTTCTAGGCATATACACAGTTTGATATATGACCTTGTATCAAATTGTACAAGTCAAAAAATGTGAAACTTGTGAAGATACACGGTTGTATACACGACCATGAATCTAACCATGTAAATCCAAAAATGATCTTCCGAATGTATACAAGGCTGTATAAGTAAATATTGACCATATATCTCCTAGGTTTTGTTGAATTGTTGTTCTTCTTGTGATTTCTTGTCCAATCCTCACCCTAATCCATCTTCTTCTTTTTCCATAAGGGTAATTGAGTTTGAACATCCAAATGTTAGCTCAACAAATGTGCTCTTAACTCATTTTAACTTTTAAGTTGCCAAATTGTACCTAAAATCAAATATGAACTAAAATGAGTGTCTTAAGAATTTTATAACAATAGTTACTAAGTGGTAAGAAGTGAATGTATAAACAATTAAGCACACATTACCCATGTTGATAAAAGATATGCTTGTGTAAGTCTACACGATCGTGTAACTCTTTAAGATCGTGTTTCTTTACAATTTTTGAAGAATTAAGAAAGAGTGAGGGACATGGTCATGCACTTGGCTATGTGGGTGAACGTGAGCACTTTAAAAATCCTAATTTCAAGCTATAAAAGTGCAAAACAAATAGAAAACAGAAGTAGTTCATAAAAGGTTTATAGGAGACTTAAGTGAGGCTCGATAAAACAAATATTGTCATAGATAGATCCAGTTACGATGCACATTAGATAGATGCGGTTAACGTAAACATGTGTATATTATTATGATTCTTTGCATATATCCTTATAATTGATGTAATTATCCTTTGTAATTGTCAATTATATATACGGAATTAAACCATCTGAGGAGATCAATCAATTCCCTCAATTTTTCATGGTATCAGAGTACTTTAAATTGGAGGGGGAGTTTGCTGGTAAAGTTTGGACTTGTGAGCCAATAAAAATGATCTCAATTCCAAGTATAATGGTAAAGGCTTCTTGGCTGTCATAACAGTAGTGACATCAAAGTACTAATCATTGAGAAGGCTAGCGAGAATCCGTAAGGTTAAATCAGTATCCAAAATTTGGTGACTAATAGACCAAAGTGCATCTACGATAGATTTGACATACTGCAAGTAATCAACCATGGATTTGATCCCCTTTGTGGCTTGAGAAAAATTCAGCTTTAATTGCATACACTTGGCCAAAACATTATCCTGGAATAATTCTTCTATATCCAACTAGGTTTGGCGAGCAGTGGTAGGAATTCCTAAGTGCAAGATGTGTTGTAATAAATCTTCATAGATTGTAGTATGAAACCAAGAAACTATAATGCAATCAATTTGTGTCCATGTAGAGAATTGAGGATCGAGTGTAGGAGAAGTAGTGTTGGAGCCTTGCTAAGGTAGGAGAAATTGAGGTGGGCACGGCGTGGAACCATCAATATGCCTAAGCACTTGATGACACTGTAAAATATTGAGAAAAGAGTGTTTTTCCATATGAGGTAGTTTGTGAAATCTAGCGTTGCAGGTATGTAATTTTAGATATCAGTGACAGAAAAAATAGAGGGGGAGGGAGAATATAAAGAAGGAGAGGAAGAACTAATGTCAGATTTAGAGATGACCATGAGGGAAGGGAAACGAAAAATTTTATTTATGTATTTGCTCTAATACCATGAAAAACTGAGGGAATTGATTGATCTCCTTAGATGGTTTAATCTCCTATATATAATTGACTGTTACAAATGATAATTACGTTAGTTTAGTAGACGTAGAATATTGACCACTTGCATCTTTGGTTACAAAAATTTATTGGCTCAAATATATACTGCGTGATTTGTATATTCATGATGATCAACCAGTTCCAGTTTATTGTGACAATCTCCCAGCTACATATTTAGGGGCCAATCCTGTTAATCATGCTCGAACTAATCATATCGAAGTTGATTTGCATTTTGTCCGAGAGAAAGTGCAGTCGGGTGATATTCTCATCCAACATATACCAAGCACAAAGTAGCCAGCAAATATACTCACCAAGGCCTTGTTGGGAGCACCTCATTGTAAGCTACATACCAATCTTGATGTAGTTTTCCCAACTTCTCCACTAGATTGAGGGGGGATCATAGCTAGACACAGTTTTGATACACATTAGATAGATACAATTAAGATAAGCATGTGCATATTATTATGATTCTTTGTATATACCCTTGTAACTGATGTAATTATCCTTTGTAACTGTCAATTATATATATGGGATTAAACCATCAAAGGAGATCAATCAATTCCCTCAGTTTTTCATATTGATCACCAAGAATGATAGAAAGAATAAAGAACAAGCAAGAAATCATATTTGGAGTGAATTTTCATTAATCTAAAATGGATTTCATGATAATTAAAAGGGATCTCATCATGGTTTTTGTAGTTTTCTTTTTTTCCTTTAGTCTTGATGTTATAATTATGACTAAGCTTTTGTCAGTACTTGGATTAGATGGATCCTGGGATAAACATTATAGTGATTTTTTTAAAAATTAATTCGTATTTTGTTCCATTGATATTTAATTATGTGTTCTTAATTATCCTTAAACTAATGTTGCTAGTGTATTTTTTCATGTATGATTTGATGTAACTGAGATTGAGAAATTCTTTTGTATGACTAGTTCTACTATAACTGAAAGGAGTACTATGCAAGCCAAGATATAAATCAACATAAAATCTTTAGCTTATGGTCAAACCTAATACTAAAATTCACAAATTAATTAATGCAATCTTAAGAGTTTTGACTAGAAAGAGATTTTAGTTAATCAATTGAGTGGTGTTAATAGTCTTGATAAATATATTAACATAATTAAGAAATTTTTAAGGTATAATAAACTATAGATTAAATTGAGTAGTGAAATCATGATTGTAAGAGAAGTCCTAGGAGTTTCGAAGTCTATGTACCATTATTTTCTTTTATTACTTTTATGTTCAATCTCTCTTCTAGTTTCAATTGTGATGCTTCAGTTTAGTTTGTTGTTCGAATTTTACATTTTCATCACTATAATTTGTTTGGCTAGATAATAAAAAGACACTAAGTGTTGGTAATTCTAGTCTTCTTAGGATCGAACTATACTTGCTAGTACTAGTTATAGCTATATTATACACGTATGAAAAGACACATTAATTAAGTTTTTGGCACCATTTTCAGGGAATGCAATATTAATGAAATCTTATTTTTTATTGACCTTGTCATTTTTCTTTTCTCTTAGGTAGTTTTTGTTTCTTTTTTTTATTTGTTTATCCTTAGATCTTTCTTTCTTAATCTTATGTTTGTGGCTTATTTTTCAGGAATTGGATATATTCATCTTTGTAACCACCAAACACAATGGAAGAATGGAGAGGATACTATTCTCAAAGGGACTATCGTATGCCATTAGTTATGGCAACATTAGAAGCTTGGAATGATAAGTATGGGGACTCAAATTTCGAAGCTCAATCGATATCTATAGTTTGTTATGACATTTGTGGTGATGATCACTTAATCATGAATGTCAACATTAAACTATATGTGGCAACATTCGAATTACATAGAGAACTTGCCATAAGAAATCCATTATGAAAATACTTATAATCTAAAATGGAGCAATTATTACAATTTTTCACTAGACGATCATGCTTCATCTATATTTCTATAAAACTATAATAAGAGGAAGAGGAACATCTTTGAGATATATTAATGAAAGGCATTGCTCCACGTGAGGTTACCCTCTATAGACTCCAATAGCTAGTGCTTTATTTGAATACACCAAGTTAAAATTGTGGGTTTATATGAATCAATTAATTTTCTAGAGTGGAGGAAGCTATGGTTCAAGAAGAGGAGGAAGAAGAAAAGGAGGAAGCTGCTTTCAAGAAGAGGAGGAAGAAAAGAGGGGAAAGGATATAAAGGAAGATGATGAGGAGGAACCAAATAAGGAGGTTGTCGAAGAATTATCGACAAACATCTTAAGTTCAAAGGGCTCGTACTTTCCAAAAGACAAACTGTCAAAGGTAATTGAAGATCCTAGTATATTGACAATTTGTTACTAAAAAGGACATTGGTGGAGTTAGTCAGTTTTATTAATTTAATACCTTATGTCCTTATTATCTTGTAGCATGTGACGTATTTATAGGCTATTAAAATTTTATAAGGGAAACAAATAGAACCAGGTTACTAATTACATATTCAGGTTGGAAAAGGATTTATTAAAAAGTTCAACTATAAGACCCATACAAAAATGTTAGTTGGGAAGCAACCCAATACTTAGGTGTTTTTTTATTAAGTAGTTTGTAGGATTAGGTGTTTTTTTGTTAAGTAGTTTATAGGATTTTTGTTAGTAGTTTAGTTTCATATTTTTAGTTTGATGGCCCTAACTATGTTACCTAAGATTTGATGGAGATCCGTAGGTTATGAAAGTAACATTACCCCTTGTTTTAAAGTAGACAAGATTTTGCTAATAGCGGATGGCTATTGATGACATTAGACAAGATTGAAAATCTTTGTTTTAACAAAGGAGTACCAGTTATCCTCACCTCTTACTATTATTTTTCCTTTTTTATTATTCTTGCTTATTTTATACATTTAGGACAATTTATAACTTAAGTCTGGGGGATGCATTTAGTAGTCAATCATGTCCATTTTTTTATAATTATAATTAGTTTAATTATGAATAATTAAGAATTTTTTTAAAGAGGATGTTGATCAAGACGATTCATCATAAGTTTGGTTATGATTGTGATTTGATTTTTTAGGCAAATATCTCTAGGTTTTGATGATTAAATTGATTTCGATTCAGTTCAATAATTTTGAGAATAGATACTTGATTTATATTATGATACTTTATGTATAATTTGTACGTACATTAAGTTAAATATGTATTCTTTTTTAGTGATTTCTTTAAATCAAACATATATATAGAAAGAAAAAGAAACAGAAAAAGAAAAATATAGTAATACGTGAATAAATAAATATAAATAATTTCACTTTGTTGGCTTTATACTAATAAAAAGGTCAAAGTTAAAGAGTGGTGCTAGTAGCCATTTGAGATAGTGACTTAGTTGAGTAATTATGGTTTATTCATGATAAGATGTTTACTTTCATGTCAAAAGACTATGTGAGTTTTCATACAATCTTCTAAATACTCATATTTTTAAATTTAGTGTTCTAATGAGGGGTATAAAAGTATTTAAAGGTTTTAACATTTTTCATATGCATTTTAACTTTATGCATTAAGTGAAATGGTGTGGATTAAGTTGAAATTTGAAGAATTATGTATTAAATTAAATTTATTTATAATTTGATGCAAGCAACTAAATATGTAACATTTCAATGAAATTTACAATTGAATGAATATTAGAGAACCTTAATGAATATCCTTTTTGTTTAATGCTTTATTGGAGTTGTTTCTTATTAAGTTGAGAGTACTACAATTAATTTGCTTGTAGAAAAGAAAATGCTTAAGTGTGGGGAAGTTTGATAACTACTAAATAGATTATATTTCTAATGTCATATTTAATGCATTTTGATTGTTTATTTAAGATTTTCATCTTATTTTGGTACTTATCTTGTTTCTATTATATTTTTAGGTCTTATTTGCCTTCATCGATAAAAACGTCAAGAATTAGGGAAAAATTGGGACAGAAATGGAAGCATTAGAGATATTTTAAAGGGACTTGTGCTAATGAAGGACATGTCCGTGTAAGTCAACATGGCCATACGTATGACCATGTAGCTCTTTAAAATCATTTTTCTTCACAATTTTTGTAGAATGAAGTAAGAGTAAGGGATAAGGTCATGCATATGGTCGTGTAGGTGATTGTGTCCACTCCAAAAAGCTACCTTAATTTCGAACTGCAAAAGTTGTATACAAACATAGATATAGGTCAACATAAATCATCTAGATTATGGTCAAACCTAACAGTGAAATTCACGAATCAATTAATGCAATCTTAGGGGATTTAACTAAAAAGAGATTTCAGTTAATTAGCTGAGGGTTAGGTATTAATAGTCTTAACAATGTTATTACATAATTGAGAAATTTCCATGGTCTAATAAACTATAGATTAAACTAAGTAGTGAAAATTTATGATTGTATGGGAAGTCCTAGGGGGATTCAAAGTCCAGGTACCTAGTTTTTCAATTATATTGCTTTGTTTAGTTTATTGTTTGAATTTTACATTTTCATCACCATAATTTATTAGATAATAGAAAGAAATTAATTACTAGTAATTATAGTAATCATAAGATCAACCTGCACTTGCCAATGCTAGTTATAGCAACATTATGCACTTGTGGTAAAACATATCAATCAACTTTGTCCATTGAAAAAATTAAAGTAATTAGAGAAGTTGACTATTTAATGAAAACCAACATGTTTATTTTGGTTCATAACAATCAATTAGTTTACAAAAATTGGCCAATCAATTAATAAATCGATCGATTTTTAGTGACAAGGATTATTAACGTAAACTGAATTAGAAAACTAAATGGCTTAAAGTTTTTAAAGTTTAAATGGCCTAATTAGTTTAGTTTTTTAATCATTAAGTAAAATAATATAATGTTCTAACCAAATATTACAACTTCAAATACCTCACTTTATCACTTGATAACTCCAAAGGGGCTTACTCACACAAATATAAGATAATGATGCTTAAATGATTAAAAGACCACTAGAAATATATGTAAAAGACATCCAAATGTTCCTTTATACTAAATCAATGAGAAAATATGTATTTATAGGATTTTGGGGCTCCTACTAGTTATTAGAGTCAATAACTAGCCATTACAAAGCACAAGTCAACCAATATAGTATATTAGTCAAGCAATATGCATTGAATGCACAAGTTTACTAGTTGTTAGATACTGGTTGACCAGTAAACAACCATACTGGTTGAGCAATACATCAACCAATGTTATAACAAACACTAAATACATCAAATTTAACAACTCTAACCTATATTAATGGATCATTAACCTATATAGGCCAAATAATCCCCCTCCTAAAAAATCTATGATTTTAACAACTTCTAGTGCTCAACCTCAATTTGTTTAAGCAATTATGAATTAAACGCTTCCCAAAATATCCCCTAAAGAGTGTTTCAAAGATTAAAAGGCCTTTTTTATTAAAACTAAAAGCTTTAATGCCTCTTGATGAATGAAAAGACTCACACAATGAAGTGATATAAAATGTTTATTCAAGGTGAGTTTTTTAGATTATCAAATTACAAAGTGAGATTACAATTAATAACAAAAAATTTAAAATGAAGTTGATGAGCCTCGATTTTCTTTTGTTCCTATTTTGATCTTCAATTTGACGGTTGTAAATTTAATTTCTCTTTATCAACTTTATAAACAATTTTTTGAGTTTATGGTTTTACTTTATTTTTATATTAATTTTTGTCAAAATAATAAACCCATTAATAGTAATTATATTTTGGTATCATCAAAGCATCTATTAGAATATCCCCTGGTTAAACAATTTCCTCCTTTTTATGATGGCAAAGCAGTTGTGATATTAGAGACAAATAAATTTAAGCATATAAATAGCTATCAATATCAATATATCGATTAGATACCTTGTGATTCATGCATAAAACATAATTCACTAATAAAGAGCATCATTAAATGTGAAGAAAAAAAAAGAGATATGCAATATTAAAGAAATATCTGTACATATAGATAACATAAAGTTACTCAAGCATACCACATAAAGTGTACGAAATACAAAAACAACAAAACAAAATTCGTGCCTAAAACATAATTCAATATCAAGAACAAAAAAATATTTAGTATTAAACAAATATCCATACATTTTGATATCATAAATTTACTCAAGCATATCATATAAAGTGTAAGAAATACAAAAAAAAAGATCACTCCAAAATCTAATATCATTAATTTTTCTCCCCCTTTTTAGAACTATAAAAAAGAAATCAGTAATATAAAAAATAAAAAAAGTTACGCATTAAACTAATTTGGTTAAAAATCAAATTGAATTTGATCCAGGTTGACAAACTTTCTCAATAAAGAGTGTTATTAGACATTTAAAAGTCAAAAAGGCCAATATGAAATATAATCATCTCTAACTATATCTATTTTTTAAAATTTCCAATGTTAGTATTCTACCTAGGTTTTCAAATTTCAATTAAAGCAATAAAGGAAAGCTTTGACAAAATAAGAGTTTGAAAGTGTAAAAATATAAGCAAAATTTTAGTACCCAAGAATCAATTTCATAAAAAATTTATAATTTTCAAAACTACAAATTTTCAAATATAATAATAGAATAAAATACTTATATTTGAAACAAATATGATGCAATAACATTTGATTCCTAAAAAGCTTGAATGAATCACTTAATTTATAGAAACATTTCTAAGCAAAGATATTATAAAATTTTTAAAATTTAGGGATTATCCAAAGAGACAGTGAGTATTAAAGATATTTAACATAAAGGAGAAAGAAAAAAATTGAAGATCGGGTAGTAAATTGCAATGGTAAATGGTGTTTTGTAAAGAAAAAAAGTGAGTTGTCTAAGGTCTTAAGAGGCATAGACATGAAAATTATAAAATAAAAGAGAAAATAAGGAGAAATCTACTAAATTATGAAGACTGTTAACCATATAACTACATTGGTCAACCAATGTTTGTCTCAAATATGATATGTGAAGTAGTGCAGTAGTGCTGGACACTCATTTTGAACTTGCTATATTGATCGAATATATAACCATGTTGGTTGACCAATGACTAGTGTGGCAAACTAGTATATGCAGACAATACATTTACAAACTCATTAAAATGATAATTTTCATATACTAGGGGACATTAGTTGACCACTTAAAGACGTGATCGACTAGTGGAGTGATTAAACTCCTTACAAACTCATTAGAAAGAAAAAAAATTTCTTCGAAAAGGAGACATTAGTTGATTAGTGCATTCTAAAAAGCTAGAAAACAACATGAAAACTTTAAAAATATTAAAACACATAATTGATCAACTAAATATCAATCAATAATAAGTTGAATCATATAAGGTTCCTTATCATATAGAATCTCCATATAACTAAATCTAATTTATGCTCATTCAGGTTTGGAAAAATTATTACCCAATTGATGTAAATTCTAACTTAATAATCTATAAGTCTATATACTAGGGCCCACATTATATTTTTAAAAAATTTTCAATTCCTTATTCATAGTGTAAAACCAACATTCATCACTAATGGTAAACTCAAGTTAATAAATAAGTACAAGATTTCATATATTTTAAAACATAGACTAATAATTACCTCTCCTTGAGCATTACCTAAGAATGATTTAAATGATGATTCTTCTTGAATTTTCAATCCATTGAAAGTATCTCATCCTTCTCTTCTCCCTCATTTTGTTCAACAATATATTCTTTTGAAAAATCTTGGTCGCTATTTTTAAAGAATAAATTCCTATATCCTACATCAATAACGTCAAGACTTTCTTTGAGGCTAGAAGGTTAGATTCATTAAGAAGAAAAGCATAAACTCTTTTAAAAAATACTACCATCTTTACTACACATTAGTTGCTCTTTAAGAAACCTATAAAACAAGCCAATCAATGTGTTTTAGGTACCTAAATGAGTTTAGGTCTGTAACACCCCACTCCTGCATGACCCGAACCCGACATCGATAGTGATATCCGAGTCCGTGCCCTATGAGGGTGGCGTGCTACATCACTCAGTGAAAACTCAGTATAAATTTTTTTTGAAACATACACATACTTTATATATTATACGGAAAACAATTTACATAAATAATCGCCGGTGAGTTCAATGACCACGGGGACCCTTTTGTAAATACTATTTTATTCAGTTTGTTGACTATACAGCATGACCTATTCATTTGTACAAAAATTCAAAAAGTATAATTTTTATTAAACTCTAATGCAGACGCGAACTGATCCCGACCTCTTTTCTCACTCGCATGCGATTGTCATACGCCCGTTGCCTAACGGGGTATTCTTCTGAGTCCTGAAAAATAATTGCAAATTTTGGGTGAGTTTTGCGA
>JANIJH010000225.1:28091306-28125606 GCA_024520975.1 Erythroxylum areolatum | reverse complement strand
TATTAGGCATGACCATGCCGAGATACGTTTACACACTCGTAACCCATTCCAAATTATCATTTTACCCTTCCCATCGGTGACGGGATGTTACAAGGTCCTTAGTTATTAGTCTCCTTCTTCTTGTTAACCTACTTCCTCAAGGGTTCGCTTACCATCCTTTATTTAATAAAATAAAATATATCAACATGTCCATACTTACCCAAAAAATGACATATCAGGTTATATAGGTAATGGTGATAACTTGGTATGCTATTTGTGCATAATGAGGAATCTTCCTTTAGATATTAAAGTTTTTCCTAGGATACTGAGATGAGCTAGCATGAATTTATGATACCTACTATGAATGAAGGCTAGATGTATGCTTTTTTTAGGCCTAAAAATGTGTGAGTAGATTTGTATGTTATCCTAGAAGTTAAACCTATTCTTCTCTTAAGAGTATTGAACCCTAAACCTAAATTATGAGTCATTTATGAAAGTATGATGCTTACTTTTAAAACTAGTCTTAGTGGTTGTGACATGTGTATGCATATGTTTAGATGTGGGTGCTTCATACTCATTTGTCACATTAGGCAATAATTCTTTTCTATGCAAATATTTTCCTTTCATAAATGCAATTATATAATTAACTTCACTTTCATTGTTGTATCCTATTTTATCATTTGAGTTCTTCGAAGCTCTTAGAATGGTTTTTTTTAGTTTTTCACTTCTTTTAGTGAATTTGGATAATGAATACTTCAAAATAAGGATCTCCTTTTTTAATGTCTTATTTTCATGCTTTAATATGTCCATTGCATGATCATCATTAATAATAATACTTCTGGATGCTTTAATGTTATGGAATTCACTTTTCATCTTTTCATTTGCATTCATGCCTGTATCCAACTAATTTTTGAACTTCCTTGAGTTTAGTAGATAATTTCTTCTTTTTTTTACTCATGATTTTTAAAATTTTAATTAATGGCTCATATGATAAGTCACGAAAATTATCATATGAATTAGAGTTGGATGTTACCTCATTATCATCAATAGCGACAAAGCACATATGAGATATCCCTTCTTCTAAATGCTCATCTTCATATTCACTTGTGTCATCCTAAGTTGAGGCTTTAAGTGCTTTCTTCTTATCCTTCTTGTCATTCTTCTCCTTCTTATAATTGCTTTTGTAATTCTCATTATATTTGAGTAAAGAACATTGTGACTTTATGTGAATGAGTTTTTTACATAAAAAGCAAATAATGTTAGAGGATTTATATTTTAAATCACCTTTACCTTCCTTAAAATTCTTTCTCTTGGAGAAGAGTTTCTTAAATTTGCTAGTGATTAAGCTAATGTCTTCTGTATCACTTCCACCAGTTGATGTGTCTTCCTCTTTGCTTGATTCTTTCTTTAAGGCTTTAAATGCTAAGTTCTTTTTCTTAGGAAATGTTGTTTCTTCTTGTGTCTTTTTAAGGCTTAATTTGTATGTAAGAAGAGACCCAATAAATTCCTCCATTGGTAGTATTATTAGATCCTTAACTTCTTCTATGGTCGCCACTTTAGCTTCCCATAACTTTGGGAGTGACCTAAGCGACTTTTTTATCATTTCAAAACTAGTACATGCCTTTCCAAAAACTTTGAGAGCATTAATAATATCAATAAATCTAGTGTGGATGCTAAATATACTTTCATCAACTTCATTTTAAACAATTTATATTGATATGTTAGCTTGCTGACTTTTCCCTCCTTTAGTTGATTTATTCCCTTATATGTAACCTTTAAAGTATGTCACATTTCAAAAGTGTTTCACGTGTATAGAATTTATTAAATTCATTTCTTCCTAAAGTACAAAATATAAAGTGTACGAACTTACTATTTAAGAAGATTAATCTCTTATTTTGAGAATCACATTTTTCCTTTAATTTAGGTACCTTTATGTTATCTATAATTTTTGTAGGAATAAAGAAACCATTTGAAACTATTTCTTATAAGTCAACACTTTCAACTATTAAGACAAATCTCATCCTAGTTTTCCAATAGAGGTAATCATTATCACCAAAGAAAAGTACTCCACTAATACTTTATCCCTCTTGGTTGAATAATGATGATAATGCTCATAAATATACCATTGTGATCTTTAATATATGATTTCATTTGAAATACCAGCTTAATAGACTCACTTTGATATCATTTGCTATCACTCAATAATAACTAGTTGTAAAGCACTAATTAACTAGTATAACATACTGGTGAACTAATATGCATTGAATGCATAGATTCACTAGTCATTGAGACATTGATTGTCCAATACATCAACCAGTGTTACAAAAAAGTCTCAATATATCAAATTTAACAACTTTAACCTATATTAGTTAACTATTAACCTATATAGGTCCAATCCCCTTAAAAATATGATTTTAATAACTTTTAATGCTTAAACTGAATTTGTTTAATACAATTACAATTTAAATACTTCTAAAATGTTTTCTAAAAATTGTTTGAAAGATCGAGAGACTTTTATTAAAACTAAAAGCTTTGATGCCTCTTGATGAATGAAAAAGACTCATACAATAAAGTGACATGAAATATTTATGCATGGTGAGGCACTAAGAGTATCAAATTAATAAAGTAAGATTACAATTAACAATAAAAAATTTAAAATGACCTTGATAAGCCTTGATATTCTTTTGTTCTTAGTTTGATCTTCATTTTGACGATTGTAAACTTCATCTCTCTTGATCAATTGCATAAATTATCTTCTTCAATTTATGGCTTAATTTTGTTCTTATACTGTTTTTCATTAAAATAGTAACTCATTAGTAGTAATATTATTTTTTATCATTAAAACATCCATCGGAATATTTCTTAGTTCAACATTTTGTATTAAGATGATTTTTGGTAGATCTAAAGCTAAAAAAAATAAAAAAGCTCCAAAATACAGTGCAACTAAAGTGATAGACAAAACTAACAGTATTGTTTATGATGATAACATGTGGGCATATCTAAAGAAAATCCTAACTTTCATATGTTGAATATGTAATTAAAATATATTAGAACTTGTTTAAACCTTATCTTGAGTAAGTCGGGATAACAATTAGTGAAGTTATAATCTTTTATATCCAAAGAATTATAACAAAAAGATCCTAACATCAACAAAACAGGGGGGTAAAGTGGATATAAATAAGACCTAAGTGAAGGAGAAAAGGTATCTAAGTTTTTCATCTCTATCTCGCAACTTCTCACAAAAATCTCTTTCTTTTTCTTTTAAGAGGCATTCATGTTGCTTTCTCCTCGATAGATGTTAAGAATAGTTGTGTCCATTATTAACTAACTTTCTTTTTCTTGGTTAAAGGGAGTTGAAGCCCTTGGAGTTTTGTAAATTGGGAGATAATCGTGTTTTATAGTGGATTATTGTCTATTCATATATTAAATTATTCTTTTATGGTATTGTTTTTATGATTATTTTGATTGATTTTTAATGTATGCGATTAGTTTATTGATTAAAACAATAAAAGTTCAATTCTTTTAATCTTTATAATGACTAGGAACTCTTAATTTGTTGCATTAGAAATTGTTAACTTCTAAGAAGAGCATCAACTATATTAAATGCAACCACAAATATTGTATTATCTTGTTTCAATGGTCTTTCTTTTATTAAATCTATTGATTAATTAACATTTGGATCATTTCTAAGGTTTATAAATAATAAGAATTAATTGAATTACGTATTTTTGATTAGCCAATCTTAAAGAAATGATGATATTTAATATCGTAGTAAATATGCTACTAATAAAATAATTTTTTATATCAATAATCAATCATAGTTCTAATAGTAAAAGCAACCATAAACAGGTTTATTTTACAAATAACTCTCTTTTTTATTACTTGTAGAATTTAATTTATTTTCTTAATTACAACCCTCATTTTATTAATTTAAGTATCATTTGACAAACAAAATTTTCACTTGAGAATGATCCCTACTTATTTATACTACGATTATTTTTATTGCAAACGAAACCAATACCAATATAAATTACACTTTTTACTATTCTTATAATTGAAACTCATTAATTTTTAAACTTAACTAATGGAATGATATAGGCGAGATCAATTAGTTCAAATTTACCTATGACCATCGCTGACAAGTGCTTCTTTTAATGAATAAATGGAAAAGAGATAATGACGTGTAAATAATTGAACAAAATACTTGCATGATATTTACGACATCATTAGTAAAAGATCTTCAAGGTTCATCATAATAAACCCTGGATGTTTTGAATATTTTTTATAATCAGTCTATGTAATTAACTAATAGTTCATTTTTCACATAAGAAATTGTATAACCTTTATGGAGGACTTAAAATTCTAACAATGATAAACGCTCAAACTTAAACTTAACTTGAAAGTCTAAGATTCTAACAATGATAAAACGCTCAAACTTAAACTTAACCTGAAAGCCTAAGATACCGAATTAATTCCTCAGTTGAACTTCAGAGGATTTAGTTCCCATTGCCCCACCTGAGGAGCCTTAGTTCCCAAGTTAACGATATTAAAAATGTCAAATGTACCAATTGTCTCTCTTCGTTTTTGTCCTGTCGTTTCTCAATGCCTTGCAGATGAGATTGCAAATTATGCAAACACAACATTGAACTTGGTATACAAAGATCAAAATTGCCTCAAAAGTGCGAAGCTGGAATCATTGGTGAACCAGACAATTTAAGGAGAATCCTGACGCAAACAAAACTATCAGTCGCTCAACTTCTTAACGATTTTGGACAGTGCCGAATAGGTTCCAAAGCCTGATGATACAAGTCCTACGGTAATGATCACAGTACAAAACGCAACCTACAAAAGCAACAACAAAAAAAGGGGGGCAAAGATTTAAAAAAGAAAAGAGAAGAAAGAAGACAAATGGAAAAGGAAGGGGTAGGGTAGGGTATACCTGAAAGCGGCTTACTTTGTCCCTCAATATGCTCAAGAAGCAAGCACATGGAAGTATCAAGGTCTGCAGTAGATGTTACTAGTTAATAGTCTTATGCCGGTATTTTCAGACTACTCTTCATGATTAAAATGGTACCAGAAAACTTACCACAAGCATTGTGAGTAGAGATCCAATTAGTGACAACACCAGACCTGAGACAAAAAATACAAGATTGTGAAACTACGGCCTCGGTGTAAAAACATTTCAAAGCCCATCTTTTACTAACCGAAAAAGGGAACAGCAAGACCAACAAGCAGGGAGGAGATCACCAGGACTGTCCTAATGCACATAGCATATATGTGAGATTTCATGTGGTTCGATGGTAACAACTCCTCCAGACTCATCGCCACAGGGGAAATAGTGATCGCATATGTGCTTCAGATTAAGGATAATTCCGAATAACATTAAGAACATCCACATCCTGGTCAAACTGAATCAATTAAGAACCATACAAGTGTCATTTATGTTCCCTTCGTTATTTCGTAGACTAGCAGTGCTATTAATGAAAACAACTTATCTTTTTAGAAACGAAAAAGGAAAATAACAATTACTTGGACAAAAGGATATTTTGTGAATGGACTAATGATCTGCAAGAACAAGTAGAAAGCATTAGTATAACCACTTGCCCCCTAATAAATATACATATTTTAGGCAGAAGCTTCAATTTGGAATCTGAAAGTGGCAACGCAAAGAGCATAAGATCATGACTCTTTGAACCTTAGTTCTTTATGGATTTTATTGAGAAACTAGTCTGATAAACTTGATATTTTGTGAATGAATTAAAAAAAGAAAAAGAAAACAGCAACTTGTATATATTGGAACCATGTTAGCAAACATTAATTCCTTTTAAAATTCATACTAGGATCTATTGAAATTGGAGATCATACCGTCATCCACACAGCAATCTTGGAAGCAACTAGATTTTGGGGCAAGTTAAGAGTGTACTGCGACTCTGTTGATTCTCCAAACATACTATATCCCATAAAAGCTACTCCAGCATACATTAAAGTGCAAATACTAAAGCTGCATGCAAGACAAAGTCCAGTTTACAATACAAATTTAGCGGTAATTAAGACATAATATGAACAACTCTAATGATAACTAAGACGGGATTCCAATTTTACCACGTAAAGAGAACTGCAGGGAATTTATTCGGTTGCACCATTGAGGTATAAATGTTTGGGAAAACGGCATGCCCAGAATAGCAATAACCATATAGACCAATAGCAACAGGAAGAGTTCCCAGATTTATCAGTGTCCCTTTGCTATGAATACCAACATGATCGACCAGACCGACCCAAAATAAGCAGAGGACCACCACCAATGTTGCAATTACTCCACCAGCTGTAGAAATGTTGTTGAATATAGAAATAAAAGACTGTCACGTTCTTGGATATGCAAAGGCTAAAAAATTCCCAAGAACCATCCTAAGGCCTGAATGTGATTAATACAGTACGAAAGGGAAATCACAATACACCTCCATATTATGCTATGGATCAAAGAAGCAGCATAAGTTGAATAGCAGCAATTAGTAAATGTGATTGATATTCATTGAATCTCAAGTAGCAACCATCTAAAATCTATATAAGCAGCTTGGACATGAGATACTCACCAGATATATAACTAAGGACACTCAGGTCTCGCAGCCAAACTGTTGGAATAACTGCTACAGTTATCAAAAGAGCAAATAAACGGTGCGAATCCAACTCAAGTCCACCAATATTAACGTGGGCATTTGGAAATAATGACGATAAGTTATCACTCTCCAAAATAATGTATTCAACACAACAGGCCTGCAGGTGAAGTAACCAAACAGTGTGCAATTAGTAAACATTACCTGTCGCATCTTTCCCAGACAAGACAAACATTCACATAAATGAATAAAGTAACAGCTGTACTTACATATAATTCGACGTACAGTATTATCTGCACAGTAGAGAACCAAAAGGGGACTCTTAGTGGTTGGTGAAGTATATTTATTAACAACTTGTCTGGTAAGATTTTCTATTGTAGGATTGGGCACTTACTGAAATGACTATTCGTCCTGCGGAACCAAATGCAGCTTGGCCAATATCTGGGTAAGTTTCAAGCCCAGGTTCACTATCTAAACAGTAACGCAAAAGCATCCCAGTGTAGAAAGACAGAACTCCAAACAGCAGCAATATTAAGAGACCAAGCCATCCTCCTTCTTTAACAGCATAAGGAGTGGACAATATTCCAACTCCGCATAAAACGTTCATCCCTGCATTAATTTTTTTTTAATGAAACTTAAATTCTTAGTACCGTAAGTGAATTTCTTTAGAGAGGAGCATAAGAACCAGACGCATGTTGTTGATACTATAATGGATCCTTTCACATGCTACGAACTAGACGACAGGGCCTGTAAGTTTGTTGTTTTCATTCCCATTATAAAGATAAATAATTATAAGCTACGGATTTTTGGTCCCCGTAACCTATGGGCCAAATTTAGATTGAGACTCGTAGTAACCCTGCGGTGGAATAGTGGCAATACAGTGACTCATCAAGTTGTCACTACGGACAAAACAGACTCCGCTGTTCCCATTTTTAAACATGTAGCCTTTCCAATACGCCATGAGATGAAGAGTTACATTTTTCTGTAAGGTATCACCTGTCCACTCTACGCCATGTGCTTGTCCTAAAAAACATGCTACTAAAAGACATTAAAGATGCGCTTTCTACTACCAAACCCATTCAAGATCAGCATGATCAATTGTCATTTCCCTTTTTGTTTGTTGGTTAAACATTCAAGAAGTTATGCAAATGCTAATTAACAGATCATCATCATACCATTAAGCACGGCTTGCTTGAAGGAGCTTTCACGGGAAATGGGAAGTTCGTGTGAAACCATGGATGGCTTCTCATCTTTTCTGATTGATGATCTTCTCGACGGAATAGGAGGAAGTAGAGAATGGGAACTGCGCCTTTGGTGTGGAAGTTGCTCATCTTCTACCTTGTACAGTAGAGGTTTGTCTATAGAAGGTAATACCTCAGGTGTGTGCCTCCTTGTTAGTGAGGAGGAAAGAAATGAACTGCCCAATCTTGACAATGAAGGAGTGCCCAAGAAGTTGATGCTTGGGGACGGTACACTGCTGTATAGATCAATGGACTGCCTGGAACATGAATAAACGGAGAAAGCTGAGTTCTTTGAATCGAAATTTTTATGCACATCCATCTTTTATTTACCGTTGGAAGTTCGAAACGACAGTGGTAATAGAGTCCACTTGTAAAGAGTCAATCAATTACAAACCAGAAAGGATTAAAACCCAAGCTAGGAAAATCTTGGCTGATGACGCTAGCATCCATTCAAGTACCTTGGGTCATGGAACCATTCAGAGTTTATGCAACTATGTCCCACGTGAAAAAACGAGCCATGTCGGCAATTCATGGCCAATCAATCTACTTTTTACGTAACAGGAAAGCGAACGTTGAATAATGGAAACATAAACTAGAACAAACAGAGAGAGATGTGGAGGGGACCTGTAACTTTGTGGCCACGAAGTGGTGTAAGATCCGGTTTTGTTTTGTTGCCGGTTATCATTGGAAGAATCGTCCAAGTCTGATCCAGTTCCGTCTTCTTCCTCTTCTCTGTTAAGTTCCTTTTCTTCGTCGTCTTCATCACTCTCAATGTAAAAACTCTGTTCTGAAACTGAATTCTTCATTTTACGCCTACTCTGTTCTGATACCGAATTGCACTGCACTAATTCATGTTTTGTTGTACGAGAACATAAATCAAGAGCACCCTAAAACAAATATAATAGAAGAAAAAGCTGGAGACCTTTTTCCAATTCAACCTTTATTTGGCAGCTTTCTTTGATTGCATTACCTGAAATGGCAAGCAAAAATATTAAGAATAACCATTAGCAAGCAAAGGAGTGCCATAAAAGGCGAAGAATTTATACGACTATTGAAGATTTGTTTCCATGTTTTCCAACCTAATCACAGTTGTGCACTTGGAAAGAAAATACGCCCCTATTAACAAGACAAGGACAACCATTTTGACACATGGAGAGAAAAAAGAAAAATAACAGGGAAAAACTAGACCATGAAGATTTTCAAGGAATGCTTCAAATACACAAAGAAGTTTGTAGCTTTCACACAGACTCTGTGTTTCGTTACTGGGGAAGCACGTGAAAGGAGGGGTGTATATTTTGCGGACTGCGGATTTACCCTTTCTCAGCTTTTTGTTTGGGTTTAGAACTGAAAAACTGCCATAGGAAAAGAGAGAAAAGTTCCGAAAAAAGGTAAGATTTGAAACCTTTCGTTTTAGTCAACTTCCGATAGATAATTCCGGAATCCCCCAAGGCCACAGTCGTTAGGAAAAAGAAACAAGAAAAAGGTCCAAAGAAAGCGTGAGCTGAGCTCTACTAAGTCATTCATCTCGAAAACAAGAAGTGCGAGTGTTGTGTTACCTGTGATCTGATAAAACACGAGCAAGGTCCAGGAAATGAGAGAGGGGGAGAGAGAGAGTCTTTGTTTACCTTAGAGCATGGCCTATTGACAGAACCAAATTTGTTTTTATAAGCAGTCGTAACCGTATAATGAAAATTTAAATGGAATCAACCATCCGAAGCTTATGTCGTGAATTATTGTTTACACTGCAACTTGTACTTAAATGCTTTCTAATTTTTTTAGTTACCCACGAGATATTTTAGGATGGTCTTAATTATAAGAAGGTATCTTTAAACTAATCATACCTCGCAAAAATTTGTAGGTTAATGTTACGTCAGGATAATATATACATAAGATCAATAATTATTATTTAAATATATATATATAATATAAAGGTACGTATTTATTGTAGTTCTTCCTTCCTTTTCTCTCTTTTTTTAAAGTTTAATTAAACCTCCAATAAAAATATAAGATTGACACAATTGTTTCATCTTTCATCGTAATTCTCTAATAAAAAATAATTGTTCTCTTTACAATTAATTATAACAATAAATAAAGAAAATTACTCATTTAAACGTAATGATAAAAATTATCATAATCAATAATATTACTCAATTATGTTTATGATTAGTGGAAAATGGCCTTAAAAAAACGTCATACTAAGAACACTATGTAATGCATGTTGGAAGCTAAGATAAGCCCGGACTTAAAGGAGCTTTTTACAATTTGTTTGTTTTATTATTAATAAACTAGAGGATTAATTGTGATTATCTAGCTGCTATCTTTCCTAATTCATAGCAAAGTTAGTAAGAGTTTATAGCTTAGCTACACTACTTCTCCATTTTCATATGCTTTTATCTAATTTTCTCCAACAATTCTAGTGTCAGAGACAGGTTTCATCTAAAATGGGTGTTGTGTTCTTTTTTTGTTTTTTTAAAAAATGGCCGTAAACGGAAGTGCAGTTAGCTTGTCTCAACATCAAATTCCAATTTTCAAAGGGGACTCGTATGAGTTTTGGAGCATCAAGATGAAAATGCTTTTCAAGTCTCAAGACCTTTGGGACTTAATGGAGAACGAGTATGTAGAAAAAGCGATGATGAGACAAGACAGAAAGAAAATTAGAAACGTGATGCAAAAGCGTTATTCTTTATCCAACAAGCAGTGGATGAATAAATATTTTCACGAATAGCAGTTGTAACCATGACTCAGCAAGAATGGACCATCATGAGAACATAATTTCAGGTTTCAACAAAGGTAATTATTGTTAAACTTCAGTATTTTTTACGTGAGTTTTAAACTTCCTCTATGAAGGAAAACGAATCACTTCAAGAATACTTGGCACGTGTCTCATCTATCATAAGTTAGATGCACTCTTATGGAGAAATAATTGCTGATGAAATGATTGTTGCAAAGATTCTAAGAAGTTTAACTCTTAAATTTGATCATGTAGTAGCAACGATTAAGGAATATAAAGATCTGTCTGTTTTTTCTTTTGATGAATTAATGGATTCTTTGTAAGCAAATGAGGTCAGGAAAAATACGACAGTGACGAAAGAAGAAGAAAAAGTTTTTGAAACTAAAGGGGAAACAGAATCCTCGAACCAGCAAGGAAGAGACAAAGGAAGGGGACAAGGTCGCAACAATTTTATGCAGTGCTCTTATTGCAAGAAATATGGACACATAGAAAAGTTATGTTAGTCAAAGCCTGATGAAGCCACTTATGTAGAGGAGGATGAGAATCAAGAAGACTACTTGTTTGTGGAAAACACAACCATTAGAAGGGCAAAGAATGAGGTCTGGTATCTTGACAGTGGTTGCTCGCATTGCATCATAAGAGATATATCCAAGTTCAAAGAATAGGACAAATCCATAAAATCACAAGTTTGTCTAGGTGGTAATAAGAAGCTTCAAATTGAAGGACGTGGGACGACCATAGTTGTGATAGGTAATCAACAAAACCTTATTAAAGATGTGCATTATGATCCTCGGTTGGCATACAACTTGATAAGTGTAGGTTATTAATTGAATGTGGTTATTCTAGGTATTTGATGAATCAAAATGTGTGATAAAGAACAGGAACTCAGGAAAAGCACTCGCTCAAGCTGACATGTCTTCCAACAGAATGTTCCCTTTTGATTTCACTAGAAACATAATGTTGGTCAATAAAAAATAGAGGATAGCGAGTTATGACACTTGAGCTATGGTCATCTCAACCATAAGGGTCTGCAGTTGTTAAAATAAAAGCAAATGGTTAGTGGCTTTCCCGCTACAAAAGAAGGTATGTGAAGGGTGTCTGCTTGGAAAACAAGCAAAGAAAGCATTTCTTGTTGGAAAAAAAACAAGCGAGCAATAGAGGTCCTTGAACTGTTACACACTGATTTATGTGGACTGATGAAGAGTGAATCTCTTATGAGAAGTAAATATTTTTTGCTATATATAGATGATTTCAGTTGGATAAGTTGGGGTTTTTTTTTCTACATATAAAGTCAAAAACTTTTAATCATTTTAAGAAATTTAAAGCTATGGCAGAAAAGCAAATTGGGAAAAATTTAAAAGTACTCTGTACAGATCAAGATGGTGAATTTCTCTTGAAAGAGTTCATTGCATTTTGTGATGAATAGGGCATTAAAAGGGAGCTCATTGTGTGGTATACTCCAAAGCAAAATCGCATGGCTGAACGAAAGAATCGTACATTGGTGGAGATGACCCGTTCAATGATGAAATCCAAAGGTCTTCCTAACTCCTTTTGGGCAGAAGGTGCTGCTGCAGCCGTCCACATCCTTAATCAATCTCCCATAAAAGCTGTCTGGAATCAAACCCCTTATGAAGCTTAGAGCGACATTAAACCATCAATGAGCCATTTATTAATTTTTGGTTGTGTATGCTATGCTTTTTAAACTATGGATAAGTATAAGTTAAAAGGCAAGTCACAAAAATTTATTTTTTGGGCTATAGTTCCAATTTTAAAGTGTATTGTGTTTATGATCTGGTAAAAAATTGTATTATTGTTAGTAGAGATGTGGTATTTGATGAGCTGGATGTCTAGAAGTGGGAAACAAAGATGAGAATCAAAAGAAGTCAATTGTAGACATTGAAGTCAATAAAGAGGCAATAACTCTGATCAATTCACCAAACTCGACACCGGCAAGAACAAGTCCATTGTCAAGTACTACCTCTTCATCCAAAGAATCTCCTTCCAATGAGCTAGCTTAGTTGTATAAAAGTAAGTGTGGTAGAATACCTCGACGCTGATTTGAAATTGAGGGAGAGGTTACATCGCCACTAGTTCTATTTGATGAAGATCCGATTATGGTAGAAGAAGCTATGCAAAAGTAGGATTGGAGAGATGCAATGAAAGATAAATTGGCACCCATATA
The DNA here is from genome assembly GCA_024520975.1 of Erythroxylum areolatum. Taxonomy (NCBI): domain Eukaryota; kingdom Viridiplantae; phylum Streptophyta; class Magnoliopsida; order Malpighiales; family Erythroxylaceae; genus Erythroxylum; species Erythroxylum areolatum. The sequence continues at coordinate 28,112,862 of JANIJH010000225.1, read as the reverse complement.
ACGTAATCAAACATGGGAGTTAACTAATCTTCCTAAAGGTAAAAATTGCATTGGTTTGAAGTGGATTTTTAAAACAAAGTTCTTAGTTGATGACAGTATTCAAAAGCACAAAGCAAGGTTAGTAGTGAAGGGATATGCCTAATAATAAGGAATTGACTACGAGGAGACATTCTCACCTATACTCGGTTTGAAACAGTTTGTATAATTTTGGCATTAGCAGCTCAAAGAGAATGGAAAGTTCATCAGTTTGATGTTAAGTCGACATTCTTAAATGAAGAACTACATGATGAAGTATAAGTGAGTTAGCCCCCTAGATTCAAAGATTCAAGCAAACCAAAGTGTACCACCTAAAGAAGGTAGTTTATGGTCTCAAATAGGCTCCTAGAGCGTGGTACAATAAGATTGACGAATTCTTTCACAAAAATGGCTTTGAAAGAAGTATGTATAAGTTGAATTTATATATCAAAAGGCAAGGTATTAAAAAACCTGATGATAGTAAGTCCATATGTTGACGACATAATTTATACTAGTTCATCCTCACAACTCATATATGAGTTTCAAAGTTCCATGAAGTCAATGTTCGAGATGACAAATTTTGGAGAATTTCATTATTTCTTGCGTTCGAAGTTGTTCAAAGTAAATAATGAAATTTTTATTTCATAAAGGAAATATATTAAAGACACTTTAAAGAAGGATAACATGATGAATTAGAAGACAACAATCACGCCCATGAACATCAACGAGAAGCTACAACCTGAAGATGGTACGAGGCTAGCTGAAGGAAACCAGTACAGAAGTCTAATTGGATGACTTATTTATGTGACCTAATCACGAATCACGACCTATCATCAGTTTTTTAGTAGGAATGTTGTCGAAATTTATGCATCATCCACTGAAGCATCACTTTGGTGTTGCAAAGAGGGTATTGTAATACTTGGAAGGAATAAAATAAGTGAAAAATTGGTTTCGGAAAACAATCTCCTCTAATCTCAATGGTTATAGTGACAACAATTGGGCAAGAGTTGTTGATGATAAAAGGAGCACCTCTAGAAACTTCTTTGTACTTGGATCAACAATAGTCTCATGAAGTTCAAAGAAACAAAGCACAGTGGCTTTATCATCCATAGGAGTAGAATATGTTACTATGACAGCTACAACATGTCAGGTAATATGGCTAAAGAGGATTTTAAGAGATTTGGGATGTGAACAAGATGAAGCTACAGATCTGCATTGTGATAGTAAATCAGTGGTGATGTTAGCAAGAAATCTGATCTATTATAACAGAACAAAACACATTAAAATCAAGAATCATTTTATCAGAGAACTGATTGCTAATGGTGAAATTAAACTGAAGAATTGCACGACAAATCAAAAGGTTGCAGCTATTCTTACAAAAAACTTGCCTCAGAAGAAACATGAAGAGTGTTGTATTCAACTCGAACTCTACAAGTTCGATTGAAGGAGGAGTGTTGGAAGTTGAGGTTAATCTGAACTTGAAGGAGTTTTTTACGGTTTGTTTGTTTTATTGTTAATAAACTAGAGGATCATTTGTGATTATCTAGCTATTATCTTTCCTAATTCATAGCTAGATTGGTGAGAGTATGTAGCTTAGCTTCTCCTTTTTCAGTAAGTGTTAGTTTAATGTAAAGCCTATTTAACAGACTTCTATTTAGATGAAATAAATATACGAGCAATAGCGTCATACTTCTCCATCTTCATATGTTTTTATCTAATTTTCTCTAACAGTGCAACCTTGTGATTTTCTTAAAGAACATGATAAGGTTGGAAAATGACATTAAGTTTGCATTATGTGAAACTATATATGAACACAATTGCTATAAGATAAACGCCCATATTGTTTAAGTTTTTTGTTTCTTTTGTGATGATTTGGAAAAATAATTATATGTAATTGTCTAACTCATCTACCTACCAAGTTACACTATTTATTTATTTTTACATAGCTCTTTTTTTGAAAGTTAAGCTAGAAAAATAGGTTTAACAAAAAAGAAGTCTTATACAAGCAAAAGAGGAGGACCAACTTACCAAAAGAGGATTAGTCTAAACATGCTACTAACACCAAAACCAAAAATAGTAGCTTACGATACAACTATATAAAAACATAATGAAGGGGGATATGGTATAGATTAAACTTGCAAATTGTCTACTACTCCATTTCTAAAGCCCTTAGTTTGTCCATTAGCATGAATAACATCTCTAATGTATCAAACAATAAGGTTGAAAGTCTGATGCACTTCCTTGGATATGAAAGAAAATTTCTTTTAGATATAATTCAAATAGGAGAATTTAGATATTAATTACAATATTTAGATATTATCCATATTAGAAAATTTTATATATTATCAAAATATCTAGATAAAAGGAATTAATTTATGGTATAAAATAAATATTAGAATATGTGATAATATATCAAGTTAAAATGTATGGTTATAGTTAGTTTAACACATCTATAAATACTCATCAATTTATGTGATAATATATCAAGTTAAAATGTATGGTTATAGTTAGTTTAACACATATATAAATACTCATCAATTTAGTTGATTTATATACCAATAAACCAGTTCAAGCATCTAAGAGTGCAGTCTGTGAGAATTCCAATCTTATAGGTTTTAATATTTGTAACTTATAAAGTTATTATTATAATTCCTCTTTGTACTTATAATAATATTTCATATGTATTCTTTTTCTACCAAATTGAGTTACATTCTTTCTCTATCCACATAATCATTCCAACAAATAATATTATAGTCATATTAGAGTATACATATCTACTTATTGTATGCTCTATGGTTGCTACTATAAATGAACCATTCACATCAGAAAGCAAGTTGGATATTACTCACTTTTTAAAGGTATTATGTACTATTCATGTATACAATTAATGTTTACGTAAAATAGTATAAGCTATTTCTATTAGCTCAAAGCAATTTGGGATAGAAATAATGAAAACCAAATTTAAGATTGATAAGTTCAACAAATATAAATTCTCATCATTTAAGCTGAAGATGAAAGTTATCTTTACAAAGGATAATTGCCTTGCAGCTATTAGTGGAAGGCTGACAGGCTTTGCAAATGATGCCAAATGGAATAGATGTATAGTAGTGTTTTTGCAAATATTTACTTAGCTTTAAGTGATCAAGTTTTCTTAAGTGTAGAGGAGAAGAAAACAATAAAAGAGATGAAATCATCTCACCAAGTTGTACAAGGTTAAGTTGCCTTATAAATTTAAATTTTTCTTAAAATAAATTTAGTGATTAAGCATATTAGTATTTTAACTATTTTATTGTCTCAACTCACATTATAGGGTTATAGAGTAGAGCCACAAGAATTTGTCAAATTTCTACTTTAAAATCTACCTAGTTCATATGATTAACTGATCATTAATTTAATCAGTGGTCTTTTTACAACTAAAGTAGTCTTTGATGATGTTGCATTCATAGGAAGAAAGTTGGTGCAAGAATAAGGAAAAAAAAAATCTAGTTTATAACAAGTTGAAACTTGATAGTGACAAGAAGGAGATCAACAAAATGTGACCCATGAAAGAGCCAAAATCATGGTAAATCAAAAAATAAGAAGAATTTAAAATTTTACAATTGTGTAATAACAATTGTCACGTAAAAAAGGATTGTTAGAATTTAAATAAGAAAAACTTCAATCCTCAAGAAAATTTCACAAGTACATTAGAAGATGATGATGTTATATATTATGAAGTAGCAATAACAATTGAAAGTAAGAAGTCATTATTGGAGGTATGGCTATTCAACTCAGGAGCTATTTTTCATATTATCTTTAGAAAATAATGGTTCCATCATTATTATAAACATATTTTAGGAGAATTTAGCAATAATAATTTTTAACTATTATTAGAAAATTTTACATTTATTGATAAGTTAAAAATAACTGGATTATTTACCAATTTAAGAACAAGTTTTTATTTAACCCCAGGGAATAAGAATTTTAAATGTCCTCTGTAGGTCTTATGTAGGAATGATAGACGGCTTGTACTTTACGTACATGTCAATTGAGAGCCGAGAGGTGGCATAAAGTAGGGATTCATCTAATTAAAAGAACAGAAAACATGTGAACAGCTGCAGAGTTGGAGAGAACTTGAAGCACATGGTGAATACGATGCGTGTTTTTATTCGTATGGAGAGATGGAATTATAGATGATGAGTTGGCATGGTTTTCTGATTTCCGCATATGTACCAAAAGTTGACTGAACATGCTGGTTTTTTCACGATTCCGCATATGTACAAGCTCCAATTATTTGTTATGGTTTTTTCACGATTCCTCATGAAAATCATAATAATCAAATTGGAACATCAACTTAAAGTTATCTTTTAGTTATGATATGCACATTTTATGTTCTCATGAAACCAATACAATCAGTTGGAACGTCAATTTAAAGTTATCTATCAGTTATTATACGCCCCTTGAATTTCAAAAGTAGTTGGAATGGGGAAAATCATTAGACCAGCGAATTAATTGCAAATTATGAATAAGTTTGCTTTGTTTTTCTAACATCATTTTCTGCTTGAAAACCCTGCATCTCTATCATTTGAATATTGTTGTCTCTTTGTCAATCAATACTGGCACGGTGGCACCACCTGTACATCATGTGCTTATCTCCACGTCACGCTGCAGGATCGATCTGGACGTTACGGGTGATGGACGTATAATCACATTGCGACATCAAGACGAAAATAAAGTTTTAATAGAGGTGGCGGCTTGGAGAAGCAGGAAGACATTTTTAGGGCTTACTATAGCGTGAACATTTTCCATTTTCTTGAAGATATCTTTTATTTGAGTCATTGCCACGTACGATGCGTCAAATGAAGTGCAACAACAAGATTGACCATTTGTTTATAAGTACCTCATGTTTAATCTGTTAGCTTGTAGTCAATCGTTTGTATGCAATTTGATACCCTTGTATTCAATAATTTGGCTACAATTTGCCATATGACATTATTATTTATTAATAAAAAGATATTCTTTATCTTTTGTATTAAGTTAATTATATTTAATATTTTAATATTGAAAATAAAATCCTTAGAATAATTATTGTGTAATTGAAATTATGATAAGATTATAGTTGTGATATTCAATTTACATGTATGCATTATTCTTAAAATTGACACACATTATGAATGCACAGATTAACATTTTTAAACATCTTAATTTTTATTAAATTTTTTTAATGGAGATTAAATTAGTTAATACTCCTAATAATATTGAAATTTTGTTTTCTGAAATTTTGAAATTTGTTTTCAAGGGTATTTTTATCAGGAGTATTTTTGTAATTTAGTTTAATTTTTCAAGAGTTAAATTATTAAATTAAAATTTTATAAAATCAATAACTAGAATCAAGCAAAGATTTTAAATAATTTCTTTCATAATTAGATTATGTTCGAAATTATAAATATAATGAGATTATATTATTTTGACGAGACCAAAAATTTTCAAAATTTAAAAACCTCAATTAAATATTAAGTTCACATTAAGAATGTGATGTTTGCCTTCCATTATTTAAGAATAAAACCAGAATTTTGTTTATTAGTTGGTTTATTGAGTAAACTCAAGACCACTTTAACCTGAGTATGTTTTATCTTAAATTAATAGGTCTTAATTAACTAAATTTGTATGATTTAGATAAGCAAATTCATCATCGTATGAATTTTATATGCAAGGTTAGATTTATATATATGGGATATATTTTAGCAAAGAATTGTCACTTAACGGTTCTAGAAGTTACATATGATGTGATTGATAAAGATGTTATTTACCTAATTTAAATTTAGTTGACTTGTTGAACAAACTCAAGATCGATTATTTTTTAATAGGATCTAAGCCCACTAGGAAATTATTTGATAATTTCTCAAGGCCTATTATTTTGAATAAAGTAGTGGAAGTAATCAAATAATTTTAAATTCCTTATTTTATTTGATTTTGGATATGAACTAATACTATCTCCCTTTTATGTTTTTTTAGTTATCGAATCAGAAGATGAGTACTAACATGACACTGAGCAGCATCATGGATGCTAACAAGCTGACTGAACCTAACTTTGCGGACTGGTTTAGAAACCTGAAAATAGTTCTCAGGTAATAAAAGAAATTGTATGTTCTTATCACTCTTGTTCTATAAGAGTCTAGATTAGATGCGACTAATCAGGTTTGAGAGAGATATCAACATTATATTGATAGCATTAAGCAAGCCACATGTGTGATGTTGACAAGCATGTCTCCTAAGCTGCAAAGGCAGTATGAGAACATGGATGCACCTACTATGATTTTGCATCTCAAGGAGTTATTTGTTGAACATAGTAGGGTGGAGAGGTATCAAATCTCCAAGGCGCTATTTCAATGTAAGATGGTAGAAAGATCTTAAGTCAATCTGCGAAGATGATTAAGTATATTGAAAATTTATCCCAAGTAGGTTTTGTCATAGATCACAAGTTAAGCGTTGATCTAGTACTGTAGTCTCTAAGTTCTAGCTTTTCACATTTTGTCATGAATTTTAACATGAACTAGAAGGACTTGACATTGCCCAAACTATTGAATATGCTTAATACTACAAAAGGGCGCCTTAAGAAAGTATCCAGTTATATAATTGTTGTGAATTCTTCTAAGAGCAAGAAAAAGGGCTATAAAAAGAATAAGAACAAGAAACTAAAGGTTTCTACTAGTGTAGTAAAGCCCAAAGGAGGTGTTAAGAAGAAGAGCAATGACAAGGGTACATGTATTCACTTTGGAGACAACAGATACTAGAAGAGGAACTGCTCATCTTATCTTGCTTCCCTCAAAGATAAGAAGCTTAATGAAGTTGTCTCTTCATGTACGTTTATAATTGAGATCAATCTTTCTACTTCTGTTCCACATACTTGGGTGTTAGATATTGGATGTAGTTCTCACATATGTAATAACATGCAGATGTTAATATGGAGTAAATAGTTGAGGAAAGGGAAAGTTGACCTGCGAGTTGGCAATGTAGCAAGAGTTGCTATATTAGCTGTAGGAACTTGTAGTTTAGCTTTGCCTTCTGGCTTTATATTAGAACTTAATAATTGTTATTATGTTCTTGTTATTACAAGAAACATCATTTCTATTTCTTCTTTGGATTTGAATGGATTTGTCTTTATTATTAAGAATAACAGTTGTTCTTTTTATAAAGATGTTTATTATGGATCTGGATTACTTACAAGTGGTTTGTACAAGTTCGATCATGAAAGGCCGATTCTTAACATAAATAGCAAGAAAAGAAAGTTAAGTGAACAAAATCTATCTAATTTATGCCACTGTAGGTTAGGTCATATCAATAATACTAGAATCACAAAGTTATATAAAGAAGGATATTTGGATCCTTTTGATTATGAATCATATAAAACTTGTGAATCTTGTTTATTTGGAAAGATAAGCAAACTACCTTTTAGTAGAAAGGGACAACGTGCTAGTGAGTTATTAGAAATAATACATTCAGACGTATGTGGACCTATGTCCATTAGTATTAGAGGTGGACACTCATATTTCAGTACATTCACAGATAATCATTCTAGATAAGGTGAATACTTAGATCAAGAGTTTTTTGGTTACTTAAAAGAGAATGAGATTCTCTCACGATGGACTCTTCCTACAACTCCACAGCATAATGGAGTTTTTGAAAGGAGAAATTATACACTATTAGATATGGTACATTCCATGATGAGTCATGCAGTCCTTCCTATCTCCTTTTGGGGATATGCCATTGAAACAACTATTTACCTTCTAAATAGAGTTCATCCAAATTGATAGATAAAAAATCATATGAGATATGGACTGGTAGAAGACTAAGATTGTCATACTCAAATATTTTGGGATATAATGCTTATGTGAAACGTGCAATATCTGATAAGCTTCAAGCTAAATCAAATAAATGCAAATTTATTGGGTATCAAGAGAGTTTCGGATATCAATTTTACCATCCTATTGAGCAAAAGGTGTTTGTCTTAAGACATGCTAAATTCTTAGAAAGAAAATTTATTCTCAAAGAAAGTAGTGAGAGTGAAGTTGAACTCAGTGAAGTTTAAGAGACACAAAGACACATCGGGATGGAACCATAACCTCAAGTTGATACATATGATGCACAACTGAAAGTTGAAGAGAGGCATAGTCCGCGACGCACTAGTAGGATACTTTATCCCACCACTAGATTAGATCTACATATAAAACATGGGAAGGATAATGTATCGCTCATACATGATGAGCCTACAAATTTTAAAGAAGCAATGTTTAACATTGATTCTTTAAAATGACATGAAACTATAAGATCTGAAATGAAATCCATGTACACTAATCATGTATGGACTTTGGTGGATGCACCTGATGGTGTTGTACCTGTTAGATGCAAGTGAATTTTTAAGAGAAAAATTGACATGGATGGTAATGTACATGCATACAAAGCAAGTTTAGTGACTTACAATCAAAAACAAGAAGTTGATTTTGATGAAATCTTTTCGCTAGTAACTATATTGAAGTCCATAAGGATCTTATTAGCTATAGCTACATATCATGAGTATGAGATCTGACGATATATGTCAAAACTGCATTTCTTAATGGGAATTTGCGGGTAGATGTGTATATGACGCAACCTGAAGGTTTTGAATACAAGAGATTTCTTAATCAAGTATGTAAGTTGCAAAAGTCCATTTATGGAGTTAAGCTAGAGTCACGGAGTTGGAACATCCGTTTTGATGAGACAATCAAAAAGTTTAATTTTTTCAAAAATGTGGACAAACCATGTGTCTATAAGAAGGTTAGTGGGAGTGCGGTCGTTTTCTTAGTGCTATATGTGGATGACATATTGCTAATTGAAAACGACATCCCTAAGCTACAGTTCATAAAGGTTTAGTTATCTAAGAATTTCTTCGAAGGATATGGGAGAAGTAGCTTATATGCTGAGAATAAAAATCTAAAGATATAGATCAAAAAGGTTGCTCAAGTTATCCCAATCCATATATATAGACAAAGTGTTAAAAATATTTAGCATAGAGAATTCCGAGAGGGAATTATTGCTCATGTCATATGGTATTTGTCTCTCATAAAGTATGTATCCAAAGACATAAGCCAAGAGAGATAAAATGGATTATATTCAATATGCTTTAGCAATTGGATCAATCATATATGCGATATGTACTAGATCAGTTGACTCGTATACTTTGAGCATAACGAGCAGGGTTCAAGCCAATTCAGGTAAGGGTCACTAAACAGTTATGAGAAGCATCTTAAAGTACTTAAGAAGAACTAAAGTCATTTTTTTGGTCTATGAAGGAGTTGAACTAAGAGTTCAAAGATATTCAGATGCTAGTTTCTAGTCAGATCTCGATGATAGCAGATCACAGTCAAGGTACATCTTTACAATTAATGGTGGTGTGGTAAGTTGGAAGAGCTCCAAACAACCAACCATTGCAGATTCAACGATCGAGGCATAGTACATTTCAGTGTTAGTGGTGGCAAAGGAAGTGGATTGGATCAAAAAATTCAGTACTAAACTTGGCATAGTTCGTAGCATTGTCGAGCCTATAATATTATACTGTGACAACAATAGTGTTATTGCATAAGCAAAAAAACCAATGTCTCATCAATTGTCTAAACACGTGCTGAAGAAGTTTCACTTAATCAGGAAGAAAGTGGAATGAAAAGATATAATATTGGAGCAAGTTCTTACTGAAGAGAATCTTGTGAATCCTCTCACTAAGCCACTTTCTTAAAAGAGACATGATCAACAAATGAATAGATATAGTATTAGCTACATAAGCGATTGACTTTAGTACAAGTGGGAGATTGTTAGTTTATGCCCTTGCAATCAATCATTTCAATGCAATTTGATGTATGACATTATTATTTATTAATGAAAAGACATTCTTTATCTTTTGTATCAAGTTAATTATATTTAATATTTTAATACTAAAGATAAAATCCCTTGAATAATTACTGTTTAATTGAAATTATGATAAGATCATAATTTTGAGATTCAATTTACATTTACGCATTTTTCCTAGATATTCCTAGTTGTAGTTTTATCAAAATGAGATATTGTTGAAACGGTAAAAATTGGCACACATTATGTTTCTTTATTATGAAGAAAATAATTGATCCCATAAATTAAAGTATGAAAAACTTAAATTAATATGTGGGTGATTATTAGAGATTAAGTCACTGAACTGACCTGATTATGAGAATCTCAAATGGAATATTACTTATGTGTCTGTAGATTTTCTCACAATGATGGTTGTATAATTGATCCTTAGACTTGAGATTACCAAGGTATCTTGTGTGGGAATTGTTATATTTTGATGCTACTTATGAACTGTCCTAGAATAATTCAGTAAGTAGTATTTGGATGCAGTATGAACTATATGGAGATAGTTAAGTGAGTCAATACATGTATCGTCACTCTAAAGTAATTAGAGAGAATATTCTACTGTTCTTGATTAGTAGAGATTTATAGAATTCTTTAGTCAAAATGAATTGATATTTGAAAAGATGTTTTTAAATTTTAATTATAAATCAATTACTAATTAGCAGGAGCGAATAAGAATAGACCAAAAGAGTAGACATTATTTATATACTCTGTCCAATTGGAATATTGGATGATGAAAGGGTTAAATTTTACATTATAACCATGTATAGACAGATTAAGTCAAACCACTTTGATATTCCTGACATTTGAGTGGTCATGACATGTTGTTAAACGTCAATCTTGACGTATGATTATAAATTATTTAATTAGAGAATTAAAAATAAATTAAAAGAATTTTTAATTTAAATGATACTAATTGTGAATTAGAATTAGAATTAGAATTTATAATCATTTCTAATATATTAGGAATCTAATAAGTCATACATTAAAGAACAATTTGTAAAAGAAAAATCTATTTAGTTAAGTTAGACTTAATTATAAAGTTTGACAAACTTTAGGGATCAAATATGAGATATTTGATTTTATTAAAATTAAATTAATTATAATTATAATTTGATTTTAATTATAATAAAAAAATTAATTTTAATAATTAAAAATCTTAATGATTTTTCTCTTAATAAGAAGAACAAACAAAAAAGCTAGCATTTCATGTTCTTCCTCTCAAAAATTGAGAAAATGCTTTGGTGAATATTGTTAGACACTGAACAATTGAACAGCTCTTGATTGATACGGCAAAAAATTGGTCAAAAAATTTTAACAGTAGTAAACGTGAATTAGGTATGATTCATATTTTGCAAATCATATTTTTGTTCAAGTTATATAATTATCAAGATCTTATTGAAATCTGTAAAAAATATTTGTTACAGATACGATGGTTTACTTGGATAATTTAATGGAGAATTTTCTTGTCCCTGCCACTTAAACGTAATAATAGACGTAATCGTGTGAGGTTGGGAACACACGCTTCTTTCTCTTTTCTTTTCCTTTTTCATTGTTTTCCCTTTTTTGGTTTCTGATCGTTAATGGACCACCATCTGTCGGTTTCAAGAAAGCAATCAAAACCCAAACGAAACTTAAGTGCATGTCTAGTGTGAAACATGAGATTGGTCAATTCTTATTATGTTACTATTATTTAATTTATGATATCAGAGGCGACCGTAGTCATTTTAAAATAACTGGTATTTGGATAGAAAATATTTTTCCCTATTATTTATATCGTCGTTTGCAACGAGTAAAAGGACGAACGACCATGTCATCATTCTAGCCATTAACTATAGGGTTAATTGAATAAAAAAATCATTTCTACTTGAGTTTCACGAAAACGAGACACTAATAATTTTAGGGGACACGTAAATTCGACCTATACTTAAATTATATGCACATGACGTTGAAAGGCTGACTGGAAATGCACATTCTCCTCTATAAATATATATATTGTGCTCGAGTCAGGAGCACTATCCAACCCCTGAGGACCAAGTTCTTCCGTCTTTTTGCACAGATTGGATACTCTGAACCATAATCCAATTATAAAATAGGGTTGAAATTGGTTTACAGTAACAGATCTGTGCCTTCTTTGTGCATGATGAGAAACCAACATTAAAAAACCACAAAAATTATCGATAATGGCAATGATTATGCTCCAGTCTCCTCCACTCAGTTATTGGATGAAGTAAACTTGGCAATTTAAGTACCATGGTCTTATTAAAGAGTCGTATACAACTTTCTACAGCAGTATCTCCCTTCTTTTTACCTAAGAAAGTGAAACAGCTTCATGGAGAATTTATTAGGGGTTAATTGCTAATAATGGACTACAAAGCTTGACTTGTCCTTTTATGCTCAATCATGTGGGCATGAAAAAGAGGGGAGATAGAAAGAGAGAGATTTGTGTGAACTTGAAACGACATAGAAACCGCCATTGTCTGTACTTTTTGAATAGAATCGATATAGTTACTGTTCCTGCGAGGTCTTGTAATGATCATGACCTTATCTTGTCTCTGGTGCACTCCACGTGTAAATCAATAGTAATTACCCATAATAATTGTTGGGTTTGCAGAGGCTCTTGGTTTCTAAGTTCCAATCACTGGGGAGTTTAGTTACCTCGGGATAATATAAATAACAATCGTGATTCAGACACAAGCATGCATAACACTCGTGGCGTTCACATTAGCAATTCATTATTTTCCAGCCTTTTCTCAGCTTGCGACTTAATTCTTATGCCACCAAATTTATATATGATTCTACCTGGAATGGATAATTATATGAATATTCTGTGTTTCCACAATCAAATTAAATTGTCTACTTTGAGTGAGGCAAGCAATGATGATATTTATTACCTTACACCACTAGTTGTATGAGAACCTCAAAGCCTCAAAATTGGACGTCTAGGATCCAGAAGCAGAATTAGTTCATAGAACTAGTTTTCTTTTTCTTTTTTTACAATAAACTTGAAATCAAGGAAAAATTTTTGGATTAAAAAATATATAAAAGTTGATAACACAATGTTACAATTACTACAACAAGGCAGATATTTGATAACATTTTTTAAGTTATGTTTTAAAACATCGTCTCTAAAAATAAGCCTTCAGTGATGACTGACATTTTTACACTTTTGGCCATGGTTTTAATTTTGGCTACGTTTTTAGAAAGCGTATCTAAAAGTCACAATATCTAAATAAGTATTAAATCAAATTTTAAGTTAATAATCATTTATAAAATTCATTTTATTTGTATAAAGCTTAATAATGCAGTATTTAAAATTTTTATTGTACTAATAAATCTTTATTTGTGTTATACATTAACTTTTATATAATAAGTAAATTGTATTTATATTCATATTGAGGATCAACTTACAAACGTCAAAAAATTTAATATTTTATTTTTAATTTTTATAGTTATTGTTTGGAAAATTGAGATTGAAGAGACAAAGTTTTCAAAAAAAAATCAAAATTTGATAGATTTGATACATTAAGGGAAAGTCAATTAATTAAAAAAATAAATTTATTTTTGACAACGAATAACTGTTCCTAATTTATTTGACCCATAATTGTTTGGTCTTGCAAAATTGTTTTAAATTTAAATAAAAACTAAAAGTTAGTGAAAATAAAAATTACACTTTTTAAAAATGTGGTTAAAAGTGTTGCATTTTGGTAAAAATTTTGAAAATTTTCATCAAAAAGTTAACCTTTAGAGGATGACCCTTATTGTCTTTTTGGTGACAATTTTCAAGGATCCATGATTTTTTGAAAATCGTTGCCTACAAAATCATCCCCAAATAATTATAGGAGAGAAATGAAAATAAGAAAGTTTATAGGAGGGAAATGAAAACACTATCTCTCATCCTTTGTGTCATAAAGGTCTACTTTGGACTCGAACTTCTACCGCAAGTCACGCCCACCTTCGTGCGGCAATCTCGCTTAGGTTCGCTTAAGCAAGATTTAGTCTTCTCACGTGAATGTTGTCGAATAATTCAGTTAGCCCTCGAATACCTCACGCACACACAAGTATTTAAAGTATTTTTTTTCACACACAAAATAACATAAGTGTAAAACGAAGTACGGAAAGCAACAAGAGATATATAATAACTGAAGTTACTTTTTCATTAACTCTTAATAAAATGTTAACAAAATATACAGTACCTCCTTCTCGAAGCACTCACAAGGAACTCGCTACTCGAAGCTCTTACAAGGAACTCTCTACTCGAAGCTTTTATAATGAGAACTCCCCCAAAAGCTCTCCCCTCTGAGTGATTTCTCTTAATGAATGACTCACTAATTGAATTCTCTAGTTCTTAACTCTAATGAGCTATTTGTAGGCTCCTCCAAATGACTAAGTTAGAGTCTTAATAGAATTCTACTAGCTAAGATCACAATCTTATCCCTATCAGATGACATCCCCATCCAATTAGGACTTTATCTAATAGGATTAAGTTACATCATATTAATAAGATAAAAAATTACCCTATTTAGGAATGATTATCCTTATTCACGAAGATCTCCTCTATCTTTAGATGATCCATCCACGTGCTCTTTATCTTTTAAAGCTAATGTTCATTCACTGTAATCTTATCTGTCACGTCATCATGTATCACATCATCCACAGTTGCCACGTCACTGTTGATATGTTTTCACCATGACCTATTTGTACATAAGTCCATCAATGCACGTCCATGGACAAGTCCATCTTTCATGATCAAGCTCACTTATGGTCCAGTCTCATCACTCTATGACTAAGTACAAGTCACAATCCGAGTTAGTATAAAACCTTACACACTTTACATACCTTCAGCTTGCCTCGCTAAAGTTAAATGCTTATGCGCCTTGTCGCGCTTGCATGCCTTCGCACATCCTTGCGGGGTCTCGCACACCTTTGCATATTCTCGTGCACCCTCAGGTCTCACATGACTTAGTTCACCAACTTCACGACCTCACATCCAAATCTCACATCTCGTCGAAGATTTTTGCCAATGTGCACCTACATGTGCCCACGCATGTCGAATCTCACCTACTCTCGAGATCTTTACCGATACTTCTTGCATCCCTCACCTACTTTGCAAGTTCCTCAGGTTCTGCTCGCCAACTCGCAAGACTTCGCCTTGTTCTCTCGTCAACATGCCTTCCTCGTGCCGACCTGCATGCCATGCATTAGCCAAGGTTTGCCAACACTCGCACGATTCCGCAGTCTGAACTTAGGAGTCTAACACTTTGATTATATTTGATTCATAGTTTATAGCTTTGATATGAGCTTTTGATAAACATTGTTTAAAGAACGTGATGTCTTGTTGGAAATACATTTAGGTTTGGTGAGAGGATAGTGAAGAAATTGAAGTTCTCAAAAGGGTTGACAATTCTAAAAGGGACAACTGTGTCGAATGCTTGTCGGAGAATTGAAGCTCACCATGTGGACGCAGTTTTGTTGACTGATGCCGATGTTTTACTCTTTAGGATTGCTACTGATAAGGTTTATAGTGGATTATTCTTATTATTCTTTGTACTTATACTTCCATCTTGATTCCAAGTATGTTATTCTCTGGCTCTGCTATTTTGGAATCACTTTAAGCAAGAGCAAATTTTCTGTACTTCTATTATGTTTTCTGATTTTCATGCCTAAAAGCAAGAGCAAGCTTTTTATAATTTTAGTTTATTTGTGCAAAATGAATCATTCTTATCAATGTGATCATGAAATTATGAGAATTTGAAAACTGACATATAGTTGTTTAATTTTATCCATGTTCATGGGCTTTGAGAACATGGGTGCTTTTGTTATATGAACTTCTGGTCACACATATTGGAAGCATGGGAAATTTGATTGGGAATGAATTCACAAACTTGTTTGTTTAATTTATATGACTTCTTCTTTGATAATCTCAACCCTGTAGCACTTGCAGAATTGGCATATAATAAACAATTTAATTTCTATTGGTGATTATGTAGTGGGATGACCAACTCAAATTACATATAACTGAATCAATTGTACAATAAGTATAAGGGTCAAGGTAGATAGTTCATTCTGAATTTTTGCGTGGAATGTCCATTGGGCACTAAAACTGATTTATTGGGTTTAGTATTATGCATTGTTTTCTTGTATGCAAACTATGTGGCTTTGTTATTTCTCAACCTAGATGTTTGCAGTTTCTTTATGTGACAATCTCATTGATTTTTAACAAGATTTAGACAGCTTCTTGTGTAAAACGTCCCAATTGATGGGACATTTAATGGCACTATACTAATCTTGAAGCTACTTGCATGATTCTTATGACTTATCTTTTGTATATGATGGTTGAGATATGAAGTTGCTCTCATCGACATGGACAAACCTAGTTAGTCATCCCAATTACGTTGTAATTTTTTTTTGCAATCTCAACATTTATAATTGTAAATTGGTCTCTGTATTTATTATTTTGTCTATAAGAATTCTTAAGGTTATATTTAAAATCTTGTATACAAAGAATATTATTTTGTTGGTATAATTAATGATATTTTACTTTTTATATACAATGCTTCAAATTATCAATTATTTATGTATAATATTTTTATAATAAATTAACAAAAAAATCTCAATATTATATACAATAATATGGATTAAAAATGCCACAAATAATTATAATTGATATCATATAACATTCCATTAAATTGAATATTAAAAATTTGACTAAAATTTACAAAACGTAATTAAAAACACTTGACTATATTTTTAAAAGTGTAGGTAAAACTTTTTGGCTACGAACATTTATCTAAGTTTTCAGAAGCATAGCTAAAAGGTTTTTAGCTATAGAAATTATTAGTTACGTTTTTAAAAATATAGTCAAATTTTTTTCGATCCCCCAATCATTACTTTTTGGGGGATCTATTATTTCGATTTAGTTTTAATTTGAACTATTCAATCATTACTTTTTTGATCAATTAGATAAAAGTGGTTAGGATAGACTTAGTGTTGAGAAATTTTTAATCTTATAAAACCCTCACTAATTCATAAGTGCACAGGTCGTAAAGCGTAATACCTGAGGTCTCGATTCCCCAAGGAATTAGTGAACTAAATTGAATCCTAATGATATCTAAGGTTATAACAAGTGTGATAAAAATGAAAATAAAAACTAAAACAACAAATTGAACAATTGATTAGAATTGATTAAAAATGAAATTGTGAAATTAACAAAAGGAAATCAAAATAGAGTACAACGAATTAATAATTAAGAATTCGTATAAGAGAAGATTAACTAATTATGAAATGAGGGGATTCGTTTATAGTCAATTGCTAACTTAATTACTTTTGAGTTAATTGGTATCAATCGTAGAATTTTGAAAGGATGATTGTTCTCTCTCTCGACCTAAGCATTAAACCCTAAATCATAATCCCTAATTGAATTTGAATTTCTAATTTTTTCAATTTCTCAATTAACAAAACAATCCACATTTTAAGTAGTTCCTAAGCACTCTAATAGACAATCGAGTCCTCACATAAGATTTCTCTTCGTATAATTACTAATTTGATGTTTATGTGATCTATTAGGTTGTTAATTCCTATTACGCAACCTAATCATGTTACTATTAGTTCACTCTCGGGATTTGTTACTAAAGTATGGAAAAACGATAAACAATCACAATGCCCAACACATTAACATCAGAAGCAATCAAATCACAATTGATTCAAGAATCAATCGCAAATGAGTTTAGAACATTCTTAAACAAATATTCATCATCCTCATATTCATCCATACATCAAATGAAATAAACACAAAGAAGAACCAAGAAAATTAACTTGGAAGGATGGTTGGAGTGGTTGGCAGCTCTTCTTCTTCTTCCTTAACTTCTTTTTTCTAAATGGTAAGATGGAGACTTAGCCTACTAGGGTCATCTTTTTTCCTTTTATATTTCTTTTGCCTTTTAAGGTAAAAACTAGGTTTTACCCAGGACAAAATGTCCAAAACGACCCTCCAAAAATGAAAATTAAAGCAGATCCCCTTGTTTGTCTCACGTCTGTCATGATTGTGACCCTTGAAAATGAGCTTTTGTCACGATCATGACCCTTGAACATAGCTTCTATCACGATCGTGGGATACAACAAAAAAGGGATCACGCTTCAAAATAAGGTACAACTTAAGATTTATGCTTTGATTTATGTGTTAATCATTTTATAAATTAACGAGATGTTGGTTTTTAAGAAGTTAAATATATAAAAAAAGTTTTGTAATTATTCCTCCACGATCAGGATTGGATTCTGTCCCAGTTTTCCAACATGCAAGCCTTTTACTCAAGAAGAATCCTATTAGAGTTAATGTCCATGCATTAGCTCCTTTCTTTAGAGTCGCAACATCGGGAGCAACTACAATTCTTCCTTCCAAGCTTACCGGAGGGACGTACTACAAGGAGGTTTTAGTATTATCTCCTCTAATAGCCTTTCAGCTCAGTCGAGAATTCACCATTCACTCACCAAGAGGAGGTTTTGATGGAGGAGGAGTAGTTAGGAGTTGTTTAGTAAGGGTAGAAAGGTAATTCAACTTTGGGCGTCAAGACTATTTGTAGTAGTAGTCATTTTTTGAACTAAGGTTACATTCGAACTAAGGCTAAGAATCTCATTTTGATTTATGCTCTACAACCAATCAGTTTGGTCGTAGTTTAGTGACAATTATTTAAGGGCATTCTTTATCTTGTACATATTTAGATGTATATAATAAAATCTATGGAATAATTATACATTACAAATAAAATTATAATTATGAGATTCATATTACATTTATGTATTATCCGTAAATTGTTCCTAGTCATTATTATATTAAGATTGAACATTAATAAAACGTAAAAAAATACTAGACATGTTATATTTTTTCTTATGAAGGAAGTATTCAATTTCATAGGCTAAAGTATGATGATACTTAAACAAACGTGTGAGTGTTTGTTAGAGAATAAGTTCTCTAAACAAACCCAATATTAGAAATCCATTTGGAACGTTACTTGTATGTCTATGGAATTCTTATTGTAATAATTGTATAAGTGATTCTTTAACTTAGGTCTCCAAAGTTATCTTGTATAGAAATTGCTATGTTTTAATACTACTTATAACCTATTCAATCATGAGCCGATCAATCGATAATCATTAGATGTAGCATGAACTATATGGAGGCAATTTTGTAATCATGATAGGATTTATCACTTTAAAGTAACTAGGGAGAATGTGATGTTGTTCTCAGTTAGTATTGATTCAAGAAATCCTTGGCCAAGGTAGAATGATGCTTTGTAAATAGTTTACAGATGTCACTAATTGAATTGATAGCTAATGGCAGAGAACCAATATGATTGGACTAAAAATAAAGTAAACATTAATTCCAAGCTCTATTTCTTATTAAAACATTGTATGATAAAATGATTAAATTATACGTAAAAATCATACACGAAAAGATTAGTTAAAACCACTTTAATGTTCCTAAATATTTGGGTAGTCATGATGCTTTGCCAGACGTCAATCTTGATCTGTGATTATAAATTGTTTAATTGAAGAATTAAAGATAAATTAAAAAATTTTAATTTATCTAATTATAATTATAATTTATAACCATTACCAATATATTTGAAAACCTAATGGGTCTCACATAAAGAATAGGTTGAAGATAGCAAAGATATTTTAATCAAGTTAGACTTTATTGTAAAGTTTGGGAAACTTTATGATTAAATATGATATATTTAATAAATAAGGATCAATATGAGATATTGGAACTTATTTGGGCATAATTGGTATTTAATTAGAATTATTTGTAATTCCAATTAAAGTTTAATTAAAATTAGAATTTAATTTCAATTAAATTATCAAAAATCTATTATAAATAGGCTTCAACTCTAATGGATTTAGTAGTTCTTGCTTAACCCTCTCTGTAAGAGTGAAAGAATTATCTCAACCTATTCTATAGATACCATTAGAAGTCAGACACTTATGTGGCTAGGGTGGTTAAAATTGATCATTTTCAAAAACGGTTCGTGGGATACAACAAAAAGATGATCAAGCTTCAAAATAAGGTACATATTAAGATTCATGCTTTGATTTATGTGTTACTCATTTTATAAAATTAACGAGATGTTGGCTTTCAAGAAGTTAAACATATAAAAAAGTTTCGTAATTATTCCTCTATGGTCAGGATTTAATGTGAGCGGGACCATGAACCATCGAGCAGGACCAGGCAGAGAGCTAGCCATACTAGAAGGGCCTATAACCAAAGCTAGGACCAAGAGACTTAAAGAGGCTCTGTATACGCATGTGGGCTTTTATCTTGAGAGAATGATGAGCTCCAAGCCTATTGGAGGAGAGTTTAAAGAAATTGAGCTCAAACTAATCCATTTAACTTAAATCTTTGGACCGGATACACTTAGAGCTTGAAGATAAGAAGATTTGGGCTATTTTAATGCGTCATCACTCAAACCCAAGAGCATATGGATCCAGTAGTGATGATCAGACTTATTTATTTAGTTTTTGGTCTTTGTTTTTTTTTTTGGGCTTCTATATGTTTTAGCCCAACCTTTTATTATTTAACCTAGGTATAAATATGTGTTTTTTTAGGTCAAATTTTTAGAACTTTAGATCAGAATTGTTGATAAGCTGTCAGCTTTAATAGGGAGAAGCATTATTCTCTTGCTCTTGTTACCTTTCGAACCATCTTTCACTTATCAATTGCTTTCCCAATTGTGATGTGTCGATTGTTCGTTTCTCTGGATTTTATTTTGATCATCGAGATTGTTTGGAGCAAGTTTTCAAGAGGTGTCGTAGAAATGAAACCTTGTGTATCCTTATTTTTCTTGTTTGTTGAATTTGAAATTTCCATCCTTCTTAATTCCTCAAGGTTGAAAATATACCAAAACAAAACCCCCATCGAAAACTCCATCAAATTGTCATCAATCCTTCCGCGGTGCGCGTTATTTGGTATCAGAGCCTTAGTTTAGAGAAGAATTCTTATTCAACTCCATCAAAATTCAAAAAACCGCTACCCATCATCATCCAATTATCATCGTATCATCAATTCAAATGTGAATTAACTTTTGACCTAGGATTTCAATCTTTCTTCTTGTTTTTATTTTAGTTAGGGTTTTCAATTATTTATTAAAAACTTTCGGCTTATAGCAAAAAAAAAGTTTGAAAAAAAATATGAAAAACAAAAAACAAAAAAAATAAAAAATATGAAAAAAAGTCTGAAAAAAGAAAAAGAGTCGGAAAAAAAGAAATCTAAAAAAAAGTCCAAAAAAGTCAAAAAAGTTAGAAAATCTACAAAAAAAATCTAAAAACAAGTTCAAAAAAATTCAAAATTTTTTAGACTTATTAGCTTGTTATTAGTTATTGGTTTGGGTTACTTGTTACTTGTTACTTGTTATTTGAGTTACATTTGGGAATATTGATTTGTTGAAGTTGTGGTTCTAATTATAACTTAGATTTAAGAGAACATTGAGTGGTAAAAGGCAAGAGTGTGTGAGCTTATTTGAGGGAGTCATTGCTGTGACTTAAACACTAGAGGAGTGACAAATTCTTGAGTGAAACACGTGAGGGAGTGTGTGAGGTTGTTTATCACTAACCTTGTTTTGTAGGTATATCATTTTATTTACAATGT
>JANIJH010000225.1:28080914-28091206 GCA_024520975.1 Erythroxylum areolatum | reverse complement strand
CTTAACCAATTCTATAGATTTTATTATTATCAAAACATAAGTGGGATTTAATTTGTCAACCACCATTAGTCCAACAAAAGAAAAGAGAGATTGGCCCAATAGGGAGCGACTGCACAGGTGAGAAAAAGAAAGTGGGATGTGCAGGAGAGAAAAGTTTAGGGAGAGAAAAGAAGAGTGAAAAGAAAGAGAAAAGAGTGAGTTTGTATGCTAAAGGAAAAGACATGAGGAGAGCAACTAGAGAGAAGAAAGCACTTGTGATAGTTAGGTATAGAGAGTGTTTAGTTTATGATACTAACCCTCTTGATTCTTTGCCTAGTATATTTTCATCTCTTTTGCAGGATTATTTAGATGTCTTTCCTGAGGAGATGCCCAAGGGACTGCCACCCTTGAGAGGCATAGAGCACCAGATAGACTTTGTGCTAGGAGCTCAGATTCTTAATTACCCAGCTTATAGGAGCAATCTTGAGAAGACAAAGGAGCTTTAAAAGCAAGTGGATGAGCAATCCTGAGGGAGAGCTTGAGTCCTTGTGTTGTGCCTATATTGATGGTACCAAAGAAAGATGGAACCTGGAGGATGTGTGTGGACTGCAGAGCTGTGAATAAAATTATTGTAAAGTATCGCCAGCTATTCCTAGGTTAGATGATATGCTTGATGAATTGCATAGTGCATGTATCTTTACAAAGATTGATTTGAAAAGTGGATACTACCAGATTAGAATGAAACCAGGAGATGAATGGAAAACTACTTTTAAAACTAAATATGGGTTGTATGAGTGGTTAGTTATGCCATTTGGTTTAACTAATGCACCTAACACTTTTATGAGGTTGATGAATCATGTCTTGCGTGCATTTCTTGGTAAATTTGTGGTTGTTTACTTTGATGACGTGTTGATATATAGCACTAATCTTGATGAGCACATCATGCATGTGAAGTATGTCTTAGATGTATTGAGACAGGAGAAACTGTATGCGGACTTTAAGAAATGTACATTTTGCATTGATAGACTTGTATTCTTAAGGTTTGTAGTACGTGCTCAGGGAGTAGAGATTGATAGTAAGAAGGTGAAGGCTATTCGAGAGTGGCCAACGCCTCAAAGTGTTAGTGAGGTGAGAAGTTTTCATGGACTTGCTAGTTTTTACAGGAGATTTGTGAAGGACTTTTCTACTATTACTGCTCCGTTGACTGAAATAGTCAAGAAGGAGAAAGGGTTTACATGGGGTAAGGAACAGGAACATGCATTTTTTGAGTTAAAGATAAGTTATGTTCTGCTCCTATTTTTTGTTTACCTGATTTTGAGAAAGCTTTTGAGGTTGAGTGTGATGCTTCTGGAATTGGTATAGGTGTTGTGCTTTTACAGGAAAACAAACCGGTTGCATATTTTAGTGAAAAGCTTAGTGATGCACAACTCAATTATCTGACTTATGACAAGGAACTGTATGCTGTGATGAGAGCACTGGAGGTGTGACGACATTACTTTCAGCCTAGAGAGTTTGTCATTCGGACGGATCATGAATCCTTAAAGCACTTGAAAGGATAAGGCAAGTTGAGCAAGAGACATGCCACTTGGGTGGAGTTTCTAGAGACCTTTCCATATGTGCTTCGCTTCGAGCAAGGGAAGGAGAATGTGGTAGCTGATGCATTGTCTAGGAGGTACACTTTACTTTCTACTCTTAGTTCTAAACTTTTGGGTTTTGAGCAACTTAAGGACTTGTATGCTTCAGATGTTGACTTTGCTACTATTTATTCTGCATGTGAGCATACTACATTCTAGAAATTTTAGAGGCATGATAACTATTTGTTTCGAGGTAGTCAATTGTGTGTGCCTAATTGTTCTGTATGTGCTTTATTTATGCATGAGGCCCATAGTGGTAGATTAATGGGTCATTTTGGAGTTGCTAAGACTTTCGATATTTTGCATGAACATTTTTATTGGCTTGGAATGCGTAGGGACGTTGAACGTGTATGTGCCAAATGTATTGTATGTAGACAGGCAAAATCCACTGTAAAACCTCATGGATTGTATACCCCTTTACTTGTGCCTACTGAACCGTGGATTGATATTTCTATGGACTTTGTTTTGGGCTTACCTAGGACAAAGAGGGGTTTTGATAACATCTTTGTTATGGATGATCGATTTAGTAAGATGGTGCATTTCATTGCATGCCATAAGACTGATGATGCTGTACATGTTGCTGACTTATTTTTCAAAGAAGATGTTAGATTGCATGGCATTCCTAGGTCTATTGTGTCTGACAGGGATACTAAGTTTTTGAGTCATTTTTGGAGAGTGTTGTGGGGCAAGTTGGGTACAAAATTACTCTATTCTACTACTTGTCATCCACAGACAGATGGACAGACCGAGGTAGTTAATAGGACCTTTGGTACCTTGTTGCGTGCTATAGTGGGTAAGAATTTGAAAACTTGGGGTGAATGTTTGCCATTTATTGAATTTGCATATACTAGGAGTGTGCATTCTACCACAGGTTTTTCACCTTTTGAGCTTGTCCATGGTTTTAATCCATTGATTGTTTTGGATTTGGTGCCTTTATCTTTGCATGAGTTGTCTAGTACAGATGGCAAGAGGAAAGCTGAGATAGTCAAGGAGTTGTATGAGAAGGCAAGACATCATACTGAGCAGAGGAGCAAGGTATATGTAAAGTAAGCCAATAAGGGGTGAAAAATGGTGACCTTTGAACCTGGTGATTGGGATTAGGTGCATCTGAGGAAGGAGAGGTTTCCTACCCAGAGGAAATCCAAGTTGGATCTTAGGGGTGATGATCCATTCCAGGTGTTGGCGCGGATCAATGACAACGCTTATAAAATTGATCTTCTAGGTAAGTATAATGTGTCCACTACTTTTAATGTTGCTGATCTTTCTCCTTTTGATATATATTCAGATTCGAGGACGAATCTTCTTAAGGAGGGAGGGACTAATGTGAGCGGGACTATGGACCATCGAGTAGGATCAAGCAGAGAGCTAGCCATGCTAGAAGGGCCCATGACCAAAGCTAAGACCAAGAGACTTAAAGAGGCTCTTTATACGCATGTGGGCTTTTATCTTGAGAGAATGACGAGCTCCAAGCCTATTGGAGGAGAGTTTAATGGAATTGAGCCAAAACTAATCCATTTAACTCAAATCCTTGGGTCGGATACACTTAGAGCTTAAAGACAAGAAGATTTGGGCTATTTTAATGCGTCATCAGTTAAACCCAATAGCATATGGATCCAGTAATGGCGTAACACATCAGGCCTATTTATTTAGTTTTTGGAATTTGTTTTTTTTGGGTTTCCATATATTTTAGCCCAACCTTTTATTATTTAACCTAGGTATAAATATGTGTTTTTTTAGGTCAAATTTTCAGAACTTTATATCAAAATTGTTGACGAGCCGTCGGCTTCAGTAGGGAGAAACATTATTCTCTTATTCTTGTTACCTTTCGAATCATCTTTCACTTATCAATTGCTTTCCCAATTGTGGCATGTCGATTGTTTATTTCTCTGAGTTTTATTTTGATCATCGGGATTGTTTGGAACAAGTTTCTAAGAGATGTCGTAGAAATCAAATCTTGCATATCCTTATTTTTCTTATTTGTTGAATTCGAAATTTCTATCTTTTTTAATTCCTCAAGGTTGAAAACACATCAAAACAAAACCCCCATCGAAAACTCTATTAAATTGTCATCAATCCTTCCGTGATGCGTGTTAGGATTGGATTCCGTCCCAATTTTCCAACATGCCAGCCTTTTACTCAAAAAGAATCCTATTAGAGTTAATGTCCATGCACTACCTCCTCTCTTTAGAGTATCAACATCAGGAGCAACTACAATTCTTCCTTCTAAGTTCACCGAATGGATGTACTACAAGGAGGTTTCAGTATTATCTCCTCTAATAGCCTCTCAACTTAGTCAAGAATTCACCATCCACTCACCAAGAGGAGGTTTTGACGGAGGAGGAGTAGTAAGGAGTTGCTTAGTAGGGGCAAAAAGGTAATTCAACTTTGAGTGTCAAGACTATTTATAGTAGTAGTCAATTTTTGAATACATAAGTTGCACAAAAATTATTGAAATAGAAGCTAGAGATCGTGACCCATTTCAGCTTCCTTGAACTTGGTCCGGAAGAAAATTAGAAACTAGATGGAACAAGTGGAGTGTGCGTTCAAGCCCTTTAACAGAAGTAAACATTTACAGAAAGTTTAAGATGAGAAAAATATTGTAAAAGCCCAAATTTAATCCCCAGGCCCAAAACTAAAAAGCTGCATCTTTAGCCCCCTCTTAGTCATAGGTGGGTTAAATGCGTAATTTTCTGAGCCTTTATAAGGAACCCTTGGTCGACTAAAACCCGACTACGAGCCGTACAGCAGCAGCCAAGACTCTTCTCAAATGGCTCCTTCTAAAGGTATGTTCGTCTTATGATCCTGTTTCTGTACCCTTCTTCGTCTCGTTCTACAGTTTTTAATGCGGGTTATGGGAATTGTTTGTGGGATTTTTAATATAAACTTATTTTTTAAGATTATGGTTTGATGTCTATTTGTATTGTTGAACTGATGATGCTGCTCCTTGTACTTACGAATCCAGTAGCATGTTAGCTTTAGTTTAGATTAGTGGTTTTTTGGATACTAAAAATTAGAAGGAAAAAATAGAAGGAAATGAGAAATATGTATGTCTTTGCAGTAGATGGTACAAAAAAGGCTGACCCGAAATCACAAGCTGTGAAGGCTGCCAAGGCTGTGAAATCAGGTCCAACGTTTAAGAAAAAGGCTAAGAAGATCCGAACTAAGGTTACATTCCACCGTCCCAAGACCTTGAAGAAAGAGAGGAACCCCAAGTATCCGCGCATCAGTGCACCTCCAAGGAATAAACTGGACCATTATCAGATTTTGAAGTATCCTTTGACTACTGAGTCTGCTATGAAGAAGATCGAAGACAATAACACCCTTGTCTTCATTGTTGACATTCGTGCCAATAAGAAGAAGATCAAAGATGCTGTCAAGAAGATGTATGACATTCAGACCAAGAAAGTTAATACCTTGATCAGGTACACATTTTTTAAAATGGGATTAAAATCTTTATTTAATTTAATTTTGTACGCGAATTTAAAATCTGTTGACTTGTCTTCAACTCAGGCCTGATGGAACTAAGAAAGCGTACGTCAGGCTGACTGCGGATTATGATGCGTTGGATGTAGCAAACAAGATTGGGATTATCTAAGTTGTAGTTTTCTACTCTCCTTTGAGTAAAGTGAAGTGATACCAAACTAAAATCAGCTCTTATTTTTCCAATTTTTTGTTAGAACGGATGCACCATGTTGTTTTTGTGAACTAGAGTCTGGAGATTTCTCATTTTGTATGAAAAAATTTGTGCTTTAATGGAGGTGTTGCTTTTCTTTGATCAATTTTTTTCAAGAATGCAGAATTTGGAGTCATTCTTTGAAATATGTTTGGTTGTTGAAGTTGACATTCAACGTGAAGAGAAAAAGTAATGTTGACCAAGTACAGCTGAGAAAATCATAAACAATTTATAAGCCTGGGACTATCTACTGCCACCATTCTTTTCTGTCATGTACAATCTTGCGGGAACGATTCCATCCCATTTTCCGGTTAGAATACCCAATCATTGCTCGATATATCCACTGGGGAAGGTAATAAAGAGCAACCAAGAAAAACAAGGCCAAGTTAATATTGGACCAAATTTTGTTGGGTGATATGACAGACATGGCCAGTAAGTAGCAGGAGAACAAAAGGAAAGCACCTTCTTGTCTTATAATTCTTGCAACTGTGACAAAAAAGAGGGAAGAATTCGCCAACCAGAAAAGAGTAAACGTGACACCGCCCATGATCGATGTTCCCACAAAGTGTGATGAACTCCACACAGTCTGTGTCTGTGTGCTATTGCTAGGCGAATTGATGTGAATAATACTTCTGGAGGGCAAATTGTTTTCAGATTGACCTTGCCAGACACCACCGGGTGGGCTCAAAGCTGTTTGAAACGTGACTGTGGCGATCAGCGCATGCACTACCAGTAAAACGTTGTACCTGTCAGCTGGTAATATGTTTCTCAGTCGGTCTAAGCGAAGCGTCTGTTGTTCACAAATCGTCACTGGTGAACTCAAGTTATCTAGCGGTCGGTTCGAACCTCCAAAAAATCGCGGGCGGGATTGGAGCATTCGGATATTTTGACCACGCACATTTTGACTTGGATCTGTAAGGATATCTGCGGCTGTTCTATGTTGTTGGTTATGTATGTCACCATAAACACGAGTTGACACCAACAACGTCACAGCCTATATTTAGAAAATGTGTATCAGAGAACTTTTTAAGAGTTTACGAAAGTCTAGTTCTATGATTTGGTGAAAATATAAATAAATACCTTGTGTAGATTCCTCGAGAGAGCTATGTGTAACAAGGTGTCTCCTTCCTTGTTCTTCCAGTTCAACAGTTCTCTTTGCCAAAAGATGGAATCTTTGAAGACACACCTCCTAAGCCATCCCAGCAAGATCTCAAAAGCTTCAATTTGGCCGTTTCTAAGCGCAATATGCATGGCAGTATCTCCATTATTAGTCACGTCCAATATAGATTCTGGACAAGCTTCGAAAATTTCCGCCAAAATCGACGAATTTCCGAACTCCGCCGCGCAATGCAAAGGAGTCCTACCGCCTCTACCTTTGACACGAACAAGCGCAGAGTCAACGTCTAGGAGCCAAAGCACAATGAGTTCATGACCGTTTTGGACGGCGAGGTACATGGGAGTCCATCCACTTTTGTTTAGCTTTTTGGCAAATGATGCTTTCAAGATCATAATCTCCATGGCGAACTCAATTTTCCCATAAGTTGCAGCGATGTGCAGCGGAGTTTCAATCAATGGTATCTGATCTATCCGCTCCAAAAGATAGGGGTTCTGGTCGAGTAATTCATACAAAGTGTCGACGTTGCCTGATCGAGCAGCTTCGTCTAAACGAGTCAGATCTGGGTAAGTGGGATTCATTGCCAAATGACTTGAAGGACCAAGAAGTTAAGAATTTGTGAAGAGATGAGAACCGACGTCCTGCAATAATGGCTTTGAAGTCGAGTCTTCCCTTAAAAAATCTTCGGGATCTGAGGCTACCCAGTTTGAGTCAACACAAATATTTTTGGCAGGAAGCTTCCTGAAGTTTGGTGCGGGTCATCATTGTCAGGCACGGTTCCAATCAAGTTCATCTGATTGTCGTTATTATTGAATAAATAAACAATCGATCACAAATCTTACAAGTTCCCCCAGTAATGAGTTGGAATCGCTCGATTCAACTGGAATAAAGTAGAAACCCATGACCCAAGTAAGTCTCAGGAAAGAAAGCATTTTGTTTTCTCAACACAAAAGAAAGCGATACCCTCGTGTAATCTCACAATCCTTCCATAATAGGCAGGCTATTGTCTAAAGGAGAAATTGAATCTCGAAGCACGACTACGGAGTACTTTCAAGAATCAAGCCTCATCGTGCTAGTATTTTTACCAAGTAGGTTGTTTTAGGCCTGATAAAAGAAAAATTCACACGTTAACTACTTTAAAGGAATCAATGACCGTGCACAATTTATCTTTTCATCTGCAGCCACATACTTTGATTTGCCCCTGATGTCAACGCGTACAATTTACCTGCCAAAAAACAGTCAGATCCAATCAAAGCCCACTTCCCTAGGATACAAACAGATGCCGACATACTAGTTTGATATCAAGAATTTCAGCCGCATTGGCAATTTCCTGGTGTTAAAAAACTTTTTTCCAAGTATAACACACTGCTTTCAGAAGAATCATGTCGTTGCTTCCTAATTCTAAAGCATTGACACTATGGGGACACAACTTGGATAGAAATTTGACCATAAGCAATTCATTTCCGGAAACGAAATTCAAAAAGTTCGTCACCAAGTTTCATACCATTGCCAATAGAGATTGAACCAAGTGCATGACGAGTATAGATTGCAACTTGAGCGATGAATTCAAATGTGCAATAAACCCTTCCATCAACATTGTTCTGTATCATCTTGCAAAAGACAGCCACTGCAGGTTGTACAAGAGCTGCAAAAGCCCAGCAATGTAAAAACATTTCTCTCTTCTCTATCTCGGTGAAGAACAATAACGAACAAGGAAGGTTTGTGGTAATCTCTCTACAGATTTTCTTGAGGTTTGTGCGAATCAAGGAAGGTTTTCGGTGAGGTTTTTCTGTACTTTTTATAACCTCTCGGCTGTGGTATGGTGAATTTGAACTCAAGTTTTGTTTATTCAGTTGTTGCGTGTGTGCATTTAGGAAATTCCTTAATCGACTTTGTATATACTTGTCATCTAGGACTAGCCTTTTGGCAAATTCGTTTGCATTTGCTAATCGTCCATGCATGGTAAGCAATTTTAAGGTCTTAATTTGAATTCTCTTTCTGCACCTCCCGCTTTCAACTGGATTTCATCGGTCACCACAAACCATCCTCAACATCGCTGCCACTCTCAGCAAGCCCATTCGGTTGTCCCCTCAATGGCTTTCCAATCTTTAAACACATAGTTAATAGTCAACCACCTTAAAAGGTAGATCTCCATTATCTAGAATAAAGGATAAATTTAGTCATATACTTTCTTCTCATCCCAACTCACTCCAGCCCACATTTTTCTCAACGAGTGAGTTACTATTTGTCTTAGTAACTGAATTTCCCAGTCTTGTGTCATTTTCGGGCATAAGTGAAAATAGAAGAAACCAGACGTGTCGTCCTTTGTTTCTTTTCACTTTTGGAGAGCCAACAATATGCTTTCTCTTTTAATTTCTAAAAATCTTTGCATTTTTTCCCCCAGAATTTGTGCTTTTAGTTGGCGTCAGTGGAGTTAAGGGAGTGTGTTTCCGTTTGTGGTTTGTTCCAATTTTAAAGCTCAAATTAGAGTTTGTTCTTGTTATGTGATTCACCAAATAGAGTAAGTATTGCACGACCATTTCTCACTTCTTGCTAAAATGGGTTATCCTTTTATATCGTGATTTTAATATCCTACTCGTGTGGTTTGGTATAATCTCAGTCTTCAAAAGTGATGTAATTTGTTTTGGACTCCTACTTCTCTTCATCTTTCATCAAAAGCTCACCTTGATTACCATCTCAAACATTTTGGGGTTACATGTTCGTGTGTCTTATAACCCTACGTTTGGTTAGTGTCCATAGTCCTGTGGACAGTGGACAAGGACGTAAAAGTCCTGTCCCATATCATGTTTGGTTACTGTCTGACGATGATTTTTGTCCTGTCCTAAAAGAACATGGACACAAAATCTTGTCCAATCGTTTTCTGTGGTACAGAAAACACTGTCCAACGGACAGATTTTGTAAAAGACGCATCTACCCTGATTTGTTAACGTCTGACACCTAAAACGCAGGGGCCGCTAGTCTTCGTTGTAACTCCAAAACGCACGGTTTGTAAAGGGAAACGATGTTCCCTCTCTGCGCAGCTCTCCTTCCTTCTTCCGTCGGCGTCATAGTTCTCCTTCCTTCTTCCCTGGGCTTCGCAGTCTCCGCAGGTAATGCTTTGCATGCGTCATGAATCTCCCCTTGTTTGCCTCTGGAGTCGCTGTCCATGTGAGATTTGGGTCGAATCTCCGAAATGCTCTCTCCATTGTCTTGCGTCTCTTTCGGTTTTCTGTCCCAAATCTCTCTCTTTCCTTTGATTATTTATGAATCTCCCTAATTCTTGTTTACTCCAACAATGTTACCCCATTCCGACCGTCCATATACAGTACTACATCTCTGATGTTTTCATTTATTACTTTGATGCCTTGGTTTGGTTAGGTTTCGTCGAGGTTTTGGTTTGATGATATGTAAAAATGTTTGTTTGCTGAAGGTTTTGGTGAGGCGCTGTGCAAAATTGCGGCAAATAGGGATTTTCCATTAGTATTGCGTCAGATATCCTTTTTGAGGTTATATTTTTGTGTTTTCGTTGTACTCAACTTATCCTTCCATTTTAAAAAATTTAAGCCAAAAATAGATGTTTGTTGGATGATATCTTTGATACGAAATAAAAATCTTTGAGTTGTATAAGGAAGATAATATACCTTTTAGTCAACGGATATTTTGATTGTTGAGGATGGTTGGTATGACCTACATTTCAGTAGAGTTTTTGTTTGCTCTTGTGAGAGTTAACATACTGGAACCTAGCTGCTGTTATTCTAAAGCAATTCATTAAGAAACACTGGCAGGAAGGTGATGAATCCTTTGAACATCCAGTTGTATCACTTGAAGAAAAGGTATGTAAGTTGTTTGAAGTTTCTCCACTGGCTCTGAATATGATTATTTAGTATTGAAT
>JANIJH010000225.1:28059636-28069706 GCA_024520975.1 Erythroxylum areolatum | reverse complement strand
CCTTTATCGTGGGATACGTGTCGGAGCGACCTGCGGGCGTCCCGATATGTACCCTACGGTGAGGGGGCGCTACACCTTATCAGCGTCAGATACTCTAACAGCCACAAATTACTGCTCCATATCCTACAAGAAGTTCTCCAACACCTTGGCCTCCTATACGCCTTTGAACAACGTCGATTCACGTACTTTCGTAGAAGAAAGTGGAGGTGTTGATCCTTCACCTCAATTGACATCTAGCGTTGCAACGGCACGCCTCAGCATAGTAATCTCAAACTAGGACTCCTCTTATACCTTCAACAAATCCACTATCTGTTATTGCAACTGTTGGATCCTTACCTCTAACATCTCGAAATGAGTACTGTAAGAAGTGACTTCTTCCACCCCCTGAGGAATAGATCCAAGGAGTGTCTCCACCCTAGACACCCGTTCTGTCAAGTTGCCTACTGCCAGTTCAAACTTTGTCTTTGATACCAGTTGTTACAAAGGTTAACTTGGAGACTCGAACTTACACCTGAAGTTGCTTGCTCACACCCTTTGTACGACAGTCTCACTTAGATCCGTTAAAGCAAGACTTAGCCTTTCCCCACCCTCGAACTGTTTACCTTGCACACTCTCGAAGAAACAACACGGAAGTAACAAAGAATATAGGCAACAAGAAAACACACAAAGATACAGTCAAAAGACCAACTTTATATTACTTTCCCTCAAAAGAATACAAAGAATGCTCTCTCTAATTTCCCAACTGAATGAGAAGAACAAAGCTCGAATGAGCTATATATATAGGCATCTTAACTTGGAGTCACAGATTCCCGCTAAATCTGTATTTCCTAAGATCACGTCTATTCCTAGCAGATAAGATCACATGAATTAATTGGATCACACCCCTATTCAAATAGGACTCTAACTGATAAGATATAATCTAACAAGATAATATAAGATAGAGTTTACATTTATCTAGAACACTATCTAGAACACTAACATTCTTATCCGCGAAGATCTCCACTATCTTCAGATGTTGAGTTTCACTGCAACTCTAACTCACAGTCATCGTCACATCATCTAAGATCTCCCTGCGATCTCTATCTACTGATGATGCAATGTGATCTCGTTGAAGCCCACTAGTACACTAGTCTGATCCAATGCTTCCCACAATAAGTCCACTAGTCATGGTCTATCCATCCGAGCATAGCCAAGTCCTTATTCTGTCAAGTCTTAAGCCTGGGTCGAGTCAATCTTCATAAGGTCTGATGTTCTATCAAAATTTGCACCAAGTCTAATCCCACTCACTCACATTTGCCTTAGTGTTTTCAACATAGCCTATCCACACATAGATCCATCAATGCACTTCATGGACAAGTCTATCTTCCATGTCAGGCTCACTCATGGTACAGTCTCGTCGCTCCATGACTAAGTTATAAGTCACAATCCGAGTTAGTATAAAAAACCTCGCCCATTTACATACCTCTGACCTACCTCGCCGAAGTTAGGTATTTAGGCGTCTCGTCGCGCTTGCATGCCTTCGCATATTTTTGTGGGTCTCATACACCTTTGAACCTTCTCGCGCACCCTTGAGTCTCGCATGACTTAGTTTTCTAATTCCGCACGTCCTCGCATCCGAATCTTACGTCTCATCGAATATTTTCTCCAATGCATGCCTATGCGTGCCCAGCGTATCAAATTTCACCTACTCTCAAGATCTTCATTGATACTTCTCGCATCTCTCGCCTACTTCATAAGTTTCTCAGGTTTTGCTGGCCAACTCGTAGGACTTTACCTTGTTCTCTTGTTAACACGCCTTCCTCGTGCCAACTTACGTGCTAAGCATTGGCCAAGGCTCGTCAACACTTGCACGATCCTGCAGTCTGAACTTAGGGGTCTAACAGTAGCCACACGTTCTACTGCGTCCATTAACGACCTACAACCTACCAATGAACCAGATCCAATTCTCCAGCAATTAACTGCCATTGCATCCAAGTTGAATACGGTGGATCAATTAGCGGCAAAAGTAGTTGCTCCCAAAATGCACTTTAGTAATTCTCCACATGTAGGAACTAGTCAGCGAGACTAAGATCGAGGCAAGGCCCCATATGAAGAAGAGGATGATGCAGACAGTCTTTGGTGGCTTAAAAACCCATCTCATAGGCCTCATTCCAAAATGGAGTTCCTAAAATTCGAAGGAGGATACTTAAGAGGTTGGATACTTAAAGCTAAAAAATATTTTAGGTAGTACCAAACTTTTGGTAAACTGAAGGTAGATATTGCAGCAATGTATTTAGAGGGAGATGTGGTAGATTTGTTTGCTTGGATTAACAGTGAATGTACTCTTTTATATTGGGAAGAGTTAGTGAAGACACTGCAGGAAAATTATGGCCCTGCAGAATTTCAAAATGCTAACAAATATCTTTACAGCGTTAAGCAGCTAGGAACTGTGCAGGAATACAGGATTGAATTTGCTAAACGTGCTGCCAGAGTTAAAAATTGGCCTGAACATTGCTTGTTGGGCGTTTTTATTAATGGGCTCAAAGAAGAACTAAAAGCGGATGCACGAATACACAAACCCATAAGAGTTTATCGAGCTTGCGGCTTAGCCTGAAAATATGAAACTAAAGCCCAATCAATGTGTGGATCAAAGAAAAACAACTTGGGCTATATGGGTCGACCTGATAACTTGCTAAACGTGGATACCCGAACCCCAAATCCATCTAGGCCATCATTCACACGAGTTCCTCCATCTTCACAGAACACAACCCCAACATCGCGATTCTCTTCCTCGTCTTCCACAAATCTGTTAGGGACTGGTTGAACTTGGGACATGGAGAGATAGGCAAGGAGAGACAAGGGATTATGCTTCAGGTGCAATGAGAAATTCACACCAGGACATCACTGTAAGCCATCGAACCTTACTTTGATGGAGCTGACCGACAGTGGTGTTTTAGAAGAAGGAGAGGAGTTAGGTAGAGACGATGCCGAACTAGTATCTGAGGAATTGGTTGAGATTTTGTTCCATGCCATCTTGGGAAAGTCAATTAGGGCAACGATGAAGCTCAAGGGGATGCTTAATGCCAGGGAAGTATTTCTTCTTGTTGATTTTGGGTCTACCCATAATTTCATCTCTAGCTCTTTGGTTTCTGACCTTAGTTTGCCTGTAGAAAATGTCCCTACATTTGGTGTTTAGAATAGGAATGGAGATGTAATCAAATGTAACACCATATGCAAACACCTAGAGGTCAAATTACCTGGGCTTACCATCACGGAGGATTTCTATCCTTTCTTCATTGGTGGTGCAGACATGGTCCTAGGAATCAAGTGGTTAGCTTCATTAAACATTGTGCAAGCAAATTGGAACGAGATGTTTCTTATCTTTCATCTCAATGGATGAAAATACAAGCTGCAAGGGGTGCCTATATGGAATGCATCAATTACATTTGCATATTCCCATTCACTCACATTCACATATCATCGGACCTTAGTCTGACATTCAACATTAAAGTTGAGAATCACATTTTCATTCATATGTAAATGCATATTCAAAAACACACTTGTCATCGGACCATGGTCCGGCATTTAACAATCATATTATGCACACTTATTTCATCTCATTCATATACAAGTAGCACTTCAATATCCCAGTCAATAACAAAATCATCGGACTTTCTGCCCGAAAATCAATATAATCATTCACATTCCTATAAGCATTCAGTAGTTAATTAATACAAAATTTAAATAACAAACAATAAAGTGAGACCATCTCGGTCTACTCACAGTACACTCAAATTAGCACTAGCTTCAAGATCTGGAAACATTTGAATGCAGACATTCATCCTGCACATCAATATGTCAAACACACGATGCACACACATTAATAATTGCACAATTATAAGCATTCTCTTATGCACAAGTGTGTATATAAAATATGTACCATGCATGCTCATTACAATCCTGGGTATCTTTCCCTTATTCTCATCACACTTTCAGTCTTATATCAAAACTCATCTAAGTAATGTTTATACTTAGGTGTATGCCTCACTAAAACCATTAAAATTGCATTTCATTTCTCATTGAATCCTTTCAGATTTTTCCATGACACACTTTCGATCTACTATTCGCATTCAATTAGAAAGTTTAGCTTATCAAATTTGGTCATACTCTCTTCTAGAAATATGTTTCTTTATGTCTTATGTTTCTATTGACAACAAAAACACTTAATTTGGCTCTGTAATGTGAAAGTTATACTCGAAATATTTTTGGGATACTTTTATTCAACACTCTATACTCAACTTTCACCCAGAAATTGAAACTCTTAGAGTCCGATTCAGAATTTAGTTTCTTTAGATGATTTGTAGCCCTATGTCTCTAGTTTACGTCAAATCAAAAACCAGCCCATTTGAAAGACTATAGAAGAAGATCTCCTCCAGAGAGGAATTACCATAAAGAAATCACAAGTTTACCGTGGCGAGACCCAAAGTTCACCGCGACGAACTTTACTCGAATGGAATCCTCATTAAAGCCTTCAAGTTGGCCACAATGAACTTCCAAAAGTTTGTCGCGGTGAAAATACACAAATGCGAAACCCAGATTTTCAACTACTTCATTTTAGATTTTTCCCAATCACATCTTATACTAATACTACCTTTTCTACTTCATTTACTCCTCATTCTCAACTCCATTTCAACTCAATAACATTCACAAATCAATTCTTAATCCATTAAAGATCATTCACAATTACAAACACAAGACATTTAACTATGCATTTCATCACTCATCTTCATCATACATTAAACACCATCATATGATTTAACCTCTAACAATCATCATAAATGCTTCAATTAACTAAACCCATAATATTTAACAAGCTACTTACTTGATTTAGCTCCCAACTCTTCAAACATCTTGAAGATCACCAAGAATCCCTAACTTCAAACACAACCCACGATCATCACCAACTTTAGGGTTGGAAGGTTAGGATTCTTGGTGGGAATGAAGGAGAGGCAAAGTGAAGGAGTAGCAAATGGAAGATGAGTGGGCTAGGTTCAAAATGAATGGAGGATGGGAGGATCGAAACTCATGATGAAGAGGAAGAAGAGAAGCTACGAAGATGAAGAAGAAACCAAAATAAACTCCAATAGATTTTTAAGGGAGAAGCATCGTGAGAGAGCAAATTAAAGGGGTTTTTTAATAAAAATTGATAACTT
This sequence comes from Erythroxylum areolatum, assembly GCA_024520975.1. Classification (NCBI taxonomy): domain Eukaryota; kingdom Viridiplantae; phylum Streptophyta; class Magnoliopsida; order Malpighiales; family Erythroxylaceae; genus Erythroxylum; species Erythroxylum areolatum. The sequence goes on along the minus strand of JANIJH010000225.1, from coordinate 28,064,514 downwards.
ATGACATGTGTCAATTGCACCAATTTCTAAAGCATTAAAATAGAACTCTTTAGCTGAAATGGAAGGAATCAATGCGCATTGCCACAATCAGCCTGATGACTGCAGCTAACTTCTCTACAACCTAAGTTCAAAGACATGGACCAAAGCAAAGGCATTTTTTTCCACTTTTTTTTCTTCCCGTTCTTTCTTTTAACTAGTTCAATCAATTTCAATTCTACTCCAATTTTTCCCTAATTTTCAATGACACTTGTGAATAAATCCTAAAGTCACTTATCAAAATTTATTTTGCCATTAGATAGTAATTTCTACTACCATTTATTAATAGTTTTGCCAACTAACATTTTTCCTAGTCTAAGAATTATCCTAATTCTTTCCAGAAAATTTTTCCAAAAACTCCAAAAATCCTAAATCAAGAATTCTAATCTACAAATCAAATTTTCAATACAATCAAACTACAATTTCCAAATAAAAACCACATTTACTAACAATTATACCCAGGAATGTCGATGAATGCATGTACAATCATTTTAATGTATGCAAAATTAACTATTCACATATATGTGCATATCATGAAATGCATGAGCAGAAAATGTGTTTCCTAATTTCTCCATAATCTCTCACATTTACAATTTTGGCCTTAACATGGGTAACGGAATATTACATTAGCAGTAGAGAACTTGAGTTTAGCCCCTATTATATTGAACAATGCTGTTTAAAACTGACCAATATATTATAGATCCCTATCCTATCGCTCTCTTCATTTGCTGGAACATCAACGTGTTTGAAAACATTTCGATAAACTAATTCTACTAATATCTTTGTTGTACAAGAGGCTGGTACAACTAAAAAGACAACATACTGAGAAAAACGATTTAATATAACTAACACCAAAACTTTGCCATTTATCTTTGAGAATCCCACAACCAAATCCATAGACACTAACATCAATGGTTTTTCCAAGACAAGGAGGGGTTGGAGTATTCATGTCTCCTTTTGCCTCTCTACCTTATCTTATTGACACACCTAGCATATTTTGTAGTAAGTTTCAACATCTTGCTCTATTTACGGTAATGTATAGGATATGGATAGAAGTGAAAACATCCTTTCCTTGCCAAGATGTCCTATCTATGGAGAATTGTGTAAATTCTTCTTCGGTTCCCTCTATAATGCACTGAAACAAGGCTTGTACAATTTGCCTCCCTTCTTCATTATAAATCCATCATCAAGCCAACATCGTTTAGTGACCCCTTCTTATACCAATTGACGATATGAAACATTAATCTTCCCTCCTTGTTAAATTATGGCCACAAAAATTGCCTCAATTCTAGAAAAATTATATAGTATAGCTATGATTTCTTTCTGGCTAACTGCATTTGCCATTTGAATACATCATCAAGATTTGTGTTCCTAAATGAAATCATATTCTGTCAATAATTCCTACTATCTTGCTTACTTGTTGACATATTCTTTTGCACGTTGAATAAAGGTATTCACCATATTATCTATTCGCACTGTGAAATTAAGACCTAATAGATATACATGTTACAACCTTAGACAATGAACTATCGCAACCATTTATTTCTCATATCTCAAATATCTCTATTTTCTTTTCTTTTCTGGGGATACAAGATGTCTTGATTGAACCACCATACCCCCAATTGCTTTATCGAATGCATCAATTTGAACTTCGAACGGAAGATTAAAGTTAGCCATTCACATAATTGGTTTAAAGGTTGTTACCTGTTTAAGCTTCTCAAAGGCATCCATACAATGTTTTTACCAGTCTTATTTTCTTCCCTTTTTTCAGATCTGTGAGTGGTGTCACCTTCAAATTTAGAAACTCCATCTATTAAGCTACTTTATAAGCTTCTCTGACATACTTCTCTTAAAATCTTATGTAAAGAACTCCCAAGTTAGAGGATTAGGCATTTGAAAGTGTAGTAGGACTAATTTCCACCAATCATAGGTTGCCCTTTATACGAGAAAGACAACATAGGTAACCATTTCTTCCGGTGGCATTTGATCTCCTCTAAAACTATCTATTTATGCTCTAGCTAGTATTATACTTTATCAAATTCTTTTACAATTACGACCACAAATTCTTCCACCCTATAATTTCTCAAAGCTTCTACGGGAGCTTTAGGGGGTGGTCAATCTATCCATCAATCTTATCATATCATGGGAGAGCTTTAGAAACATCTCCCCAGGTACTAATGATACCAGTATTTCACCCTTTGGAGTCTCAAGAGGACATGAAATTAATTGATCTCTCTCCACCACACTATTAGTTGACTCCTTATCAACTTCAGGAGGTCTTTTTGTCTCTACTATTTATAAGAAAATAGGGACATTTGCATTCAGCCAACACAAAAACCAAGCTATATCATATATCACTAGAGTCTTATCAATCAGAACCACTTGAATCTTAGCTCTGATACCACAAACTATAACACCTCCTATACAAAACCTACAACCACCGACTTATATGCAACCAAATTCTTATACAAATAGTCATGGAATACATATCTATTCATTTATAGGGACTGTCATTACACACTTGCTTATTTGATATGTGCTTAATTTATTAGACATTTATTCCATATCACTTAGTGATTAATGATATGAAAATACTTAAAATATTCACTTGAGTTCATATTTCATTTTAGGTACAATTTGAAAGCAAAAGAGGTCAAGTGAGTCAAAAGCACAATCTTTAAGTCCCTGACTCACCTTGCATAGGCATGACTCAAGTAGTCAGACCCATGACTTAAAAGTCATGCTCATGATTCAACATGTCATGGCTATGACTTTCACACATATACTGCTTGAAACCTTAGTTTTTAATATAAATAGACATATGACAGTAGAGAGGTGGATGAAATGTTTTGATGTTTTCGTTTAGGAACCGAGAGGGCACTTTGGGAGACAACAATGAACAAGGAAATGGAAGCTCTCAACCATAAGAGACCCATGGAAGGGTAGACATCCCGACGTTGATTTGGAGGTGCAATTGATGCCAACGACCTGGTTAAGCATTTCTTTCATTATTAAGCATTTCTTTCATTGTTTGTTGTTTTGTATCTTATGGATTGATCATGTTATTCTATATTTAATGTTTGAGTCTTGTGTAAGAATGATTGAATGCTCTATTTTATTAATCTTATGTAAGAATCCATTGTTAGAATCAAATACAATACGTAATCGTTATTTTTCGATTCATTTGTGGCAACTAATAGTTTGTAATCGTTAGGGATAACATAACTTAGGTTAAATAATCCTAGCTTATGTGATTATTGTTTAGATTAGTCTATTTTTCTCACTCATAAGGTAACTTTCGAATTAAACTTAGCGACCATCCCCTAGGTTATCCAATAGCTAGGGTTAATTAACGAGCTCTTTTTAATTAACTATGATCTAAGGAAAAATTGGGATTAACAGAGCTTATTGTTAATCTACAAGCAATAGTTCAAGGAGAGGTGAAAGAATAACAAATCAATGAAATATGTTTAATTAGGGTTTAGTTGTTGGACCCCGATCATTTAGTGGAATTTAGAAATATCCAATGTATGAAATGAATGTTTTTATATAAATTGTGTTATAGATGTTATTGTGTCTTAATGAAATATGGGTTTGTGTATGGCCTTGAATTATGAATTGTTATATGGATGAGGAGTTGAGAAACCTTAAGCATGAACCATGGTTATATATGTAAGACATTATGGAAAAGCAAGAGAGGAACTTGGTGAATGACAAGATACTATTGAATGTAAGAAATCATATGAATTGAGGTTGAATGTTGGACGAATTCCAATGGCAAATTGAATTGTTTGAATGAGGCTGTAATAGAAGAAGCGAAGTTGGGACAAATGTTAAGTTTTGTATGAGGATAAAAAAATGTGTATGCTGATTCAAGGAAAATTCTGGAATAATTGAAATAGAATTGGTCAAAGTTGTCCACATAGAAGTTGTAGATGATCCTTTTAACTTTCCGACACTTTAAAGTTTGTAGTTTTTGGATGTCGGAGTTAAGAAATATGATTGATACAAGTTTTGATGTTGCATAGGATTTGTGTATGTGATAGCTATAGAAATTGATGAGAATTTGTGGTTTTGAAGGACCAAATGGATCAAGAATTGAGAGTTTGATGAGATAAATTTTGGTGTTTGAATTGTTATGAAGTGTTTAGGCATTTGAATAAGTGAATTTGTGAAGATTATAAGTGTATATGATGTTAGATTGGATGTTGGAAGCATTGGAGAAGGTTTGTAGGGGTTTTGGAAAACCCCATGTCCGTTAAATGGACATGCATGTCCGTTTAATGGACAGTTATAGGTCAAAAGGACCCCATGTATTGCCCATGTCCGTTAAACGGACATTCTCGGATGAAAAGTGACTTTTTAGCCCGTTTGTGTCCGTTAAACGGACATGCATGTCTATTTAAAGGACAGCCTCGAGTCAGCTACAATAAATCACGAATTTGACCACTTTAGAGGCTGAATATGACTTTGTGGTCTTCATAAAAGTTGTAGATCTGGAAGTCTACTTTCTAATGGTCAACAAAGAAATCAATCCGACTTTTTGGGTGAAAGTTATGACAATCGCGCTAAGATAGGTACAAATTGATTGAGGTTATGAACATGTTAGATTTTTTTGGTCATAACTCCCTCATCCGACCTCAGAATGGAGTGATTCTTGAGGCGATAGATTTCTAAGATATGAATTTAACTCTTCATGAAATTTAGTAGCTTTTGGTTTTGAGATGAAAAAGTTTGATTGTAAGAAAATGAGAAGTCAGTTTAAAGAGCATGATTAAGGTATAAGCACATTTTGGAATTTTAAGCATATCTTGAGCTATATAGCTCCGATTGAGGTGATTC
>JANIJH010000225.1:27856400-27873036 GCA_024520975.1 Erythroxylum areolatum | reverse complement strand
TAGTACGTTCCGTTTTGGACCGACCCAAACCGTTTTGATATGTTATGTGTTTTGATTTGTGTTTATGTGTTATGCATTCAGGTTTTTGAATTTGTTTATGAATTGTGAATTGGTTTATAAATTATGAAAATTTTGAGAAATTTGTGAAATGCGAACGTGATTTTTCAATTATGCAAGTTTTGGAAACTAATTATGAATGATTTTGAGTGTTTTGAAAGATTTGAAAAATACGCAATTGATGAATTTTTGTTGAGAATTGTTTATAAGGGGAAAATGAATTTTGCAAAGTTTTTGCTTATTGTTCATTGTATAAACATGTTATTCACGGGCTTTTTAAACTCACCCCCCTTTCATCCCCATCTCCAGGTATCGAGTAGGAGATCGGGTGAAAGGAAGTCAAGGCTTTTGTTCAATTTTGTTTAGCTTGTGTTTTTGTATATCGGGGAAATTTAGTATTTGCCTTTGTAAATGGCTTGGAATGCCATTAGAGTTTTATAAGAAATTATTTATGATATGTATGAGTTATGAATTTGTATAAGACCTCGAATGGTATAGTAGTGTATGATGATTTATGCATTTGTGTATGGTTATGAAATTATTTATTAAATTGATTTATGAATGTGTTTTGGATATGTATAAATATGGAGGAATGTGTATGAGTATGGAATACGAATTGTAGTGATATATAAATGTGATTGGGTTGAGTTTGGATTGAATTATGAATATGGATGTGGTTGAATGGGATTGCTTGTGATTTGGTTTCCGGACGGAAGGTCCGATGATACTGATTGTGTGATTTAGCTGGTGTATAGAAGTGTTTAAAGCTATTTGCAGGTTTGGGTTTGTAAAAATATAGCCGTTATGCTGTCCGATTTTTGTATGGTAGTATATGGATATGTGTGTTAAGTGTCATCTGGCAAAAGAGAGGATTAATAGGATTTTTGTATAAGGCATGTGTGAGATTCTTTGACAAAAGACATATAAGTTTTGTTAAAGATGAGATTGAGATATGTTTTGAATGTGAAGAATCGATTAAATTGAGTTTTGATTGAGAACAAGTTTCCAAATGGTTTTGATTTGCATAAGATTGAAATCAGATGAATGGAATGAATAAGAAAAAGAAAAAAAAAGAAAAAAATTTTACACGGATTTTGATAGGTTAAGTCTAAGGTTTCCAACGCGATATTTGTTCCAAGATTCACGTTTTCGGATGTCGGATCCGCTTTGATTTGTTTCCGCTTTTGTTTTGTTTCATGAGTTTAAGATTTCGGATGTCGGATATTTATTCAGTTCAGTTGCTCCGTTTGTACGGCTTGAATTTGATCTGTATCTGTTTTGCATTTTTGTTATTCGATATTTCGATTCCTTTTCGCTTCGCTTTTGATTCCGCGATTTGTCTTTCGCTTATGCTTTCGATTTGATTCTATTAAGAATCCAATTTTGTGTGCATTTGGCCCACTTTTGGGTTTTAGTTTTGATTCGTTTCATTTTCTGGCTCTTTGTGATTCGTCTCCGCTTTTCGTTTTCCGGTTGGGGTCCGATTCCGAGATCGGGTCCCAACATTAGTCCAAGATTAAACCAAAGAACTAGGTTCTCAACGAATTCATCACTTTTCATCATTTTTGCATGTTTTCTTTAATTTGCTTTTGTTAGTTTAGCTTCATTTTATTTCCTTATTTGATAAACCAACTAACCTTCCCATAACCTAAACACCTTTTAATTTCATTTCAAAAGCTTTACACATACTCTCTGTGGGATCGACCTAGACTCACCACTGCTATAATAATAAGTCTAGTTTATTTTAACTAGCGTTACGATGCACCCCTATCACTATTCAATGATGTGCATATGCATATTATAAAATTTCTTATCACCTTTATCATTTAAAAGTAGTATTACATCTTTGCATTTACATGATAATCCAAAAGAAATATGGCATATAACTTAAATTCTTAGATAGAAACAGTTACATATACAATCATCTTTAACCAAAAAGATATAATCCAAAAGTACATTTACTACTAACGGTTGGCCTTGGTCCTTACAGATGATCCCTATACCTCATTCTTATTACTTTGACCTACATGGATTAACATTGTGCTATGCTTGATGTCATTAAGCTAGAATTAGGTTAGGGTATCTTCTATATATTTTTAGTTATATGTCTTAAGTTTTAAGACCAATTGAAATCACCCAATTTAGATGTCTGTAGGCCAAGTTATGGCGAAAAAAAATGAGACTTGTTCAAACGAACCTAAGACAGAATTCTACTACACATTACTCTCTTATCATATTCAACCAAAGTAACACTAAGACACTATTTTAGCCACCATTTCATATCCAAATGTATCTTTATATCCATTCAAATATATACAAACAAAAATTAAACTAAGTGTAGTCCCAAACCTTGAAATCAGCCAACTAGCTCTTCTAGTACTTTTCCTTCTCTTTTCCTTTAGCTTTGCTTGATTCACTAAGTAGAAACACCACAAATACACATCTCAATATCAATTCCAACCTTATAATTCTATCTCTTTATGAGTAAAGCAAGAAAAGATAAAGATGAAGAGAAAAACTACTAACTTTTACTTTGATTTTCGCCTAGAAATAACTTGATTCCTTACATGCAAAATATTGTGATACAAAAGATGAAATAGAGAGAAGAAAATTTGGTATTCAAAACCCTAAATGCACATCCCTCTCTCCTCTCTTACATGTCCATTTCATGACACACATGTTTCAATCCTATTACATACACATGTTTTAATCCTATAGGTCACACATGCTTTAATCCTATTGATCCATGTGTTGATTTTAAGAAAATTGCACATTTAGTTTTTCTTTTTCCTTTAATTCCGACATTAGCATATAAGCTCATCAATTAATTTCATTCCAATCCATATTTCACGTCTAACTATGTATGTTCATGCTGAAATAAACAAATTACCAATTTACCTGTACCTTATACATTAAGTATTATTATGTCTTTTATCATGCTTAGATGTATTTAATTCTTTATGTTGACTTCTTAACTGATCCTAAACATTCTATAATACTTCTGAGGTATACGTTTGAGCTTTACATCGTGGATTTTAAAGGGGTATCCAAGAGATGCATACGAAAGCGTCACTGGTCATTGGGATGCTGTGAGAAATATTTACACTGTTGTCACATTTTGTGCTGGAAACAAAGTAATGGTGCTCTATAGAATGCAAATCAAGAAATATTCAAACGAAGTTTTTTGCACGGTGTGGTCATTGGTTTTGCATTCGAGTTTAACAGTTTCTTCCTTTTGCCTGTAACGCCCTTCTTCTCTGGTGCTCTGCAAACTCTGTAAAACATGCTATACGGATCTGTATACGGCTCCAGAGGAATAAGCGGTTTTCTCATTTGCTACATTTGCACTTTTGAGCCGTTTGTGTTGGCTCCTCACATAATTGAGCAATGGAAATCCCTTATTTCAATATTTGAAATTATAGATCGGGTGCCGAAGATAGAGATCTATACCTCAGGATTGAAGCGTCCAAATGCTTATGAAAGCATTGAGTTGAAGAATGTAGATTTCTGTTATTCAGGTCACCCAAAAGTGTTGGTGCTAAGCAATTTCTGTCTCAAAGTTAATGGTGGACAAACTATAGCCGTAGTGCGAGTTTTAGGGTCTGGAAAGAGCACCATAATCTCTTTAATTGAGAAATTTTATGATCCAGTTGTTGGTCATGTACTACTCTGGCTGGAAGAGAGCTGAAGCTCTATATCTGAGGTGGTTGAGGAGTCATATAAGTTTTGTTCGGCAGGAGCCCATCATCTTCTCTACAACCATCAGAGAAAACATATTATATATGCTAGGCGCAAGGCTAGTGAAGCTGAAATAAAAGAGGCTGCAAGGATTGCAAATGCTCACCATTTTGTTAGTAGCTTGCCTCATGGTTATGCTACACACGTGGGCATGAGGGGTGTTGATTTGACACCAGGACAGAAACAGGGAACTGCAATTGCTCGAGCTGTACTGAAGAATGTTCCATACTGTTATGGATGGCTCTTCGAGTCGTGTGATGCAAGAGGCACTTGAACCATTCTGATAGCTCATCAAGCACCAATGATGAGGCATTTTTGACAATACTGTAGTTTTAAATGGAAGACGAATTGTAGAGGAACACATGATTTTTTGGTGGCAAAGAATGGTTTGTGTGTCAGATTGATGCAATCCCACTTCAATGTTTTGCGTCAACATGGATTGATTTAGTTTGGTTCTCAAGACAACAGAAACTTGTATTTGGCGGAATTTGTGGTCTTATTCTGCTCTTTTAATTGCTGAAACGATCATTCCTGCTAACATTTCCTGAACGTAGAGCTACATCCTTAATTTATTAGCAGCTAGCCTGTCCGGCTGATAATCAATTTTATACCACATCTTGTTCCTGGTATAATTGGCATATGCTTCTTTATTGTATTTCCATTTAATCTTGGATAATATTATCAATTAAAAGTTTCTCAAGTGTTGCTCTACGCATTTTCATGTAACAGTATAGTCATAGGAGCTTCGTTCTCAAGATTATGAAGCTACATGGTAAGTTGAAGACAAAAGCAGCTCTTAATTCTAAGTTGAAGACAAAAGCAGCTCTTAATTCATGTCATTCAAATAGTGGAGAGCTTGGAATTCGTCTTAGATATCAAACACCTTGAAGGAATCTGCTACCACTTTAAGCTTATCACGGACCCTTCTCCACCTTCTTTCATTTGCTGCAACAACCAATGTGTAGAATCTACCTGACAACAAATAGTCATTTTAGTAATGCCCTACCGTTACATGGAATCTTTAATTTCCTTCGTTAGGCAATCTACCGTTAGCAACAGCTACGGTTGTAAAGGAAGTGCTGGAAAAGTTGGGAGACGTCAGCTCAAACTCAACGGTGTAGTAATTTTTTCCATCTACATTTCGCTGCATTCAAGCTATATAGTTAGTAGCATGACAAAGACCTGAAATCGTTTTGTTTCTCTACAAGTCAATATTCAATTCCAAGTTTTTAAAAATAGGCAATGGGGGTAAAGATTACAACCTCCTGCATGTCCATTATCGTTGCGACTTGGTTAGGTGCAGCATACCGATGTTTCACCAGAAAGGTTAGTACCTATTCAACAGAAAGGGATGGTCTTACCACCTATGCCTGAATGAAACAAGGAAGACAATCACTCTCTTCTAATTTACCTGTTCCATTGATCCCATATCATGAATGTCTTTTTTATCAGTAGGTATGAATCTGACCCTGACATTCTGCAATTGTAAGAACCTGTCCTTGAATGCTGAATCATGGCCTCGGAAATCAAACTCCTACGTTGGTGTTTCAAAAATTTGGTCTTGAGTTTCAGAGCAGGATTCAAGCTTTTACATAGGAAAGGAACTATTCCCACTACTTACTCTCCAATCTGAAGGGTAGTAATACGAATACCCATCACCACGGTCCACGAAAGCTCGATAGCTCTTTGGTACTTCTGTGATAGTCCCCTTAATGGGATTAACAAATAGCTACCTATTTCTGTAATTTTCACAATCATGACTTTTATACCATAGACTAAACCACAAAAATATGATACCTTCAGCCAAAAGGGGAATTGCTGGGATTGTTAGGGCTCCAACACCAAGAACTAGCAACCGTCTGCTGCAATTACCTAAAGCATACTGAATTTAGCCATGACAGGATACAAGCTGGTTTGTAGAGGGTAACCAAATAAACAGATTTTCTGAACAATCGTAACAAAATTTGGTTTGAGGCTTGAAATTATTGGATACTTCCTACAAATTTACTCTTTAAGTTTGCCAAGTAAACGTCCCCAATTCCGTAGAGGAAACACAAGAAAGAGAGGAGGAGGAATAAAGCTAATATATCGTAGTGCATAAGTAAATTTAGGATGTCCAAGTGAAACTCCGAAAAATTGACTTTTTTCATAAGCACGTGTGAGTAACTACTAATCTGAATCTGAAGCATACTTTGTGAAGTAAAAACAGGAATCTTCAGTGGGTCTGGAGACATTAATTTCAAAGTCAACATCGAAGAACAGCTCAGTCTTTCCCATAAAAAGTCATATCCAGGACGATAGTCAAGAAGAAGTAATTTTAAAGGGCTCACTTAGATGGAGTAACTTACTTTCTTCATGGAGGACTGGCCCTATGGAACAGCTGATGCTTTTATTGGCAACATTTGCAGGACTTCGAGGCAGTTCATGTGAGGGAGGGACATTCGACTAAAAACAGTGAAAACTCAACATAGCATATATATATCTGGCTGTAATGTGCACGTGGAAACAGAATGCAGAGAGAGTACTGATACGCACATTTTTGGATAAGGTTGTTGAAACCCAGTTCATCGAAACTGATGAAATCGCCATTGTGGAGTCCGAGGAGAGGACTGCAGGGGGCTTCTTACAAAGTGAACGAAACTGAGAAGTGTGCGTGCTTCTTTCCGGTGGGTTGTCTTCCTCTCTTTTTTCTGGGTGTATTTATCCGCTTTTTTTTAATTCATTTATAAATTATGACAAAGAAAATGGGTAATGCATGTTACCATGTTGCTCTTTATTCAAAAGCATACAACCAATAAAATTTCTTGCAAGTTTCTGTTAACCTGGTCTGATGTAATAGGCTGTCCAATGTGTGTTCTAGCGTAACAAATATCTCGCCTTATATTTAGCACGATTAAAATCCTAATGAATTAAGACCTTCCTGCCAAAACCGAAGCATTTTCGATAAAAATAAAATTTAAGGATTTATTTTTCTTTGATGCCTGCAAATTATAAGAACATGCAGACATGATTCTTTGGGGTTGCAACCAAGGTATTACGTAATATTGGGTTGTTCTGATTCAGAATCACCGGAGAGTTGATCTTTCTTTCCTTTTAATTTCCTATCAACATGGTTAACTGCAGCTAGGGAAGAAATAGGTTTTCAACCTAATTAATATCTATATTATTCAACCTGAAAAATGAATACAGAGACTAAAAAATATATTTTAAATAGATACTGAAAAATAGAGTTAAAACTTTATTAATTATTTTAAATAGATACTGAAAAATAGACTTATGGGAGTTCAACCTAAAAATATATTTTATTAACTATTTTTCTGTTTTTTCTTGAATATTTATAGTTAAATATAATAAAATATTAATATTTTCTGGAAAGAAACAACTTTAAAATCTCCACTTTATTCTTCAATTCTTGTTTTTTTCATCATATTTTATTTTCTTATAGGATGATAATAATGTAAATAATATGAAAATGAAGTTTTGAATGTTGTAGAGTTCATGCAAAGACAATTTGAAACTTTAGATATTTAAGTCTTTATTCCAGTTCTTGATTGTGAAAAATATATGTGATCTTTGCACAAGACATTATAATTTTTATTATTCCAATTTTATGATTTTTAAGACATGCAAGTTAAAATCTTGACTTCTTATTTTAAAGTGATTTTGATTTAGAGCGTTCACAAAAATCTGTTCTTTATATTTTTTATTTAGAAGTTATATTTTTATGTGCTACACAAGCCGATAGATATCCAAAAATCCAAACAATCTAATAAATTTAAATATGAATAGTAAATCATAAAAATTGATAGATATAAATATAGATATAAGTTGAGTAATAAAAATTATATAAATATAGGTAAAATAATATTTAAACCGAACCCTACCTATTATTATCCATTTACTTTTCTTTCTTTCTATCTATCTACTATGGTGAAATTTTACGTTAGGAAGCTAGGGACATTCATGATGCCTAAAGTAATACGCCCCTTCACATAGAGACCAGAAAACATGTTCAATTTCTTTATTTACGCAACTCTTTCTTCCAGACGATTGTTGCGAGTTGCGAGTTGCGAGCAATCCAATTCCCTTCCTCCAGCATCGAAAGCCCAAGTGGCACAATACGAAACAAGCCTAATCTCCAGGTGAAAACCAAGACGGCCATTCAATTGAATCCATCCCATTTATTTGTTGGAGCTTTCGATCAAAGATCCATTATTAACCGGAACCGTTCCCACTTTTTTTTCCCACTAATTTTGACAATTGACATCCCAAGGTTAATACTTAACAAAAACATTCAACTTGCCTCTTAATTTCATATATTAATAAAATAAATACTTTAGTTATATTGGCATAACAAAATACATCCGATAATAAAATATCGACTATGATATGTAATTAACAAGATATGGCTACAAAGTATTTTCTTATTCTCATAACAATTATTATTTTTCTTTATAATTTGTGTTATATTTTAAACAAAAGACTTTAATTGAAATTTAAATGAATTATATATTTTTTTTTCTTATATCAGTATTTATATTATCCTTTTTATTATTTTAGTTTATTCAAGAATCCTATTTCTTGTAAATACTAAAAGAGTTAATCTTGACAATGAGCCTAGGAAAGAATTAGTCTTGGAATAATAGGTAAAATTATTCTTTTGTAACTATAAAATTACAGACTCAAGTCACCAAAATATCATTTTTTATAAAAAAAACACACAGAGAAGACAGTATACATTAAAACTCTCCTTTTATAAATAATATTACGTCATTTTTTTCTTTTACACTCCTTTTACTTTTGCTATAAAAGAACGTTAAATTATAAATATACATTGTCATTTATTAGTGACTTTTGATTTCATTCAACTTTTTTACATACTAAATATTAATGTTTTAAAATATAGAAAAATAATTTTTAAATTAACAATTAAAAAGATTAATTCAAAATTTATTTGTTAGTATTTAGTACATGAATAATTAAAAAAGATTAATTCAAATTTTATTTTTTAGTATTTCGTACGTGAACTCTCACTTTGTGTCTATTACAGTCAATGGTCTTTATTAGTGATTATTATTAATTTAGATTATGTGTATTGACAAGTGAATTATTTAATTAATTTTTAAGACATGTGACTTAGAAAGAAAACTCTTAAGTAGCTCAAGAAGCCTAGCTACCACAAACAACTTCGCTTATGAGAAAAAATAATGGTCAAACAGCCAATGTTTATCAATATGCTATCTTCCTCAGACAATCAAACAAGGGCTCTCAATTCTATAGTAATGGGCATTGACGAACTATTTACTCGAAACTAGCCTGTTGCACATCGACATATATATCAAGAGAACAACAGATGCATCGACTGGCTAGTTAACTACGCAGATCATTTTGATGTAGGCATCATTTATTTTGATACTACACCTATTAGGTGCCATTTAATCCTTCTAGAGGATATGTTGGGGATCTATTTCCTTAGACTCGTTCTGTAATCTTTTGCATTAGCTTTCCTTTTAATAAAAAAATGTTTATTCCTTTACCTAAACTAGCAATCACAATGTCCTTGGAGCACTATAAGTCCGAGTTGACCTATCGTCTGTTATGGTTCAATCAATCAAAGATGATGATCATATATCTCAATATATTATCCTAGATGGACCGTGCTATTGGGTTTGGGTCACTTCTAAGTGGAGCCCAAAGTGTAAGTATAAAAGAGTGTTTTTAACCCTAAATAGGTTAAGAGAGGAGAGGTTCAGTCGGAAGAGAAAAGAGAGGGAAAAGAGAAAAGAGAGGAATCTTTTTTTTAGCATTGCACAGTCTTCTTCTAACCTTCGATCGCATCGTGATTTCTCGTTGGAGCGACCTGAAATTTTATCCAGAGATTCCTCTCTTGTTGTTCTTCATTCTAACGGTGGAGATTGGATTTAGAGGTCTCTAAGCCCTAATCTTCAGTTGAAGTTGGTCAGATTCTAAGGGTGATATTGTTCTCAACTCTTTGATTCTTTCATCTTATTGATGATTATTGTTGTCTCTTGAGTTAAATGGTGACTCTAGTTATATTTAGAGGTGAAAAACTATTTGTAACTTGATTGGGGATAGTGGAGTTTTTCTTTACTAGACTAGGACTCGTGCTTTTTCCTTTCTCACATTGAGGGAAGTTTTTTTACGTAAAAATTGTCTGTGTTCTTTATTTATTGTTGCTTAGTTTCTTGCACTTGTCACATTGAGGGAAGTTTTTTACGTAAAAATTGCCTGTGTTCTTTATTTCTTGTTACTTAGTTTCTTGCACTTGTGAGTTTGTTGGCTGTTGTTTTTCTTTTAATGTTGGTTATGGTTGTTCACAGAGGGAAAGGTTTATTGATTCTGGTTACTTTATTTCCACTGTGTGACCGACTCCTCCTTTCCTAATAAGTGGTATCAGAGCTTTTTGGTTCGAGATATTTTTGGTTGTGGTAAACAATGGAAGTTATCAACACTAGTAGGATGGGTACTTTGAATGGTGCCAATTATGCTCTTTGGAATGGCAAGATGGAGGATCTGCTTTATGTGAAGAATTTTTACTTACTAATATTTTCCACTGAAAAGCCTAATGATAAATCGGGTGAAGAATGGACTCTGATGCATAGACAAGTGTATGGTTTTATTAGACAATAGGTTGACGATAATGTGTTGAATCATATTTCTGGTGAGATACATTCTCGAAACTTGTGGGAGCAGCTTAAAAAGTTGTATGCTCGAAAGACTGGGAACAATAAGATGTTCTTAATAAAGCAGATGTTAACTTTGAAGTATAGTGATGGGACTCCTAAGACAGATCACTTGAATAACTACTAGGGAATTTGAATTAGTTGTCAACAATGGGGATTAGATTCAATGAAGAAATACAGGGTTTGTTTCTCCTTGGCTCTTTACCAGACTCTTGGGAAACTTTTCGATCTTCATTGTCAAATTCTGTTCCGGATAGTGTTATCTCTATGGATCTTGCCAAAAGTAGTATATTGAATGAAGAAATGAGAAGAAAGTCTCAGGGTTCCTCTTCAATAGATGTCTTGGTGACTACCTCTAGGGAAGAAATAACAAATGGGGTTCTCAAAATAAAGAGTAAAGTCGAAGTAAATCCAAAGGCAGATACAAAGGTGATAAGTGCTTTTATTGCGATAAGAAAGGGTACTTGTATAAAAATTGCTAGAAGTTGAAGAAAGAGAAGAAAGGCAACAAAGGCAAGGAAGAAAAGAAAGAGAATGACAATGAGAATTGTGTTGCTATTGCCACTGAAGAAGGCCTTGTGACAGTCCTTGATGAGAGCCTAGTTGAGATTATTTGTGATGAATTAAGCTAGGTTGTAGATACTGGTGCTTGTTCTCATGTTACATCAAAGAAGGATTTTTTTTTCATCTTATACTCCAAGTGACTATGGGTTATTAAATATGAGAAATGAAACTATCTCTAAAGTAGTTGACATTGGGACAATTGTGTTGGAGACAAGTACGGGAACTAAACTTGTTTTGAACAATGTTAAGCATGCACCTGATGTTAATTTGCACTTGATATCTATTGGCAATCTTGATGATGAGGATTATGTGAATACCAGTGGTGGTGGTATATGGAAGCTCACTAAAGGTTCCTTAGTGGTGACTCGTGGTAGAAAGCACTCTGGCTTATACTGGACAACAGCTTCAGTATGTGCTGACAGGGTGAATGCAGTTGAGAATGACTCTTCAGTATTATAGCACAAGAGACTTAGCCACATTAGTGAGAAAGGATTGAATATGTTGGACAAGAAGAATCTCTTATCAAATTTTAAGGGTGCTAAACTGGAAAAATGTGAGCATTGCTTGACTGGAAAACAACACAGAGTTTCTTTTAAGACTAATCCTCCTTCAAGAAAGACTGAGTTGCTTGAGTTGGTGCATTCAGATTTGTGTGGTCCTATAAAGACAAAGACTTTGAGGGGTACATTGTATTTTGTTTTCTTCATTGATGACTATTTCAGGAAATTATGGGTCTATGTCTTGAAGACCAAAGATCAAATGTTAGGGATCTTTAAATAGTTTCAAGCTTCTGTTAAGAGAAAGATTAGAAAGAAGCTGAAGTACATTCGCATTGACAATGATGGTGAATACTATGGGCCGTTTGATGAATACTGTAGATGGATGGGTATTAGACACCAAAAGACTCCTCAGCTTAAAGGTGTGACAAAGAGGATGAAAAGGACCTTGATGGAGAGAGTCATATCCATGCTTTCTGAAGCTAAGTTGCCTGATTCATTTTAGGGTGAGGCTGTATTATCAGTTGCACATGTTATTAATTTGTATCCCACTATTGTTTTGATGGGTGATGTTCCAAATAGGGTGTGGTATGGCAAGGATGTTTTCTATGACCACTTAAGAGTGTTTGGATGCAAAGCTTTTCTGCATATGCCTAAAGATGAGAGGTCCAAGTTGGATGTCAAGACAAGGCAGTGCATTTTCATTGGTTATAGCCTTTAAGAGTTTGGTTATAGCCTATATGATCCTATTGAGAAGAAACTTGTGAGAAGCCGTGGTGTTATCTTCATAGAGGATCAAACCATTGAAGATATTGACAAGTTAGAGAAGCCAGGGCATTCTAGTTCTAATAACCTGATTGATCTTGATCCTATTTCTTAGATTGGTGCTCATGATGTTACTGGACCTGATGATCATGATGACGTCAAGAATCATGTTCCTAATCAGCATGTTGATGTTGAAAATGCTGATGGTGATGTTGTTGTTGATGAGGAAGATGTTCATGTTCCTGAAGTTCTGGATGAGTCGACTGTTCCATTTAAGAGATCTATTAGACAACATGTTCTTTCTTCCCGTTACTTACCTAAGGATTGGGTGTTACTCACTGATGGGGGAGAACCTGAATATTATGAGGAAGCCATTAAAGATGAGCATAAGGATTATTGGATTGAAGCTATGCAAGATGAGATAAAATCTTTGCATGAAAATCACACCTATGAGTTGGTGAAGTTGCCTAAGGGCATGAGAGCCTTAAAGAACAAGTGGGTGTTTAGAATCAAAGCTAAAGAGCACAATTTTAAGCCACGGTATAAAGCTAGATTGGTTGTTAAGGGATTTGGTCTTAATGACTTTGATGACATCTTTTCTCCTATTGTAAAAACGTCTTCTATCCTAGCAGTTCTTGGTTTTGCAGCTAGTCTTCATATGGAGATTGAACAGATGGATGTGAAGACAACCTTTCTTCATGGTGACTTGAAGGAGGAGATTTACATAGACCAACTTGAGGGTTTCAAGGTAAAAGGAAAAGAAGACTTTGTGTGCAAACTGAAGAAGAGCTTATATAGTTTGAAGCAGGCTCTTAGGCAGAGGTATAAGAAGTTTAAACCAGTTATGGGAGAGCAAGGCTACAAGAAGACTTTTGGAGATCACTGTATATTTGTATGTAGATTTTCTTACGATGATTTTATCATATTGTTATTTTATGTGGATGATATGTTGATTATGGGCAGGAATGCTTCTAGGATTGCTGAGCTGAAGAAGAAGCTAAGTAAGTCTTTTGCCATGAAAGACTTAGGTCATGCCAAGCAAATTTTAGGCATGAGAATTAGTCATTGCAGGGACGCCAGGAAGCTGTACTTGTCGCAAAAGAAGTATATAAAGAAGGTACTTCAAAGGTTTAGTATGACTGGGGCTAAACCTATTGCTAGCCCTCTTGCTCCTCATTTCAGGTTGAGTGTCAACCAGTGTCCTTCTATAGACAAAGAGAAGGAAGAGATGAAGAAAATTCCATATGCCTCAGCAGTTGGCAGTTTGATATATGCCATGGTGTGTACCAGGCCAAACATTGCTTATGCAGTTGGTACAGTGAGTTGTTTTCTCTCTAATCTAGGTAAAGAGCATTGGAATGCAGTGAAGTAGATTATAAGGTATCTCAGAGGTACAACTGACTTGAGTCTTAGTTTTGGTGGTGATAAGCCTTTGCTAGTTGGTTTACTGATGCAGACATAGCAAGAGATGTTGATTCTCGAAAGTTTACATCAAGTTTTATGATCAAGTTTGTAGGGGAGCTATAGTATGGCAATCAAGGTTGCAAAAGTGTGTTTCTTTATCAACTACAGAGGCTGAGTTTATTGCAGCTACAGAGGCTTGCAAGGAGTTGCTGTGGTTGAAAATCTTTCTTCTTGAGCTTAGTTTCAAGTAGGACTAGTATGTATTGTTTTGTGACAACCAGAGTGCCATGCATCTTGGTAAGAATGCTAGTTTTCATGCAAGGTCGAAGCACATTGATGTTAGGTATCAGTGGATATGAGATGTGGTGAATTCCAAGTTGCTAGAGCTAGAGAAGGTTCATATGGATGATAAAGGTGCTAACATGATGACTAAAGCATTGTCGAAGGAGAAGCTTGAGACTTGTTGCTTAATGGTCAGTATGGCTAGATCCTCCATTTAGTCGTGAGGGGGACATTTGTTGGGTTTGAGTCACTTCTAAGTAGAGCCCAAAGCCTAAGCATAGAAAGGTTTTTTTTAACCCTAAATAGATTAAGAGAGGAGAGGTTTAGCCAGAAGAGAGGGAAAAGAGAAAAGAGAGGAATTTTTCTTCAAAATTGCACACTCTTCTTCTAACCTTTAATTGAATGGTGATTTCTTGTCAGATCGACTTGAAATTTTAACCAGAGATTCCTCTCTCATTGTTCTTTATTCTGAACGGTGGAGATTAGATTTAGAGGTCTCTAAGGTGCCCTGATCTTCAGTCAAAGTTGCTATCAGATTCTAATGGTGATATTATTCTCAACTCTTTGATTCTTTCATCTTGTTGATAATTATTGTTGTCTTTTGAGTTGAGTGGTGACTCTAGTTATATCTAGAGGTGAAAAACTCTTTGTAACTTGATTAGTGATAGTAAAGTTTTTCTTTATTGGACTAGGTCCCGTGGTTTTTCCTTTCTCACATTGAGGGAGGTTTTCCACGTAAAAATTGCCTGTGTTCTTTATTTCTTGCTGCTTAGTTTCTTGCACTTGTGAGTTTGTTGGCTGTTGTTTTTCTTTTGGTGTTGGTTATGGTTGTTCACATGGGGAAACGTTTATTGGTTCTAGTTACCTTGTTTTCGCTGCATGACCGACTCCTCCTTTCCTAATACGTGCCATATAAAATCTTGAGAATGTTTTACACTTTTACCACAAATCTCATGTTCCAAAAATCAATATGTTAGCATCATATCATGAACACAATATATCAATTTTTATCTGGTTCTTTTAAGGACATTATGGTCGACAACATCTTTTGAGGATGTGGAGTTTGTTGGTTTCAAGTGGCCTTCATTCTTTCAGTCAAGTGTAGTAATCAATTGTTAGTATTAAGGTGACGACTACTTGGTTTCTTTGGCTATCTAGCATTTTTTCTTGGTTAAATTCATGAATCATAAAAGTTATTTAAATAGTTCACTTTTCAAATCACGTCATTTCAATTAAAATACTAAAAATTAGAATGTCAGCTAATTTTGATAATTGTCCAAAAGTCTAAAGTAAAATATCAATTTTCCAAAAAATAAACATTATTTAACAACTTAAATATGAACATTTTGATAGTTTTAGATTATTTTTTTGTATCACATTGACTATCAAGTTCTTCATTTACATTTCCTGAGTGAATTAAGAAATTTGTTTAACTTTATATCTTTAATCTTTTATGTTGATTCATGCCTTAAAATTTTATGCCAGGTATAGAAATTTTCTCTCTCTATCTCTTACTAACTTGATAGTTAGATGTCAAATGCTAGAAAAAAAAACTCTAGCATTTGGCTTTGTAGCCCTAGGAAAAGCTTATGGGATCTAAGATACAAATACTAGAAGTCCAAAAATCAAATAGTGCATATAGATCACATCTTTCTTCAAACTATATTTATAAATGACCATGCCCAATGTAGGGATAATTATTAATCATGTTAACCTATGATTAATTATATTCATCTTTTTTATTCCTAAGAATAACTATTCTATTCCATTCTTTGAACCAAACAGGCTATAAAAAGATATAAAGCCATTAAGAGACCCACTCCTTAGACCCACCAATCCCTTGAACTTTATTTATGCTACTTATTAATAACGTTAAAAAATATACAATAAAATGGATATTACCACAGTGACATATTTAACCCAGGAGTTGCCAAAATAAAAAGGGGCTAAATCCATAGGAACTTTTGGAGTTTGACAAACTGTCATTTTTATAAACTATCAAATATTACCTTTTTGCTTTAACTAATATATCATCTCTCCCCCTACCATTAAGTTACTATTAAGAACCTTAATTGTCCCTACAAAATGATGTTGTTTATAATTTTAGTAGTATACGTCGCAAGCATGTGCCACTTAACAACAATGTCGTGTAGGTTATTCAACCCACATGATGCTTGGCTTTACGTTTACCTAGCATTGTTTCTCACACTCCATAGGATGTCACGTGAAGTAGAGTAATATAGTTTTATTGTCTTTGGTAATTTTTTGTTGATTAGGAAGTAAAAGTAGGGTCCCTATTTTTGGGCTCTCATAAAGAATAAAAAGAAACAAAATATGAGTCTTTTTTTTGTTCTTAAAGAGGTCCAAATAGGCCCTATTTTGCTTCATTTTTATTTTTCATAAAAGTAAAAATGAGTCTTATTTTGTTATTTATGAAGATAGGCGAGTACCCTAGTTGCCCTTGCATAGGGCCGACCCTATTTTATTGTCAATTAATGTGGTGGGAATACCTTGTTATCGTGAATTAAAGCAGTGGTGTTGGGCCCCAATTCGCATTAAGTATGTTTTATTTTATTATGAGGATTAGTTTTCTAATTTCCTTTTAATTAGAATAATTTGGGAGTT
>JANIJH010000225.1:27840452-27856300 GCA_024520975.1 Erythroxylum areolatum | reverse complement strand
AGTCTTGTTATACATGAATAATTATTAAAATTCATTATATATTCAAAATATTGTTGAATTATTAAAAAAATTATTCAAAAATAATGTTTAATAGTTATTAAATAAATATTATTTTGATATTTAGTTAAATTTATATTTAGCAAATAATTAAATAAAATTGTTTTCGAAAATTTAAAACATATTTAAACAAAAAGCTAATAACAAATCAAATTTATTCAATTAAAATTTTCCCCAAAATTTAAAAATTTAAGTTTAATAATTAAATTTGATTAAATTATAAATTATTCCAATATTCAGATCAATTAAAACAAATCATGAATTTCTAATTTATATTAAAACATTAACAAAATTTACCAAAATTATAATTTAATAAATACATGACAATCCACGACGTCTATTTATTAGACGTCGCAGATTGTCAAGTTTCTGCGACGTCTCCCCAACGTCCTCAAAAGGCAAACAATCCCTGACGTTTTCTCCAAACGTCGGGAATTATATGCTTCTTTTCTGACGCCTTCATCAACGTCGCAGAATTGATAAGCCTTCTACGACATCTTCATTCAGACGTCAGAGAAACCCATTACCTACCCACCATCTACAACGTCTATTGTAACGTTTTAATAGACGTCGTAGAAGGTTTTCTGCGACGTCTTAAGAGGTTCTACGACGTTTATCAGACGACACAAAATGCATGTTTTTGTTGTAGTGTGCTAAGTCTTTGAAAGAGTTAAACTTAATTATTTAAGGATGTAATGCTTGATTAAAGCAAATATCATCCACTAAGTTTAGAACTAAATTAGATAATAAAAGGTTATGAGATATTCAAAAGATTAGATATAACTTATAGACCTATAGAACAAATTTTTGTTTCAATGTATACTTATAAGAGAATTGTTCTCAATATAAGTAGTGAGAGTAAAATGAAATTTGAAAAGTTCAAATCTCATGACAGTACATCCAATTAGAAACAATGTCTTTGTTGATACATTTTATGTATAGTTGAAAAGTACAAAATATTGAAACATTCACTTTTATGATGAATTCAAATATTTTATTTTAGAGATGCTTGTCAATTTATCCTATCTATAAGAAGGTTAGTTGAGTATAGTTTTCCTCTTAAGTGGAAATATGTAGAGATATATTGCTCATAGAGAACAATAATTCTAATTATAAATTATTGAAAATATAATTATACAAGAATAACTCTTGTTGGGTATGAAAAGGTAATAGCCTAATTATAGAAATTAGATTTATAAAGAGAAATTGGAAGTTGTTTACCATTTTCGGTCCAAGTAAATAGATAATATACTAAAGATGTTTAGTATTTGAGATATTTTGATACTTGTAAAGTATTAAAGATATCATTTATTCTATGTATAAGTTGATATTTGAATTCAAGATCATATGGATGTTGACTTTAGAAGTAAATCCTAATTAAGATCTATTTACTTAGAACAATATCATTTTAAGATTATAAAGGTTCCAATGTAGTAATGGTTGCTATTTAAGTCATAATACATATTTCATTAGTAGAAATGATTAATTGGATTAATAAGTTTTTTTAATGAACTTGATATACTTCCTAGCATTATTCCAAATAGTAATGTACTGTAGAATATTAAAGCCATTAGGCATGCAAAAGGAGCTAAGTTCTCATCTAAGACCTAAGGATGTATTTAGGTAATTTTTCTTAATTAAAATGAAACTTGTGAGATTTAAGCAAGAGCTCAATTCTCTCATTAAGTTATTGTCCTCGCAAAGCATAATCATCGTATGGTAATATGGCATGAAATACTTAAACTATTGCCTTAGTGCAAGTGGGAGATTATGGTTTATACCTTATAGCCAATCAATTGGTCATAGTTTAGTGATAAATAATTTAATAAATATTGATCAATATGAGATATTAGATATTAAATCTTATTTGGGCATAATGAGGTTTAATTAGAATTATTTTTGATTCAAATTAAATTTTAATTGAAAATATAATTTAACTTCAATTAAATTACTAAAATATCCTAAATCTATTATAAATAGGCGTAAGCTCTAATGAAGCTAGCACTTCTTGCTTAACCCTTTCTGTAAGAGTTATAGAGTTCTCTTAATATATTATGTGGATATCGTTAAAGGTCAGACTCTTGTGTGGCTACGGTAGTTAAGATGGACTGATTTCAAAAACAATTTGAGGGATATAATAAGAAAAGGATCAAGCTTTGGAATAAGGTACCAATTACAATTCATGCTTTATTATGCTTTATATGATAATCATTTTATATAGTTAATGTAATCTTGGTTTTTGGGAAATCAAAATAAGAATGAATTTTGTAATTATTCCGTTGCAGTTAGGATCAGATCCTATTCTGATTTGCTAATAAAGACATGGTTGTTTGGTTGTTGTTGCTATGGTGATCCCTAGTTTTACGTCGTTGTGCTCCAATATGATCAAGTTGGTGATAGAAGGTTGCTCAAGGGTAATTTAATTTAGCTATTATTTTATAGTTAACAATTTTAAAATTATTTATTTTATGTTTATCTTACTAAACCTACTATTCTTCAAAACCCTTAATTAAAAAAATTACCACTTATGTGCAGATGGAATCATAAATGCCCAATGCCCTTTTGAAGCTTGTAATATTTGGGTTTAAGTTACAATTAGTGGGCAATTCTTTTATTAACTCTCTTGTTCTTTATTTTGAGTAGAGTATAGGATTTCACATTGTACCACTTGATACTGGCCAAAAAATGGTACAAACTTATAGAATTTTGTACCGATCAATAGTACCAGTCAGTATTTAAAATATCAGTTAAATATTGACTAGTATCATAAAATTCAAAATGTTTAGGGATGTAAAAGTAAAAGAATTTAACCTAACTCTAAATTCAAACGCAACATGAAGAATAGTAGGACTCAAGCAAAAGAGAACCAGTCGAAAGCTTACCTTGTAGTCACCGCAGCCTCCCTATAGTCGTTGTTGCTCCCCTGCAACCACCACAGTCCCCTTGCAACCGCCCCAACCTTCCCTCCCCTCCATGCCTCACCAGTATCCTATAGCTTGCCCCTCTGTCTCGCTAGCCAACTACTTTCCTCTACTTGTCACAGTCTATTGCAACTCTCCAACTTCTCTCCTCCAACTCTAGTTGCTGATCACAACTCACAACTTGCAACTCTTTAGCCATACGCCAACTCCTCCACTCCCCTTGTTATCAATTGGTCACTAGACACTAGTAGCTATAGTAATCACCCTCTTGTCTTCTGTTGCACTGTTGTGTTCTAAAATTGCAGTTTTGTGAGCTTATCAATTGCTAGTGTGTGTATGTGGAACTGTGGATTATGGAACCGCGAGTGTATGTGTGATTGATTGTATAATAGGCTTATGGACTTGCTGACTTGTGGATGTAATTATGGAAAGCTTATGAAATATGAAATGTGAATTGTGAATTGTGAATTGTGAATTTGTGATTATGGAACAGTGAAATGAATAATTGAATTTATGTCATTCATAAAAATTATCATAGTGTTCACTTGGAAATTAGAATTGGTTATGTTTCTGAATTTTTATGTTGATTGGAAACTAGAATTTTGAATTGAACTATGAATTTGAGTTTAAGGTTAGTCATTTGTTTTTTGAAATTTAGAATCAGATTATTAATTTGAGGTTGTTTTTATCAGAAATTTAAGATTGAGATATATAGAAATTTAAATAAAATGTTAGTCTTTATTATAAATTAAGTTATGTATTATAAATTCAAATTTTTGATTATCAAAATGAGTTAGTTAATTTGTGGTTGAATTATATGATTAGTAATTATACTATAATTTGTAATTATACAAATTTAATTATAGTTGTGAGTTTATCTAAGATTGGATTATTTAATCAACTAATCAATAATCATACAAAATAAGTTGTAGTTAAGAATTTATGGTTAAATAGTATAATAAGTTATAGTTAAGAGTTTACGATTAAATTATGTGATTACATAAATTGAATTATAGATGTGAGTTTATAATTGAATTGTGTCAATAGCATAAAATGAGTTATAGTTGTAACGTGAGTTTATGATTGAATGATATAATTATATAAAATAGGTTAAGCTGTAAGTTTATTTTTAATTATATAATTACATAAAATAGTTTATAGTTGTGATTTTATGTTTGAATTATGTAATCAAACAATATGAGTTATACTTATTAAAGTGTAGTAATCAATGTATATATGTGATGTTTAGGTTTAGAAAGAAACATGAGTTATTAAAAAACTATTATTGACCTATTTCTTTATGTTTTTAAACAACTTTATTTTGATATGAAGTTATTAAGCTAATTTTGATATATGTCTTCATTTACTTTTATAGATAAATGAAAAGAAATTCAAGTACTCTTAATAATTCAACTAGTTCAGAAAGATTCAATAATCTAAATTAGGCTCATACTGGATTGGTTCCTATGACTATACCATTTGTTTGTTTTGTAATAAAAATTTGAAAGGTAGAGGAATCACCATATTGAATAAGCATTTAGCTAGGTCAAAGGTGATGTGGAGCCTTGTAAAAAAGTGATCTATGATGTGAAATGGCAAATGAAAAGTTTGCTTGAAGAGTATTAGTATGAGAAATATAAAAGGCAAAGATTAAATTACAAAATTAGTAATGGAAGTTCTTTTGATGGTGCTCAGGATGATAGTAGGAATGTTGAAGATGGTAGTATTCCT
This sequence comes from Erythroxylum areolatum, assembly GCA_024520975.1. Taxonomy (NCBI): domain Eukaryota; kingdom Viridiplantae; phylum Streptophyta; class Magnoliopsida; order Malpighiales; family Erythroxylaceae; genus Erythroxylum; species Erythroxylum areolatum. The sequence goes on along the minus strand of JANIJH010000225.1, from coordinate 27,851,591 downwards.
ACCCAACAAGAAAGGAATATTGCATCTAATGTTAGGAAAAAAAGAAGGTAGATGTCTAATATTTTTGCACCACGAACAACTTTTAGAGCTTAGCCTTCAATTCATAATGCCTTATAATCTACAGAAGCAGCTTATAATATGGATATGGCAATGACTAGCTTGTGGTATGATTTAGATATAGCATTCAATGCTTCTCAATCTTATTATTATCAACCTATGGTAAATGTTATTACCTTTTACGGTCCAGGATAGAAAGCTCCTTCAATTGATGACTAAAGATAAACTTCTAAGTAGATCTGTTTATGAAATAAAAATTATTTTGACGTAAGAAAAATGAGTTGAGCTACTTTTATGTGCTTAAACAAGTGTGATGGTTGGACAAATAGAAGATATGAGCCTATTATTACTTTTTGGTTTATTCTACAAAAAGGGCAATGTTTTTTTAAGTCTATTGATGCATCTGTCCTTGTTAGGAATGCTAGTACTCCATTTGAAATATCTGATGAAGTTGTCAATGAAGTTGGATATAAAATATTGTTTAATTTATTATTGAAAATAATTCCAATTATAAAGTAACTAGAAGAAGATTGAAAAGAAAGTATAATTCTTTTTATTGGATGCTTTGTACTAGACAATGTATTGACTTGATGTTGAAAAATATAGGAGATGCTAGGTATTTTTCTATTATTAATAAGATTGTGTAGAAAAAAAAAAGGTGATCAAATTTATCTACAATCATGCATAGTGCTTGAATTTAATAAGAAAGTATTTTACCAATGGTAAAAATTTACGTCGTCTTCCTATTGATTTACAAAAAATTTCTTAATACTTCATTGTTTATTATGATGAAGAATCGGTTAAAACAAATGTTTACAGATAATAAGTGAGTTGCATCTTAGCATGCTAGGTCTAATGTTGGATTAGAGGTTTCTAGAATTATACTTGAAGATAATAAATTTTGATCTCAATGTCAATTTGTTATCCTTGTTTGTGAGTCTTTAGTGAGGATACTTTGTCTGACTGATAGTGATGAGAAGGTAATAATATATTATTTGTAGAATGTCCTTGAGAGGGCGAAGGAAATAGCCAATATGAAAAATAGGCGTCCTTTGTTCATACTTGATCTTGAATTCATCAATAAGATATGAAAAAGGCAACTTTACTCTTCGTTGTTTGCAGCTGGGGCATTTTTGAATCCTAATGCCTACGTTAGACCAACTTTTACAAGGAAAGATGAAGTTAATAGGAGAATGATATTAACTGTTACATCAGTTGTTATCTATGAGATGATATAAGATCTTCTAAGCTCCTAAATGAAGATTTATGAGGATGCTTATGGTGATTTTATAACACCAATTGTTATTCATCAAAGAGACAAACTTAATCTAGGTATATATTTTTTCACTTCTTTTACTAGTTGAAAATTAATCATAACATTAGTTTATTTATAATGCTACTTTTATTGTCTTACGACTTACAATTGCTTGGTGGAACCAATGCAGAAGTAATGTTCTAGAATTGCAAAGGTTTGCAATTCAAATTCTAAGTTAATGTGTGAGTGTAAGAAGGTGCGAAAGAAATTGGAGCGTATTTGAATTTATCCACTCTAATAAAGGAATATATTGGAACACAAAAGATTGAACGACTTAGTCTTTGTTCGATATAATTTAAAGCTTCAGAAAATGTATGTTATTATCATTATTAAGTTGGATATAATTTCTTAATCATTTAATTTTCTTATTTACTAGGACTCTTAACATAACAAGTAGTTTTGTAGATTTAATTTCCCTTGACCATATCGATCTTTTAGTGGATTGAGTTATGAAAGACTGGATTTGGTAGATGAGAGTGACTTGAAAGATAATATTAGATGAGAAAGTATTGATATGTCATTTGGTGCAGTGAATATAATTGATGGTGATATACAAGGATGCTTTTGGTGATTTTAGGATGCCAATTGATATTCGTTAAAGAGACATACTTATTCCAGATATATATATATATATATATATATATATATATATTCACTTTTGCTACTAGTAGAAAATTATTCATTTGTTATAATGCTACTTTTGGGTCTTACCACTTACAGTTGCTTGGTGGAACTAATTTGGAAGCGGTGTTTCAGAATTACAAAGGTTTGTAATTTGAATTTTAAGTTAATGTGTGAGTGCAACAAGATGTGAAAAGAATTGGAGCTTATTTAAATTTATTCATCCTAAGAAAAGGAATAGACTGGAGCACAAAAGATTGAACGATTTAGTCTTTATTCAATACAATTTAAAGTTTCGGGTAAAGTATGCTATTATCATTATTAAGTTGGATATAATTTTTTATAATTTCTTAATCATTTAATTTTCTAATTTTCTAGGACTCTTAACAAAACATTTAGTTTTGTAGATCTAATTTGCTTTGATTATATTGATCTTTTGACGGATTGAGTTTCTAAAGAACTAGGTTTGATAGATAAGAGAGACTTAAAAGATAATCTTGGATAAGAAAGTATTGACATGTCATTTAGTATAATGGATTTAAATGATGATGATGAAGAGACTTCTCTCAATGATGAAAATTTGTACCAAATTTGAATTAAGGTCAATGTGATTTGAGTGGGAATTCGATTGAATGAAGTTATTGGTTTTTGTTTTTCATATTCTTTTAATTTCAGTTATATTATATATATATATGTTAAATTCTATATATGAAATATAATTGCAAATATTTTTGTTTCAGGTTTCACTTCTAGTTGGTTCTTCGAAATGAAGAATTGTTGTAATTGTAATAGTTAGGGTCATAAATATTTATTATTAATTTTATTTTTAAAGTAATTATTATTTATTATATGATAAAATTGTAATATTTTTAAATACTTTGTATTGACATTAATTTTTTATTTGTATTAATGATTAAATAATCTTTTTCATATTAATTGTGGTTATTATTTATATGTGAAAAGTAATATTAATAAAAAATAGATTGTTGTTATTTTAAAATTTTATTATTATAATTTTTAAGATTGGGTTGATGTAAAATTATTATTATATAGTACAATATATTGAGGGACTATTTTGTAATTTTAAAAATTTTAGGGACTACTTTTAAATTTAAAAAATTACTAAAAATGATACTCAATAGTGACCTATACTGGTACAGTACCATTACAGAATCAAATCCAATAACGATACCGGTATAGTATTTATAGCATTGATTTTGAAAGAGTGACGACGCAAAGGTTAATATGGTTCTCCTTTTTTGTTTACTATACTTTCATAAAGATAAATTTAATTAATAATATCTAAAAGTTTTAAATTAAGTGATAATGTAATTGACATGAATAATTAATGGTAATGTCTTTAGTTTATGAAAAAATATTAGCACATTAAAATGATTTATTTTTATTTTCTGTTATGTTCAAATTTTCACATTAAATAAGAATATGATTATTATATAAGTAAACTAAAATTATTTTTAAAAAGATTGATAAATAAAATTTCAACTATTTGACAATTGACATTAAGTAGGATACTTTCATAATTGTCGCATTAGGATTATTAGTTACAATATATATTTATATTGTGAAATAATTTTATTTAGTATATTTTCTAATATTTCCTTATGCCTTTCCAAAAAAATTTATCAACATTAACTTGATTAATATAACAGAATAAAATTTCTTATAATAAACTCTATTTATTAAAATCATGTAAAAGTCTGGCATTGATAAAACGTGTTTCCAATAATACTTTATGGGGCCGCTATAGCCAACCCCATAGCAGCTGGTTTCCATGGTCGTAGGTCCCTCAAAATGTTAGTTACTCCGTCTCCATGTCACAATCGCAAATCTACCGTCCACTTCGCTGACCATTAGCTTTTCACCGCCTAAAAACATTCAAATAGGACCCGTGGCCTAACTTGGCCGGTGATCAGGCCGCTCCTAAATTCAATCACCACCATAACTTTTCTCCACCACAGTAGTTGGTCAGCTCGTTCACGTCACTCACCGACATATGGCACGACATTGGAACAGTATAATAACATTCCCAGTCAGCCTGCTGCCCTGTAGCCATTATTTTAGGTTTATAAATTCAAGCAAAACACTTGCTTATCACCTGTGCCATTACATCCATAGTGATACAGTACAAGCTTAAACCAAAGGACTGCGAGTTCATCAAGCAAACAAGCAAACAAACAAAATGCCAATCTATAAGATAGCTGTTGGGAGTCCGTCAGAGGCTAGCCACCCGGACGCCCTTCGGGCTGCCTTGGCTGAGTTCTTCTCCATGATTATTTTCGTGTTTGCCGGTCAAGGTTCTGGCATGGCTTTTAGTAAGTGATCAAATGTTGCATATTGAAAATCAATGTCAATTACATCATTTTATGTTAGGATCATGTCCACAAAAGTGTAACGATAAAGTCATATATTGCCAATACATTATATGACTATTTCATTAAATTATTTATTCTCCTTCGTTACATCCTAAAATTTACTCCTTTCCATTACGTTTTACCAATATATGTTCTGACAGGCAAGCTCACCGATGATGGGTCGACTACGCCGGCAGGACTAATAGCCGCCGCATTGGCTCATGCATTTGGTCTCTTCGTGGCTGTTTCGGTGGGTGCAAATATTTCAGGGGGTCACGTGAATCCTGCTGTGACCTTGGGTGCATTCATTGGCGGTAACATTACTCTGTTGAGAAGTATTTTGTATTGGATCGCTCAGTTGCTAGGATCTGTTGTTGCTTGCTTGCTTCTCAAATTCGCCACTGGCGGCATGGTAAGAAACTATAAACAAAACTCACATGCATTAGATGATGAACACTAGAGAGAAATATATTCCATTCGTTGCTGAAGCGGCATTTACATCACAGGAAACATCAGCATTTTCGCTGTCATCAGGAGTTTCATCGTGGAATGCGCTTGTTTTCGAGATTGTGATGACCTTCGGCCTGGTATACACAGTGTACGCTACGGCCGTGGATCCAAAAAAGGGAGATATTGGTGTTGTTGCACCTATCGCAATTGGTTTCATAGTAGGTGCCAACATTTTGGTTGGTGGTGCTTTTGATGGTGCGTCCATGAACCCTGCGGTTTCTTTTGGTCCTGCAGTCGTGAGCTGGACGTGGACTAACCACTGGGTCTATTGGGTCGGCCCATTTATTGGTTCAACTGTTGCTGCTCTCGTCTATGACAACATTTATATTGGTGACAATGCACATCACCCTCTTAGCGCCAATGATTTTTAGGAACATGTCCTTTCTGTTTTTTGTTCTTTAGGGTGGATTCGAGAAGAAATAAAGCTTCTACTTTCTGGGTTTAGATCCTTATAGGTGATGTAGCAGTTAGCCATTCATCCTGTAGCCTTGTTTGTTAAATTTAATCAATTTATCGTTTTGTTTCTCTAGTTACTACTAGCAACTCTTGGTAGGTATCCATATTAGCCTTCACATATTAAGAGAGGTTGTCATCTGTATCTCAAATCAAGATTCTAGTTAATAATATGCCACAAATTGGTCTGGTTTAGGCCTTCTCACAGCTAGGCTTATTTTGTAAGCTTCATGGAGTTGATTGTGAAAGAACAAATAACTATGCAAAGGAGAAGCAAACTGATGGACCTTGAAGAGTGAATGCTCTTTCCCTCATGCAATACAACTGTGGACTCATTAGCCCGAATTACCATTTAATCCTCAGCCCCCAAACGCAGGGGATGACATGAAGCCTTCCCCCCTCAAGGCTATATTGTCTTTACTCAATGCTCTTGTAAAACCTAAGATCGTGTGCCTGAAAACAATCTTCTGAACAGATAATGTCTTGTCATGAAACATATGTTTGGCGGAACATAGAGTAGAGAACTCAAAGTTAATGATACAAAGAAGACTAAGTGATGCCTAAATAACAAGCCGTTATCGTCTGACCTACATGAAAAGATTACCCTTTTATCGTTTATATTATATTTTTATGGTAATTACCGTCTTAATCTGGTGTTCTTCTTTTGCGAAAGATCGCTTCGTTCAGCAAAGTATAATCTGTATGCGAAGTCCTTCGATTAACTTTAATTTTGAAGTTTAACGAGCCTTACCTCGTCAAATGATCTTCCTCGCCTTTAAGTCCCACTGTAATTAAAAGAAACAAATAGATTTGTCATAAATATTCAACTTTCATTACATTTCTAGTTGAAAGAATCAAGTTTAAGAAAAGAAAATTAATGACAATATACAGTAGTTCATAAATTTACTTTGCCATTCGACTTATGACTCTAAGGACTCCGTTTATTTAAAGAATAACTATGGTACTGTTTTTTACCATTTTGTCATAAAATTAATGCTGCAAATTATTTAGAGTAAAAGACATAAATATTTCTTATAGAAACTTTTGTAAAAACCCTTAATATTAAAATTTTCAAAAAACTCCTTTTAATTTTTAATTCCTAAAAAACGCCTTATCTTAAACTTTAGTTTAAAAATAACAACAAAAAATATATAGTATGAAGATCATACTTGTACGAATCACATGCTACTTACATGATGATTTAAATAAGTTCTTAATCTTGATCCGAATTAATTAAATATAAACTAAATTAATAATTTAATATGATTATCTAAAATTGTTCCCAATATCAAGAGTTTTAAACATTAAAGTCTATGATCACATTAAAAATAAATGTCTCTATTACCTATTATACTAAAAATTTAGTACTATACAATTCAAAGATTAAGCTCGTTTAAAGCTATAAATAATATGTCTAAACTAATTGATCGCATAACCTACTATAATATGAACTATTTAAAACTAAATGATTAAGATTTTCACTAATAAGATAATTTTATTTATGCAATCAATTTTTTCTTACTAGAAACAAGCAAAATATAGTGAAGAATTAAAGAGAATGAAAGAGTTAAATTTCGGTTTAGAGATTAGAACCTATTAAAGACATATTTTGTGTTATGCATTTTATTGACTATTATTAACTACAAGTATGTAAACAATACCAATTAGTGGCGTCAAATTCATCATAATGATTGCCAAATGACATAATAGAAGGACATTAGCTATACTTAACAAAAAAAATTTAATAACCTAAATCTAGTTACCCTACACCATCTATATAAATATCCAGAACAAAAGATTGCAAGAATGGTATCACAATTTTCTATTCCAAAGCCATTTACTAATTTCTTGAACTTGTAAAAAGTTTTAACTTACACCAATTACAAACATTAAAGAGGCTCAACACTAAGTCTTCGAATGACAAGTATGTCTTGGATTAGTATTTGTTAAAAATCTTTACACAATAAAAGTAATAAAGAACAAAATAAAAAGTAAGAATACGTTGCAACTTGAAACTACAATATAAAATCAAAATAAAATATATAGCAATTGAAATAAGATAGTATGATGCATCAAACAGTAATTGAAGTACATAACTAAAACAACTTACAATTTGCAACTCTTTGATTAGCACGTTAATGCTTCTTTTTCTTGCATCCACACAAGAATAAAGTTTGCAGAGTGCATAACATGTATATGATTTAGGTAACATCTTATTGATGATTCACAAAGATTCAAATATTGTAGATGCGTCAAAATTAAGGTAATATCTTGATTAATGATTCAAGAAGATTTAATTCTGGCAGATGCTTCAAGTTTCCAACTGATTCAGGAAACATGATTAAGTTACTGAATCCAGATAAACTTAATATTTAGAAATATTATAAGTTATTAATAACCTTATAAAACACTACGATGGGTGTTCTTGATATTCAAATATTGCAAATGCTTCAAGTTACTGGTTGAATCAGGCAAATTGATCACATTATCATTCCTGGATAGAAATATTGCTCTAAGACACTTCGTTATTGGTAATATATCATTGATTATTTTACTATTAATACACCCGATAACAAAATAATAAGTAGAAAAGTGAGCAAAAACTTTACTTGAGAGATACCCTCAAAATTTAGAGGATTGTCATCATCTTTTGTTCTCATATATGATACATGGTAATAAACAATAATACAACTACTATATGTGCTAAAAAAATTAAATATATTGCAAGTTGTCATCATCACTATAGAACTATGGGATATCTATACATAATGTAATATCTAAACAATAATACATACAGGATAATCCTAAAGAGTAAGAGGGTAGTTATATTTGTAATTCTTAAATCAAAGTAGGGATGACATCAAATAGTATTTGAGTAGTAAAGAATCGAGAGATAGAAATATATTCTAACATTTTTAAGAAAGTAATGACTTTGTTAAAAAAGAAGATAACTAGGATATAAGAAAGAATAAAGGAACATGCCTTTAATAAGAAAATATCACCCTAACATCTCTTATTTTTCTTTATTTAAATTTGGTAAAACAAACAAGGCTCCTTTATGATTTAAGTAACTTTTAAAAACTCTTTTAAAACTCAAATCTTTAAAACTCTTTAAAACTTATTTTTAATTCTATTAAAAAATGACACATTTTATATGAATTAGTTTAAGATAATTACAATAAATTATTAGTTTAACTTGAATTTAATTAGTTTAAGTAAAGTTTAAGAGCTAGATTAGGTCATAGTGTTAGTAATATCTGATTAATCCATATGTAATATTCATGCCATATGTATTTAATTGTTAATTCATTTAAGAATAAAGATTTTTTTTATAAACTTCAAAATCACAATAAGTTTTTTTTTGATAATTTTAAAGATTAGTTTTTTTAAATTACTTAAACTATAAGGGAGTTGTATACCTTTTGGTCTTTAAATTTCTATCTTTCTCCTTTTCAAAAAATTAATCAATTTTTTCTTTAAAAGGCATTCTAATTTGGTCATGTCTTTTATTCAAAGGATAAAAATTAATGATCTTAGATCCAAATTTATAAATTTACAAAATTTAAATTAATGAACTTAATTAAAAATATTTAAATAAATTATATAATAACATAAAAATTAGTTATTTTGATCTAATTCAATTTATAATAATTTGATATAATTTAGTTTAATTTTCAATTTAAGCACTACATAATAGCTTAAACCACACCAAATTAAAGTTACAGTATAATTTGGTTTAGTTTTGGTTAAAAAAAATCAAAAGTACAATTTAGTCGTAGATCTTTTTATGTAGGTTAAAATATTCAAGATCCATACACAATCTTATGAAATATTTTAAAAACCAGACCGAATTAGCCGATTTGACCAAATTAAGTTCGAATTGGCCTGAATTCTTGCTCGATTTTTATTGTTAACCATTATGAATAAAAATTGACCTTTTAAACAATAAACCTGTCGGCTTTCTATTAATTGTGAACAACGGTAAATACTGTTCTTCTTCTTCTTCTTCACGATGGGTCAACAATAGACACAAGCAGTCTTCCTCCGAAGGCTTGAGCAAGATTCCTCTAATTGGTCACTTTTGAATCTTCTTTATAAAGTGGGTGGAAAACTAGTGATCCCTTTAATAGTCCAGTAAATAATAATCAATGAAGAATTAGATAATCATTAAACCACACAGAGGAACAAAGCATTGGAATAATTAGGTAGTATTCGAGGATAATCACAAAGAAATTACATGCCTATTGTAGTTCAATCATCAGAGCTAGTTGGAATCTTCCCTAATATGTAGAATCGTAGATGGGATTAAAGATACAACAAGGATCTAGCACAATGTACAAAGAGAAATTACAAAACCCAAAGAATACAAAGACAGAGAACAAACAAAACATTAAATGAGAGAAGAGAACCACTTATGTTTAGTGATGAGCCTCTCAAAATTTCCAGTAGATCATAGAACCAACAAAACACTCAAGGCTCAAAGGAGACAAGAGATATCACAAAACAAACCCAAGGTCAAGAGAGAAGAGCTATCACAGAACAAACAAAACACCCAAAAGACTTATCTGTCCATTGCTTGTTACTAATAAAAGATTGACTATTTTTTATATACTTTAAATGGAGGTTGAACCATTGGAACAAGTTATGACTTGAGATATGTCAAAGAAAATGAGATTTTATTTGTTGGTTTTGTCTTCTTGAGTGCCATATTTAAGTTAATAGAGAAGTGCGCTATAGTTGTACACTGGTTTTTAAAATAGGCAATGAGCTTTAATAAATTATATTCATTTTAATAAATTGTAATTACTTTTATGGATAATTAAAATTTATTATGCTATATTTTATATCATGTTTGAAATAAATAGAAAATTTTAAAAATATAATTTTCAATTATTTTGGGACATTAAGAATATTAGTATTTGTTAATCAAAATAAAATACAATTTTATTTAAATTTTAAAGAAGTATATTTAAAAAGGATAATAAAAAATTATTAATTAGTAATTTAGTATAGATAAAGAAAATTTTTAAAGATAATTTTAGAGTATTTTAAAAATGATATTTAAACTTTAATTAGTTCATTATATAATAATAAACATTAGTGTATTTTTTATTTCAATAAAATATTTTATTTTTACTTAATCTTATAACTTTTACTTTTTGTTTATTACATATTAATTTTATAAAGGTTGAACCTTTAAATTCTAAACTTTTTCCTTGACTGATTCGATGCCTAGTTAAAATTTTGAAACATTGGTCATGCACCTTTAAAATGTTGCAGGTGCATTGCACAAACTCAATGACATCCTCATGAAAGCGAATGTCCTAAATGGATAAGTGAATGTCATTTTTTCTTGATTCTCAAAGAGCAATTGGTATCTGGTAATAACTTGAAAGATTATAAAAAAAACAATAAAATTCATGTTTAGAAAGTTAATCCAATATTTGTTCAATAAAAGGGAGAGGAAAATGATCCCTTTTGGTAACCGCATACAGTTTCCTATAATCGATACACATTCTCCATCTAATGGTAGTCCTAGTAGGCATTAACTTATTTTTATCATTTCTAACAACTATAATGCCCAATCTTTTTGGAACTACATGAATTGGGCTCACCTACTCACTATCCCTCATCGAGTAATTTTAAAACCTCCTTCTTCACCACCCCTACATTATTGGACCCTGAATGTTTCATAGAAGTTAGAACTATTTGAATGAGAAATTTTAGAGATTATTCATGAGTAAAGAACAAATGATGAAAATTCGTGAACCAAGAAATGATAGGCAAGGGTAAAGTAGTGAATGAGAAATG
>JANIJH010000225.1:27790578-27801919 GCA_024520975.1 Erythroxylum areolatum | reverse complement strand
TCTTCTTTCTCCTAAGCTCCAACGACACTCTCCTCTTCTTCTCTCTTTTCCTTTCCTTTCTTTCTTTCTAACTCTTTCACTTAAGCCTACATGAGGTGGGCAAAGACCAAAATACCCTTCTTCACAAAGCCCTAACCTATCCAACTCAAGTGGTCTTCCCAAAACGCCCTCAAATATTTTTACCCTTTAATTCCTATTTAAACCACATTAACCTCAAATAAACCTCAATTAGCCACTAATACTCCCAATTAAATCAAACTAAGACATAAACACACAATCAACACAATTCATGCTTAATAACATCAATTAGAAAAATTTGGGGGCCAACATAATTTGTGGTCCTAAATGAAGTTTTATTATGCAATAGAAACTTAGTCACTCTCTATGAAAATAGTACATCGTTTATACAACTATTACCTTTTGGGAAGAAGTTAATTAAGTACAAATTACAAAATAAAATATCATTTTGGTGGCACTATATAATATTATGAATATAGGTTAGTGAGAAGGAGATACTGCCATGTTAAAAGCTTGAAAGAGTCTTATGCTCTTGTTACAAAATTTTTATGATGGTTTGCCTTTTATTTATTATAGCTTTAACTTAAAATTGACATGTTAATCAACTTAATAATACCTTCTTATTTTGTAATCTTGATGAAGATGTTTATACGACTTTGCCTACTAAATTTAGATGAAAGGATGAGACAAAAGTTCACAAACTTCACATCATTGTACAACCTCAAATAAGATTCAAATCAACAATTTACTAAAACATTTATTATTGTAAAAATGACTATAAGTAATCCAAGTCTGACTATTATTTATTCATTTAATCTCATTATAGCAAAATTCAATGCTCTCATTATTTAAATGTTATTTTAGTAGGAAACAATATAAAAGATATCAAAAACATCAAATCATTCTTTAAAATTTTGTTCATATTGGAGTATCTAAGAAAACTATATTATTTTGGGTATAAAGGTGGTACAAACGAATAAAAACAAGCTTTATTTTTTTTAAAAAAAGTACCCTTGAAATTCTTCAAGATGTAGTATATCTTAAAGATAAATTAATTTATTTTCTCATGGAACAAAAGTTATCTCCTAATAGATTTGAAAGTGATCACAAAAACGATTCATCTTAGCTGGGCAACTGATTCAGTTGACTAACATAACACCCAATTTAGCCTTTGCAGTCTATGTCTTAATTTAATTTACGGGTGAAGTCATAACTACAACATTTAGGAGTTTTCCATTATGTTTTGTAGTACACAAAACAAACATACATAAATTTTTTTAGCAAATTTAAATTCAATTAAATGCCTTTTATGATGTGAATTAAGCCAAATATGATCACTTTCGAAGGTCACTGACTAGATATTATATATTCTTTTTTATAATTTGTTAGTTTTTTGGAAATCCAAAAGAAACATCATCAAAACCCAACTTCAAACTTGAATACCAATTTATGACTATATATTATCAAAATTTTATTTAGTTGAAGATAATTTTACAAAATTTAAACATTATACATTCATATCTTGACAATTTATATTGTGAAAACTAAGTAACACTTTAGATTGCTTTAGATCCAATACTCTATAAATGCATAAAGCATATAGAAAGTGACTATTATCATTGAAAATAAGTTGTAGCCAATGAAAATAGCTAAGAAAGAAATTAAAAAAAACAATTAGCAAGTAGCTTTTTAATAATGTTTAATCAATTGGGTGTGTCTATATCCTCATAAGCTAAAAGTGACTAATTAATTACATTGATTAATAGTTTTTTTTAATGAGGATCACATATTTCCTATATATAGATTATGTTTACATAAGTATAGTTAATTAAAAACTCTATTTGGTATTGTTTCATACAACTTATCCTTTTAACAAACCCAACATAATTTAAACATGACTCTAATAAGTCTTAAAATCCTTCCAGATTTGTAATCCTTAAAAAATATGTTTCTAAATAAGGTTATCTATCACAAATATAATTGTGCCTTACAACATGTATTTTATTGTTTCTTTGCACACATAAATATAGGTCTAACACATCTTTGTCTGAAACTTTATAACTCATTCTATCTTTTTAAAACATAGAAATGAACTCTAAAATGCCTATGTCCTAAGTCATGTCCTACATAAGAAAATCCTGCTTTACGTTAACATACCCATGTTTTAGTTTGTATTTTCTCCTTTGTATTTAGGATAAAAACATATGCTAAAACACAATCTTATGTCAATTCATGCTCACCTAAAGACTTCTAAAAAAACTTTTATTCTTGTAACAATACTCTAGGATAACACCCATTTATATGAGTCATACATATAATTTCAACATTGGTGAATAAGAAACACCTCCAAGATTGTATATTCATGTATATGAGCTATACACAATAATCTTCATCTTAATGAATATACTTTTTATAGGTTAGGTTGTAGCCATGTCTAACACCTTGAGAAATAAAACAAGTCTAAGAAATGCTTGAAATTATCCTTGGTAACTATTTTTATCTATATGTTAGTTGAATTTTTTTGAACAGTGAACCTTTTCCAATAAGATGTCAATAGATGCAATTAGTTTCTTGTGCTTATAAAACCTCACATCTTTAACCATATGATGCATCCATCCTTCCCTTGATTATCCATAGTCTTTTGAAGTTAGTTAGATTCTCATCATTGATGGTAAGAGCATCCACAACCGAATCGTCCTAGCCATATCTATTTAGTTGCTTAATAGTCCATCTCACTTTACTTGTGACTATACAATACTGATGCTCTCTTCCTGACATTATTTTATTTTTAAAACTATAATTTCCAACACCATTAACATTTATTATAATAAGCCATAGTTTCACTTGTACCACCTCAATACTATGCTTTTTTCGATCTTAGTATGTCCTCTCCATATATTTGTCCTAATATATATCTCTTCTCAAATACTGGATCTTTGAAGATCACCTTAGACTTTTTACTAACTAGTTGAAACTTGTATAACTCTAACTTTTAGTGCTTTACACCCTCAATAAGCTCCTTATGGACTTCTGTCATTCCTTGTTCACAGATATACCCTAGCCGCATTTATTGTAGCTTTTCCAACTACAAATATCTTCCTTTGAATTTGTGGTTTTAGCATTTCTATCATAAACTATGTTCCCTATAAAATTGTAAATGTCTCATGTAAATTTCGGCTCTTTCATCATAATTAGCACACCTTTTACCACTTCGATGTTTTTTTTAATAAGTTTGATATCCAAAGTTGTATGCATATAAGGTGCCCAAAGAGACTTGGTTCTTCCTTAAATTGAGAACATGTCAAACATCATATAATAACTTGAAAACTCTATCAAAAGTCTTGATCTTGATCTACCATGTTCCAATGATTTTACAAAATTTATCACTGCCTAATTGGATGGTACCAAAATTGTCAGATGTGTATGATACAAACCAATCCTTGTTTGATATTATGTGATATGATCATGCTTTATCCAATATCCATGAGTCAGAAAATTGATTGGTTGTTATGTAGAGAATATAATTATTGCTATAATTCAATTTCTCTTATCTATACTATGTTAGTAAACTTTGACAAACAATCACATTTTTGTTTTATTCTTTTTCTCCTTCTTGTTTGGATAAGCCACCCATGATATACTCAGTTTTCTCACACTTGTAATAATAGATTTTCATTTTATCCTTATGATATTTAAATGAAAAATCCTTCCTTTACTTCCTTTTATGATCTTGACTTTCCCATACGTATAACCCTTCATTTCAAACGATCTTGACTTTCCCATACGTATAACCCTTCGTTTAAAAACCTTTCATTGTTGTTAAGTCTCTAGTGGTTATAAGTTAACAATACAATAGTGATGTCCTCCACATCAATTGTCTTTTTACTTAATGTGAATATGTCACTGAAGTTTTATAAGAAAGAGATAAAAAAACACAATAATTATTTTAGACACTATAAATACCTATTGTTATGAAAACTATTGGACCTTGAAAATTTTTCTTTAAGTTGAGCATAATTAAAAATAATTTTGAGGTTTTGATAAATTTAATTTTTGGACTTACAAATATGTCAAAGTTAGTGGGATTTATTGAATGGGTAGGTGGAATTAAAGTGTTAATGTAATAAGGATGTTCAAGGATATTTTTGGGAGATCACATAAGCATAAAAGAACATAAGCTTATAAGGAAGGGTAAGACGGACTTTTTGGGCTCATTAAGGGTAAAAATGGAAAAAGAATATGTTGTCTTGCTTGTTAAAAAGAGAAAAATGTGAATTGAAGGTAGAAAAGAGTGAAGAACGAAATTAAGAGAGAAGAAGAGAGGTTTCGGTGAAAGAAGAAAAGAAGAGAAACCAAGTTTGTTAAGGTAGGTTAACCATCTTTTCTTCTTGCTTTATTACAGGAATGGGTTGTATTGAGGATGAAGGAGTAAGAGAAAAAGAAAAGGGGTTTGTGTAGAGAATGAAAGGTTTGTGTTAGAAGAAGATGGATTAGGAAAACCTAATTAATTTTAGGGTTTCTAAATGAAATCTTAGGTTTTCTAACCTAGATAGACTATGGGTAGGTTATATTTGAGTTTAATTTATGTTTATTGAAATTTTGTGATTTCTGAAGTTTATGAATTTTATTGGAATGTTGTTTTGAATGAAACCTTGGTTATTTTAGGAAACCAAGGGAATCCTACCCAAGAGCAAAGGGAAAGACAAGCTTAACTTAGATTTTCGCAAGCTAATTAAGTGGGTAATGTATTTATAGTTATTATGTAATTGGGCAAATTCTTGCCTATGTGTGTGAATGTTGACTTGTTTGAAATTAAAATAATTGTGAATGTTTGGAAATGCATGATACATTGTAATTATGTTATACCTTGAAAAAAAGTTATGACATTTTGTATTAAATGAAAAGAAGACAAAGCATAAAAGTATGAGCATATGAGAAAATGAATAGGTGCTTTTGTTTGGGCGAGAGTGGAGACATTTTGTTCGTCATATGCACGTTGACAAAAGCCTTCTCTCGGCTGCCCACTTGTGGCATATGAGCTTCGAAATTAGACTCATTTTGTTCATGGGGTAAACTTCGATTTTTTCATTTTGTTTTCATTAAACCCTCAAGCTATTTTTTGTGCATTGCATCTTTAATTTGTCATGTATGATGCATTTGAGTGTTATGTGCTATGATTATTAACCTAAATTGAAGAATGCTTGAATTACTGAATATACGCATATATATATACATATGCTTGAATTTGTGGTCAATTGCCAATGGCTACAAATATGTTAGTCACTGAGTTATGTAGCTCACCCCACTATTCCCTCCTTAGTTACAGAACAAGAACGTTAGCAATCTCTGCAAGGCATCAGAAACTCCAAGATATTAGAAACTTTTGTAACTAAGTTAGTCGATCACTTTTAGATAGCATTATAAGCATGTTAAACATTGAGCATCCTATGTATGTTGTATTATGTGTTGAGCTTTTAATTATAATGTTAATATGTAATTAAAGTTATGTATGAATTTCTTGTGATTTGGCATATGAGTTTAGAACTGAAAAGTTCCCTAGGTGTATGCGTATATTTCTTTTGTAGTTATACATTTCATAATCCAAGTCTTTCCTAGGTGTAGAAATTATGTGCTAACTTCAAGAGGAAAACTGGACTAATTTAGGCTAAATTAGGCAAAGTTGTCTTTGGAAAGTTGTAGCTTATCTTTCTAGCTTTCCAATGGTATATAGTATGAAATTTTCAGACATCGAAGTTGAAAGTTATGGTTCTTATAAGTGGAGATGCTCAGGAGTATAGTTAGTATCGTCTGATGACGTCATATCATCTGGTGATGACATCATATTGTCTGGTGATGATATCATATTGTCTAGTGATAATGTATCATCTGATGATGTCATATCGTCTAGTGATGACGTCATATCGTCTGATGACATCATATCGTCTGGTAATGACGTTATATCATCTGGTCCCATTTTTAACCCTATAGATGATCAAATTTGTCTTTGAGGTCTTCAAAAAAGTTGAAGTTTTCTTTCGGAGCATCCAAAGAACACCTTAATCAGAGTTCTCTAGAGAAAGTTATGACCATTTTTCCAATTCGTCTAACCCTTCGCCTGAGTTCATCTAATCCTATCGTTTGGTCCGATTTTTAACCCTATAGACGATCGAATTTGTCTTTGAGCTCTTCATAAAAGCTGTAGATCTTGAAGTCCTCTTTTGAACCATCTAAAGAAAACCTTAATCTGATACCTCTAGAGAAAGTTATGAAAATTTTTCCAATTCATCTGACCCTTCGTCTGGTTTCATCTGATCCTATTGTTTGGTCCCAATTTTGACCCTGTAGATGATAGAATCTATCTTCAAGGTCTTCATGAAAGTTATATATCTTGAAGTCTTATTTCGAACTGTCCAAAGAAAACATTAATTTGATATCTCTAGAGAAAGTTATGACCATTTTTTCAATTCATCAAACCCTTCATTTGGGTTCATCTGATCCTATCGTCTGGTCCCATTTTTACCCTATAAATGATTGAATTTATCTTCTAAGTCTTCATGAAAGTTGTAGATCTTGAAATCTTCTTTTGAACTATCTAAAGAGAACAATAATTTGACATCCATAGAGAAAGTTGTGTTATTTGTCCTGAAATAGGTTCAGTATGGTTGAGGACAAGTACTATTTCACTTTAATAACTTCGAATGCTAGGCTCCGGAAGCGGGGACCAACAAAAACAAGATTGGAAGTACATTAGATTCCTATCCTAATATATATCTCTTAGTAATAAAAAATAAATGATATATATACCTTAATAATAGGAGTAGAGCAAAATCATTAATTCATGAAATGATAAGTATGACTATTAGCAAATTTGGGAATTGGAATAATAAATTAAATAGTTTGTTAGGTGATGCATCAATTACAGCAATCAAAGGTAGTAATATCACGCGATATGTTCTATAAGTGAAATAACATGTTGCTTTTCTTGTTTGAGATTGAAGTAAGGATCAAAAGAAAGTCATTTTGCATTAAAGAATAAAGGCATAGTTAGACAGATGATGTCTATCTCAATAGTAAATGTTATTTCCTTTTCTTTATTAGTACTATTACAACCTCTTAACAATAAAAGTATAAAGCTTTTATTGTTTCTCTTTGTAAGCGATAAGGCTTTTCTTTAGCTAAAATGGTTTTGATTCAAACCATGATATACAATGAAACAATGTTAATTGTAGTTTGTGCTTAAATTTTTAATAGTTACATGTCCACAATAACTACTACCATTAGTTAACAAATTTAATTGACTATACCATAAGATAACATTATAACTAAGAGTTGTTGAGGCTTTTACAATCCACATCCATAATTTTCTTATTGAATTTTTAGATTCTTCATTAAAAGATTACTTGTATTCTAAATATTAATTACATAATAACTATAGCCAAATAACATTAGCAATTGTAGAATAAATAACTTGAATGTGTCGCTAACAACATTCTATATTCTTTGGTACCATTATCTTATTTGAGAGTGCTCCACCATACCTCTATTGTATCTTAGATATCATATTAAAACTTCATTTCTATAAAAGAAGTAGGAAGTCCATACATTTGGACATACCAAAATTGAGTTTGGTCACCATATGCGGACTTCAAAAATCCTAAAAACTTCTAAATAAATGAAACCACATACAACTTGCTTCATTTAGTGTTGAACATCCTAGATTTCGAAAATTAGTGTCCATCTAAAAGAAGGAGGATATTTGCTTTAGATGTCATTTCATCTAATTTGAATTCTAACCCTAAAAATAAATCCTTCATAACAACCAATATCAATAGTTAAAATATCTACATAACCTAAATTAGTAAGCATATCATATTATTAATCTAGAAATCATACTAAGCTTTATTCATTTAATGAAAATTGTGAACCATGAATATATTTAAGGCATACTGACAAATCATTGTCCATTTAGAGCATCTACCCATGTTCTTGTAGCTTCACACGATACATTAACATAATCAACAATGATTTAATATTATCCAACTTTAGGAATAATCACTTCATTTCTTATATATCCCATCTGTAATCTATACTAACTTCAATCAACAAAATTTTTTGAAAAATCAAGTAGACATAATTTATCTACTCCAAAGTTTAACATAAAAGTAAAAAAAATTATTAGAGCTAATATGAATAAAATTTTATATGGCAATACAAATATTATTAGAGTATCCTACATTGATTAAAGATGAAAATGTTAAAGGGTTAATAAATGATAAGGGCGAATTAACCAAATGGCTAGTTCTAGTCATTTTGACAATGGTTGGACCTAAGCTCAATTTTTGTTAATGAGCTCTATACTCTACCCATAATAAAAATTCTAATATGGTATCAGGGCAGATCTGATCTAAATTTTTAATTTTGTAGTTGTTCATCTAGATATCCAGTCCTAGCTATCCAATCTGGTTACCTTTGCATTTATTTCAACTGACAATTGGATGTTCAATCCTAGTTGCACTTGAGGGGGAGTGTTAAAGTTTCTCACAATTAAGGGAGAGTGCTAGAGTATCTCACATTGATTAAAAATTAAAATGTTAAAGGGTAAATAAATGGTAAAGGCAAACTAATCAAATGACTAGTTGTAGTCATTTTGGCAATGGTTGGACCCAAGCTCAGTTCTTATTAATAGATTCTACACTCTATTCATATTAAAAATTCCAATAAATATTATTAGAATTACATAAGAAATATCATATATTAACTTTGGTTTTGAATTGTGACTGTCATATATCATCAGTTTAATAGTTTGATTTGTCACACATATATATATTTTATTAAAGAAATAAATAGAAGTAACTGAAATTAAAAAAATACTAAACTTCAAGGAACAAAAGAATAAAAGAAATAGAAGTATTGAGAAAACACTTGTAATAAGGAAATTAAAAATATCGTTATTCGTTTCAAAATCATTTTGAGCGTCCATCTGAGTCGAGGCAACAAAGGAGCTATAACATTCAACGGCTCTTCACCCGAACCATTTATTATCAAGCTATAGGGACCTTTGAAATGGATAATATTTTTTCAAGAAACAAGGTTGCGGAAAACTCAAATGATCGACCTTTCTAATCTATTTATGTCCCTATTCTGTGGCTGCATCTTTGTGACTTTTGATATTGTTCAACGAGTATTTCTTTGACAAGACTTTAACATGACAGTAATAATTAAACATAATATAGATTCAGGAATTATTTAAGGAGGATGAAACAAAAAGTATATTTTACTAAAAGATCAACTTTATTGAAATAAATAAAGGTGCATTGACATTGCATCTAATAAGTTGGAAATATTTTCCAACATTTTGGAGTACAAATGCCTGTCCAGATTTTGACTTACCCTCTTCATCTCCCTACCATCCAATCTTCACTTGATAGAGAATTAAAGAAAAAATAAACAAGAAATACTCTCAAGGATGGAATCTTTAAGCATAGTGTATGCAATGTAAAAGTAGTGTCAATATCTGATTACATCAATAACAAAATTTAAAGTCCAAAATTTACAAGGTAGAGAGTCAACTCCCTGGTCAATTCAATCCAGTCTCCTTTAGATTAGGATGAACTGACAGGACTTTTGTAAAATCAAACATAGCATACAAGTAATGCTTTTTATGATTTATTTACTTTACAGTCTATTAATAGACTAGACATGCAAGTGGCTTGATGTCCGAGCAAGGTTTCTAGGTATGTAGACCCATATGAAGATGTTTAAGATTAATATGGCTTAAATCACTTAGTTCCACAAACTCGTAAAACCACTTGTGTTCTTGTGTTTCAAAGTTACCAACCCTGTTCGGCATTGCTTTATGGAAGGGAATCTTGCTTAATCTCTGCAAACAAGTCCCATCCGAGGATGATGAAAGGATTAGTGGCTCGGTGATGACGAACTCTCTTAATCGTTTTGATAGGAGGATCTCCATTCCTATATTTGGAAATCCTTCCAATTTAACTAGTTTAAGATGTCTCAGTTGCGTGGTCTTCCCAACTTGTATGGCATAATTGGTTGTGCTCTCCACGTGGTAGGTTTTAGGATCAATCTACACATCAAAGAACATTATAATTATGGAAAATTTTCACAATCTTGCTAATATGATAAGGAAAGTCTTTGGTATGCTAATTTTAAGAATAAATTATGACTTATAATAAAAAACAAACAAAGTAACTAGCATCATTAAGTTGAAAACTTCAAATCAGTAGCCAGCTTAGATGTTGTTAGGAATCTGGTATCGATTTATTAGAAAAAGCTTAAAGGAAGTAAGCATGCTTCGAAAATAAGAATGAAAAAGAGGAAAGGACATGGATTAAAGATTAAAGCCAATACAAGGGATTGGTTTGCCAGTATTCTCGAGACTGCCCCTCCCTTTAACAATTGGTTTGCAAAAAATCCTTCCTATGCTTCTGCTCTTTCTTTTGTCTTATATACTATCTATAAACATTCTAAAATGATTTTTCTAACATTATGTAACTAACTAGCCACCTCATCCTGACATTTTGTACCAACTGGTCACCTCATCCTATTCTTTTGCCTTTCCTAGTTTAGGTGTGCAGTGTAAGAGGTCTATCAATACCCTTCCCAATAAGATGAGCCTTGTCCTCTAGGTTGAGTGCTGGTAATTGTTGCATTGTTAGGTCTTATTGTTCCCAAGTGGCTCGAATTCTGGCAGGCCTTCTTATTGGATCAAAACCTTAGGTCCTGACGATTTGCTTGAGGGATGCATATTAAGCTCCTTTTGTCAAGTAACCTTCCATTCCAACTATTTTGTCAACAATGAAGGCATTTGCTGACAAGGAGTAGTAACTCTAATGACTGTCTGAAGTTAGGACACATGAAAGACTAGATGTATGGAAGTGGATGTGGGCAAGTCTAGCTTATAAGCCACTTTACCAATGCGTTGAGTGATTGTATAGGGACCAAAAAATTTTGGAACCAACTTCTCATCATTTGGTCTAGTAGCTACTGATTTACCTCGATAAGGTTAGAGCGTTAGATCACCAAATCTCTTACTTCAAAAGTCACCTCTTTCCTCTTCTTATCTATGATTTTTTTAATTTTATTATGAGCAATGACAAGTTGGTTTTTTAATTCCTTTAAAATTGCATCTTTGATGTAACATCCCGTTACTGTTAGCAAGAGTATTTTGGTAATTGGGACAGACTGATAGGTTTCATTGCATTCACTGACTGAGCATGTTACTAGCCTCTAATTATAGAGGAACAGGTTTATTGCATATGCATTTATTCATAGGTACATGCATTCATGGTTTTCCGGTATT
>JANIJH010000225.1:27624860-27635291 GCA_024520975.1 Erythroxylum areolatum | reverse complement strand
AAGATAGTTTGTATCGCAGATTCGAAAGGGAGTAAAGAAATGATGTGAAGAAGCATTTCATCTGTTAAACTACTAATAAAATCGTCCATAATTTCCTCCAAAAACCCGCTTCCTGTATCAAGTCAACAAAATGAAATCGATCCTTGATGCTCTTTTATGAGTCTAAATCAGGTACACTGATCAGTACATACTCTACTGTTTCGGTAGGGAAATGATTGAGACTGCTTCTTTTTGTGTGGTTTGTTTTCCTTCCGTGTGAAACAAGACTTGTTACTTCTGCTTCTTTTGCGACCGACCGACTAAAACCAGAACTGCAGGCATGGATGGGCCCGGGATGAGTAGAGCCAACTGATGACAGCTAAAGAAGCTCTCACGTTACAAAATTAAAAGCTCCTAACAAGGATTCGTGTAGCGCATAATTTACATTCATAATTTAAGACATAAGCAACTTCGACTTGGCTGCTTCTTTTTCTCCCCCATCTGCATCATCATTAATGCATAGTCAAGACTGGCAAGCAAATGATTTTTGCCCAGGAGATCACCTACGTATCTGATTCGAGTGTGCGGAGACATGTGTTAAGGACTATGTGCATCCACAAACCCAAAAAGGTTTGAAGGACTATGTGCATCCACAAACCCAAAAAGGTTTTGTCAAATTTCGTTTGTTTTCTGCGCATGATTGGTGAAAATAATAGTACTATTAATGCCGGAATTTATATTAATAACATCTTTTTTCCTGATTCTGCCTTCCTTTTAGTTTGAAATAACTTGCGAGTAGAATCCATATTATTCAATCAAAATTTAGCCTATTACTTTTGTAATTTCTTCAATGGGGACATTCAAGTTTGGTTAGATCACCAGTAATATTAGGATTCAAAAGCCAAAGCAGCATACTCGTTGGTCAATAAGATTTTATAAAATCCATTTATGCAGACACCCCTCAAACATTTAAGGCTTTTACAATTTTCAAGAAATTTTAAGGCAAGTGGGCCTCCTACAAAAGACGTCAACAGGAAACACATGGCCTGCTCAGGGGTGTTACAGATATGCTCGTGACTCTGTGATCGTGTGTTGGCTACTCCGGCAATGTTCCTCGAATTATGTTATCAGTCACAATTGACTTCCAACAAAGAGATAAATACGCTTTTGACCAGGCAATGACAGGTTTGAGTAACATCTATCTCTGCCTGTCAATGAATCAGTCTTAGTAAAACTTTTAAAAAGTCAACACTGCATAACTTTTATCTTTGAATCAATTTATAAAGAATAGGTTGTCTTCGAAAGGGCATCAAACTGATTATATAAATTACCTTATTCTTCCACTATCTTCGCAGAAACTTTTGGAGTTGGCATTTAGCTTATAAGTTTCTTCTGCGTTTGGTATCTTTCCTTCCGGAGTTAAAAATTAAGAGGTTTGGTTATGATTGGAAGGAGATCAAGATCAAACACAATACAAAACATGTCAACCTTCTTATCAACAGCAAAATCTAAGATGCAACTTGACAATGAATCATTTAATCAAAAGATGAGTCAATTGTAAAAACATGATTACACTTGAATTCTAGTGGCAGTAAATAGAAGAATTGTGCATCATTAGAGCCATTAAATAGAGAAGCAAATTGGTTAGGAGGAGAATTTGATTTAATTCGATGAGCGGCTCAACAGGTACAACATAGAGAAAAAGAGGAGACAAGCTTTGGAGGCCTTAAAGATCACTTTTGGGTGCAGTTTTTGGATGTTTTTTTTAGTGGGACAATTTTTAAGAATTTTTAGGTTATGCATGATGAATTATTGTGATTTTTTTATTCTACAGTAACAAGGTCTTGGTGTAGTAATAAGATTTTTCGGAGTAAGAGTGGTGATATGTCATGTTCTCGAGAAATACAGATTTCTCATAAGTGAATTTAACAACGTATTACTCATAGAAGATGATGGACCTATTAACTATGAAGAGGTTTTGAAGAGTTCAGAATCTGACAAATAGCTTCAATCTATGAAATCCGAAATAGATTCCATGTATGAAAACCAAGTATAGACTTTGGTTGACCCACCCGAAAGGATAAAACCTATAGGGTGCAAATGACACTATAAGAAATATGGCGTTGTCCGTCGGTAAACGGAAGAATTCCGTCGCTACAATTAATTACTGACAGAATTCAAATACGGACAAGAACGTCGTTAAAACGGCCGCAGGTAAATTAAACGACAGACATTTTATATGTGCTTCCGTTGGTAAAATATACTGACAGAACACGTTACGGATGAAACCGTTGGCAAAGTTTACCGACGAAAGTTTTCCAACGGTAAACCGAAGTTAATATAATCGCAAAGTTTTCATATTTACCAACAGAATATATAAAACCGTCGTTAAAAAAATCTAATTTAATGACGAACATGTTATATGTGCTTCTGTCGATAAATTATACCGATGGAACACGTCACAAACGAAATCGTCGGCAAAGATTACCAACGGAATTTTTCCGACAATAAACCGAAGTTAATATAATCACAAAGTTTTCATATTTACCGACGAAGTTAGTGTTTCCGTCAGTAAATTAGATTGCTTTTTCTGATGGTATTATATATTCCGTCGGTAATTAGAAGTAAGATATTTTTTAACAAATCCTACATTAAATTTGATTTTATTATCTTACGATAAATGCATAATTTCAAGAGTTATGAATTATCTGTGCATTATAAATTAATTTTTATAAATATATAATTTGTTTAATCAGAAAGTTAATTGATGATATAAAGTTAAAATCATCTTAATTGATCATAGAAACTTTACAGTGTACATAACTTACGTTTGTAATAAAAACATTACAGCTATCATAACCTAATGTCGTGGTAATCGCGGGTGCTCTGAGCTGCTATACCTCCCTTTCAACTGCTCCATCTCCTGTCTCAGCTGAGCCGTCTGCTTCATCTCCTGTCTCATCTGAGCCATCTGAGTCATCTACCAATTCACATGAGCCATCTGGTCCATCTACTCTTTCATGTGAACTATCTAGTCCATTAATGTATGCACTGTGAACGGAAGCTCGATAACTTCATTAGTTTGCATTGGTCTAGTAGACACTGTTGTATCGGACGTATAGGATTGCGAATAATATGAATTCGTAAATAAACCTAGCCCGAATATCCTTCCACAACGGTCCCTACCACCCACAACATCAAGATACGTCTGAGTCTCATCAACAGGTTATTCCTCTTGAGACTGTCGCTGAATGGTTTGTTGTATTTAGTCCTATTAGGAAGCAATGTTTACATTAGAAATGGATTATTATTAAGAAATAATAATAATGCATTAATTTCACATATATTCAGTTCTCTATATCGATTGTTGATAAATGTCACACCGTTATGCTTTTTCGTGTGAGTGCGCAAAAACAACTAAGTTAGTATAGGCCTAATGTCCAATGACTTTTCTTACAAGTATAACCTAAATTGATAGATGTGAACTATAATTATAAAAATTTCGGCATAGTTTCCTCTATTTTTATGATATTTTTCCCCTGTTGAGCAAAGAAAATAACTCAACACATACATATATGGCATCAGACATTTATACCATTATCATTATCTATAATACAACAAAGCAAAACATTTACAAAATAAGTGTGAAGTTTAGATATTTATAAGTCGATGTGTATACTTATGGTGGGTTATTGATCCTCTCGTATGTACGGAAAGACTCTCTCCCCCCAGGCCTTTACGTATGTTGGTGGAGTTACGCCCTAAGATGGACATTGCCTCAGGTGATGCCCAATACTCCTGCTAACGACTCCATACTTCCTTCGAAATATAACACGGTTGTGCACCAGCCTTGTGTATTGCATCAATAAAGTCATGATAACATGTACGAGCTTGCTTCTCTCATACTTTATGTATGGTGGCGTCAAAACCAGAATCTTAGAAAAATTCTTTTTGAAATAAGACGGAAAAAATTAAACTACTATATATAATGTAATAATATTTATCTAATTAGTGTATATAAATCAATATAAAAAGAAAATTAATCTTTGTTATACCTTAAACTCCTGAAAGTAAAATCTTTTTATGGCCTTAGACATTTTCTTCCACACATAACCCTCAGGATCAATCCTTTCTTTAAATGTAGAAGTCATATTTCTGGAACACGATCCAGATGGAACAAACCTAATATAAGAAGTAATTTTATACAATGAAACAACTGATAAATCTATAACTTAATTATAAACAAATAGTTTTTAATGTGATTTCACTTACAATTGACTGAAAATTGTTATGTACTTTCTTCCATCAGGTCTCTTAGCTCCAGGCTGGCGCACGCCTCCTTCATCCGATAAAGCGGTATTGGATGATATATGAGTTGGGGATGGGGATGGTGTAGCATGAGGAGTAGTAAGTGATGCCTCGTCTGCAACTGTAGGCATTAGAGGCGGAGAAGGTGAGTCAGTGCGAGCTACAAACTGTGACAATCCACCTACATAGTAAATTCCTCTTATGGGAACTCTAAACCTAGACTACTGTACCTCACGCTGTCTCTTTGGTCCCATATTTTTACTTAAAATTCATTGTTTATCGAATTTTCTACAAATATAATAATTTGAATTCAATATTTTACACAATATATGGAAAAAAGAAATAAGGCAATTTGTTGCATATCATATTCAAGTACAAACGACAAAAATGAAGGTTAACAATTGTTAAAGTCATTGAACAAGAACAATAACATCCCACGTTCAATAGGATAGAGGTTGACGTCTAACTAGTAGGGAAGTTGTTTAATTAATTCTTACAGATACAACCATAAATCAACTTTAAAGCTTAGTCTAATGTATTGTGTCGATAAATCACAATGATATAATTGTTTTGTTTGATTCTATATGACATGGGAGTCGGTAAAGGTAAATGAGTCCCCAATGTCTGGATTCCCGAGAAGGGTCCTGTCATGTTCAAACGCACCAATTGAAACAGTGATACTTCTTCCACCAAATGTAGGCTTTTGAACACCTTCTTGCAATAGCGTTTCTGCTATAGCTATACTTGTAGAGGAAACAATGAATGAGTCGCCGCTCTTAGTATAGAATACTAACTCTCCAGATGAATTACTAATGGGAACAGATTTACCTAAAATACAATCAGTATAGAACTTTCATAATGTCATATTAAAAAACTTTTAAACGAACCAGTATTGGATATTAATGCATATGTGAATGTCCAAATGAGGTTTGGGAAAATGACTAATTATCGACAAGAACCGATCTCCCTAATCCTTTATAGGCCGTTATGACATCGCTCTCGCCTCTATCGACATACATGTCATCTTCGAGATTAAAGGAAGCTTAAAACAACATGTAATATAAATGTTCAAATGTGAATATATATAATAACTTCATCAAAGGAAATGAGATGTACAAAATAAGAAAAGAGACATTGTCCAGATCATACTAAACATCTTGACGTAGAAGATCGGCCATAGAAGGTAAACGATCCTTAGTGTATGAACTAGCGATATTTCCTGTAGTTCCTTAGGTTGGGACAATTTTGCCACATTCCTCCCAATGGAAGGAATTACTACCGTCTAGAACCAGTCGCCATGTCGACATTCCTTGAATAAGATTTTGAATGAAATACTTTACATAATATACCAAAATGTAAATAATGTATTTTTTGATTATAATATTCAATTACAAATACAAATTAATCACTATCATAACTTAATTGTAAATTACAATCATCTTCTTTTTCGGAAGACTAAGAATCAAACTCTGAGTCCTCTTTAGATCTCTAACCATCATCATCCTTTCCAGATGAAATTTCAACATATTCATTAAATGGATCATTCAAAGGTTCATTATCGTCATATGTGATAGATGCATTTATAAAAGTGACATCTTTCTGAAACGTTTCACTTTCAATTCTCTGCTCTCCTTTTCCACATGATTCAAAAACATCTTTAGGTTTAACTTTGCAAACCGCCAACCAATCTGTCTTATCTTATCGTAAGCTGACATAACACACCTGTGTCGCTTGAATTGCTAACACGAAAGGTTCAAATTGTCTCAATCTTCTTCAGTAGTTGATTTCAGCTAGATTGTATTGGCTATGCACTTTTATTCCAACATTTGGAGTCGGGTCATACCAGTCACATTTAAATATCACACATCGCTTAATTGGCAAAATAGGGTACTCAACTTCAACTATTTCAATAATTTTACCATAGTAATTCATCAATTCTCCCTGTATCAAAACTCCACAGTTTATTGTTGCCATGCTATGTCTATGATATTCTGTATGGTATTTGTATCCATTCACGAAATACACTGGATATGATTTAACAGTTCGTAGAGGTCCCTTTGCAAGATCACAAATGAGTTTGTTCTCTATTGGATTTTCTAATGCCTATATAAAAGAAATTATCACATCAAAGAGTATAATGTCATGAGAACACTTAAAAATAGTTTTGAACTATAAGAATATTTGTAAGTGAAAACTTACATATCTCTCAAACCATCGAGGAAAGTGTTTTTCAAATTCTTTATTTATATCATCCTGTATGATGCCCGGCATTATCTCGCGTAACAATGCCTCGTATAATCAAAATACATTATGATGTTTTTCAGTAATGAACAATACAAAATTTGAAATGAAGAAATAATCATATTCAACTTATTACACGAAAGAAAGAACCTCTTTGCAGTTCAATATAATGTAACCATATGCGGCCTCAATTTCTTTCTTTGTTAACATTCTTCCTGTTGCAAGTCCATATGCTCGTCCAAGATATGTGAAAATAGACAAATTACCATCAGCACCACTCGTTCCTCCCCTATCGTCATTATGAGGAACTTTTCTTTCTCTAGTGTAAACATGCGCTCAAAATAATATCCACAAAATGTACTAGCTTCCTCTACTAAATAAGCATTACATCTGAAACCTTCAACTCTAGCCTTGTCTTTTTACATTTTTTTCAAGTGATGCAAATACCTACATTAGAGAAAATGGTTATTACAATTTTGTAGTTAAAGCATGTAAATATGGTTATTGCAATAATTTTTATCGAGTTAAATGGATACATCCATCAATATTGAACTAAACCGGCTAGTTTTGCCTTGTGTTTTAAATGCACAGGTAGATGCTCCATACAGTCAAAGAAGCTTGAAGGAAAAATCCCTTCTAAGTTGCACAAAATAACTAGAATTTTCTTTTCTAGTTTTTCCATTTCATCCAAATTGATTTCAGATGATGTTAAGCTTTTGAAAAACAAACTTCATTCTATTATAGCTTCCCAAACCTTATTCAGTAGCAACTCCCGAAATGCAATTGGAATTAGCCTTTGCTTAAATACATGACAATCATGACTTTTCATCCCATATAATTTGTACTTCCTGAGATCCACACACTTAGCCAAGTTGGAAACAAAACCATCAGAAAACTTTAAACTTTTCGACCATTCACACAAAAGCTCCTTTTATTTCTTGTTCAAAGTATAACATGCTTTCGGATATTTACCAATGTGAAGATCTTTATGTAACTCATTTTTTCTACAAAAAAGTTGCAAATTAGCTCTAGATTTTGCATTATCTTTTTTCCTCCCTTCAATGTTCAAAATGGTATTGAATAAATTGTTAAAAATATTCTTCTCAATATGCATCACTTCTAGATTATGACGTATCATATTAATCTTCCAATATGGCAAATCCTAAAAGATGCTTTGTTTTCTCTAACCAAAGTTTTGACTAAGGCTTCTATTTACTTTATCAACTTCAAATTTTGTTATTTTCAGCAAGCCTAGCTAATTTCTCAATCTCTTGTAAAATCTCTTTACCAACTTTGATAGGAGTAGGAGGTGTTTTTACCATCCTATTCTTAATGAGCTTATGTTTATTGCGTCTAAATGGATGATCTGGAGGGAAAAAATTTCTGTGATTGTCAAACTAACATATTTTGCCACTATTTGGAAGATAAAGCGCATCAGAATCATTGTCATAATAAGAACAAGCCAATTTTCCAATTGTGCTCCATCCAGATAACATGGCAAATGTCGAAAAATCACTAATGGTCCACATCAAAGCTGCTCTCAATACAAAATTCTGTTTTAAAGAGACATCATAGGTTTAAACACCATATTCTTAAAGATGCTACAATTTAAATATCAATGGTTGTAAGAAAACATCAATTTTTTGCTTCGGATTTGTTGGCCCTGGCACAATCGCTGTCAAGAACATATATGTCTCTTTTTTACATATCCAAGGAGGCAAATTATAAAGAGTAATTATGATTAGCCATGAAGAATATTGCTGGCCGGATTGACCAAAAGGTTGGAATCCATTAGTTGACAATCCCAACCTAACATTTCAACATTCAACTGCAAACTCAAGATGGGTGTCATTGAAATGTTTTTATGCTAGTGCATCTGATGGATGACTCATTACTCCATCTTCCTGTTTGTGTTCAGCATGCCATCTTATATGAGATCCTATAACATCATAAGCAAAAAGTATTTGAAGTCTCGGAAGTAACGGGAAATAATACATCCGCTTCCATAGTACTAATTTTTATTTCATTGAATGCTTTCTAGGCTTAAACCTAGATTGACCACAAAATTTGCATTCTTGTAATTCCATATCATATCCCCAATATAACAGACATCCCAATTTGCAACAATCAATCTTTTCAACAGGCAAACCAAGACCTCTTATAAGTTACTTCAAGTTGTAAAAACTATCAACTATTGTATGATCAAAAGATAATGATTCATTATACCATTCTAGAATTTTATCAAAACTATGATCCGAAATATGCCCTTCAAACTTTATGTTCAATACTTGAGCAATTGAAGACAATTGGGTCATTGTCTCACAATTTGGCCACAATTCTCAATCAGCTGACTGTAGTAAGTCAAAAAAATGTTTTGCTTATGGGTTAGGTTCTTCTTCAACATTTTTCCTATTTGCCTCAAAGGTATAACCAGCCCCATCATAAGCAATTTACATGTACGGATTTTCAGTTCCATCCACATAATTTCTTCTAAATTCAATCTCCCCTTCATACTCATTTAAGTTGATAAACGATTGTGATTCATTATCCCTTGAAGTGCTAGAAATCAACAGTTCTCCATGTCATGTCTACTCAAAATAATTGGAGACAAACCCTTTTCTCAGTAAATGCACATTAACTTAATCAATAGTAAGGAAACATTTATGTTTGCACTTTTTATATGGACATCTCATCTTTGGGCCATCCATATATGCAGGCTAAGAACATGCATAATAAATAAAAGCCTGAACTCCCTCAACAAATTCAGAATTAACGAAACCATCAGGAGTTAATTGTCTATACATCTAAGATCTATCCCAGAAACTCATTTTTGGAAAATTGTTAATTTTAAACAGTGAATCTATAGTTAGTATCGTTCATGTTAGGCAAAGATAACATTACATCTAAGATAAGACTTGTGATTCAACATAAGAAGTTCTCGCTTTGATTCCTAGGCTCCTGGTATTTTTCACCAATAAGCCTCATAGCAAAGACAACAAAGTGGGTTATGGGTTAAGGTTTATAGGTTCACTTCTAAAATATATTTAAAATGAATATCCAACATATATGTTTGTAATCATATATGTCAGAAGACAATTATTGTTAAAATTTATATATTGAATGATATTAAATATGCACTAGTGCGTAATCAAATAAGTATTCATAAAAATATGAATACTTATTTGAATAAATTAGTTTAACGTATGCAATTTAATTTAAAAAGCCATGTAAAAATGCACACATAAAAAGCAAACAGAACCTCATCATTTAAGAGAGTATCAATGAAATAACAGATTCACAAAATTAAGGTAATTAGAACAATAATATAAGTCAAACTCATCAGTTATAAATTCATACATAATCAAAGTTCATAAAACAAACAAGTTTTAGTTCGTGCAAGCCAAATTAAATTAGTCATGTAATGCTTTCAAATTCCCAGTTCAAACTGCAAACAAATACCCACATTATACCAAATTCAAAAAAACTTAGTAAAAAAACAAAATCACTAACCTCAATCGACACGCAGAACGATCTTCTTGAAGTACTGAAGGAAGATGATGACGAACCTCTAATGACAGATATAGAAACTGATACAAATTCGATTAAAATGTGTGGAAAATCATTGTTGACATAATTCAAAATTTTAAGGAAATGAATGTCATTTGAATACCTACTAAAGCTTTTCTTCAATCTCCTTCGAAATAAAAATACTGCCAACAAATAAGTTCCAACAACCAATAAGAAAATTGTTCATAGTTTAGGAGCATTCTAGATAAAGATATGCTAGCCTAATAATGAACATAAGCTAGATCACCATATATGATTTAAATGCTTAAAACAAACATGACCAAGATGAGAGACCAAAATATCAAATGCTTAAAATTCAAGCTTTCTAAACTAGTT
>JANIJH010000225.1:27567908-27587321 GCA_024520975.1 Erythroxylum areolatum | reverse complement strand
TCTATTTATACCCATCAAATTAATGACTCAATTCTAAAAATAATGAAACAAATAAATCAATAATAATTGAAAAAATTCAGGGTCTAACAATTCTCCCCCTAAAAGAATTTCGTCCTTGAAATTCTTACCTAACTGATCTAAAGGCAGGGTTATGCTTCCTCTTGTGCTTCTTCATTTTCCATTTATGTTGGACCCCGAACATTTCTTAGAAGTTAGAGCTATTAATGAGAAATTTTGGCTAGTAGTCATGAGTAAAGAGCAAATGAATGAAAATTCTTGAACCAAGAAATGATAGATAAGAGTAAGGTGGAGAATGAGAAATGTGGATAGATTCATATTTTGCCTTGGAGCTTTTAGTGGATAAGAGATTTCGAAATGAGAAGAATTAAGGAGAAATTTAGGAGTAGAATGAAAGCAAAAATGAAGTTGAATTTATGTAGTAAGTTGATGAAGAATATGTATATATGTGTATGTTCTGTTATTGGTATTCATGATTAATTATGGATTATAAATTTCTTTATAGATAATATTGATTTGAAATGAAGTTGAGAATGAGGAGTAAATGAAGTAGAAAAGGTGATCTTAGTATGATTTATGTTAAGGAAAGATTGTGAAACAAAATGGATGGTTGATCTGGAAAATGTTTATAGAGTATGTTTCAATCTTTTAGCCACAACTTTTTCTCTAGTTATCCAAAAGAGATTATTCTTAATTTAGATTAAACTAGAAACATATGGCTACATTTATTATGAGACATCAAATTTTAATTTTATCTTTAAGAATCTTAAAATTTGTCATGAAGTTGAGAACTGGGTGCAATACATTGGATGAATGTAAAAATTCATATTCTGTATTCGAGGGAAAATCTAGATTAATCTAGGCTGATTTAGGCAAATGTGTTTTCTAAAAAGTTGTAGGTTTTTCTTTCATCTTTTCAACGGTATATAGTATGAAATTTTTGGACATCTGAGCTGAAAGTTATGGCCCTCATAAGGGAAGATGTTCAAGAGTGAAGTTGTATCGTCTGTAAATTTGTATGGTCTGTGATGACGTCATATGGTCTGTGATGATGTCATGTCTTCTGTAAATTTGTATGGTCTGTGATGACGTCATATGGTCTGTGATGATGTCATATCTTTTGTAAATTTGTATGGTCTGTGATGACGTCACATGGTCTATGATGATGTCATATCTTCTGTAAATTTATATGATCTATGATGACATCATATAGTCTATGATGATGGCATATCTTCTGTAAATTTATATGGTTTGTGATGACATCATATAGTCTGTAATGATTTAATATCTTCTGTAAATTTGTATGACCTGTGATGACGTCACATGGTCTATGATAATGTCATATCTTCTGTAAATTTGCATGGTCTGTGATGACGTCATATCTTCTATATTTTGCTTCTTCTGATTTTTGCTTCTTCTGCTTTTTCATCTGGCCTATCTTCTGATCTATTTTTGACCCTTCAGAAGATAGAATCTATCTTCGAGGTCTCATGAAAGTTTTATATCTTGAAGTACGCTTTTGAACCATCTAAAGAACACCTTAATCCAATATATGTAGGGAAAGTTATAGCAATTTTTCCTATTCGTCTATCTTTTTTTGTTAGTATGCTTTTTCATTGGTTTTGTCTGTAACTATCTTCTGCTCCATTTTTTACCCTTCAGAAGATAGAATCCATTTTTCAAGTCTTCATGAAAGTTGTAGATCTTGAAGTCCTCAAACCATCTAAAGAACACCTTAATCCGATATATGTAGGGAAAGTTATAGTAATTTTTCCCATTTGTCTGTCTTTTTCTATTAGTCTGCTTTTTCATTTGGTTTCATTTGTACCTATCTTCTACTTCATTTTTTACCCTTCAGAAGATAGAATCTATCTTTGAGGTCTTCATGAAAGTTGTAGATCTTGAAGTCCTCTTTCGAACTATCAAATAACACACAAATCCGATATCTGTAAGAAAAGTTTTGGCAATTTTCCCGAGACAAGTTCAATATGATTGAGGATCAAATCTTGTTTGATTCTTTCGGCCATAATTTTGTTATCCGACCTCCAAATGAAGTGATTCTTGAACCCTTAGATTCCTAACACTTTTCTTTTTATGTCTCCATGAACGGTTATAGCTTTTGGTGTTGATTTGAAAAAGATGGATTGAATCAAAATAAGAGTATCGATAGGAAGAGTGGGAATTGGATATTTTACTGAACATGCTTCAGTATTTTGAATAATCTAGATATATAGGATTCCAAACTAGAGACATGGAGCTACAAATGATATGAAGAAGTTGAAATCTAATTCAGCCTTTGGGACTTTCAATTTCTAGATAGAAGTCGGGTATAGTGTACTATTTCAGTCTAACAACAGTCTGAAAAGTGTAGGCCCTAACTTTTAAATTTCTGAACCAAATGGATTGATTTTGGTGTCACTGGAAATTTAAGACAAGGGAGAACACTTTTCTAGAAGAAAGAGTTAGGTCAAAATATTCAATGGTGCTTTTGCCAAGACACTTAAGTATAAAAGACATAAGGCATTAAAGGAATGGCAAGGTAGACTTTTATCAATCATTAAGGGTAAAATGGGAAGAAGAAGTGTTGTTTCCTTCCTTAAGAGGGGGAAAAACGAAAATGGGAGAAAAAGGAAGTGAAATAACAAAACCAAAGAGAGAAAGAAGAGAGTTGAGCTAGGGTTCCATTTTTTCTTAGTCTTCAAAAGAGATTTTGGAGTTGTTCAAGAAAGGAAAAAGGAAGAGGAAGAGAAGAGCTTCCCTTTGAGCTAAAGATCCCTTCATTTGGTGAAGAATGAAGGTAAGATCATTTTAAATCTTCTGGATTTTTATAAGGATTTTAGTTCATGAAGTTTAGAAAAGGCTTGGGTTTAAGTATTCTAGAACCAATTTTAGTGATTGTGCTTTAAGGAATTTTCAATTGAAAATCCTATTAAGTGGAATTTTTGTTATTGTATAAAGGGATTAAATGAGGCACTAGGAACAAGAGAAGAGGCTTTTTGAGTAAGTTCATAATCAAGGAAATCAAGGTGGGTACATGTTTATAATATAGTAAATAAGCCATTAATGTTTTCTTTAAATCAAAAAACTTTAATGCTTCCAATTGCATCATAAGTGTTGCATTTATTGCTATATGTTTATTATATGAATTGTATGATGATTTATGAAAAGTTATTTTTAAAATGATTCTTTGAAATGATGTACGATTATGAAACCATCCTTTTGGAAATGGTTTTTAAGGTATAACAAGCATGTGAAAATCAAGTTTTCAAGAGACTGTGCCATTTTGGGCATCAAGCTTACAAGATTTTGAAATCTATGTGTTATGTGGGATTGTGGTAGTCCCTCAAAATCATCACGTGTACGTTGACCCAAGTATAGGCTTCTACTGCCTGCCTGCTAGTGGCATGAAGTTCCCTCAAGGACTCCCTTAAGAATTCACGACTACACAGGACCATTATATTGGAAATGTGTAGTACGTCATGTTTTTGGACTTACCCAAACCATTTGATATGCTTAAATGCTCATGACAAGAGTGATGCATACATAGTTTGTATAACCCAAACCATTATGATGTGTTTATGTGCTCAAGTTATGTTAACAAGTTTGATGCATTCATGTTTTACAATTTGTGAATTTTGGCTGAAAGCCTAAGAAACATGTGTTTTAAAAACCATATGAAAATTTTCTATGACAGGTGAACGTTCTCAATAGTTTTTGCTTATTTTTCCGTTATAAACTGTTACCCACGAGCTGTCAAGCTCACCCCCTCTCTATCCCCTCTTCAGGTGATAGTTAAGAGGTCAAGTGATCAAGAGCCTAAGGGAACTTCCGCAAATTTGTTATTTGTATTTTTGTAACAAGCCAATGATATGGCTTTTGATAAATAAATAAAGTTTTTCAAACTCTGTTGCTTTAGAAATGAAATGATAGATTGAAGTAGTTTGGTTATGTATGTTCATATTGACTTCCTCGTTATATGGTTGAATTGGAGTAATAAGTTTATTTTGATGTTTGATCGTCATGGGACACGCCACCCTTGTGGGATGATGCCTAATAAGGGTTCATGGAAATATCCTATAAGTTTACGCTCACGCTTCATGATTTCGCAAGAGTTGGGTTCCGGCAACGGTGCCCAACAATTTAACTTCATCACTCCAATAATTTTCTTTCTAATGACCTTAGTCAACTAATTCAATCAATCCTTTCATGACTTATTCAGATATCATACTATCTTATCTGTTCCCTCAATATATTTCAGATTACTCACAATTTTCCACTTCCTTTGTCAATAACACCAATATCATATCATATCATATCAACTTACTCACATATATCACATTACAAATCTAAGACATCTTTCATCAGTAGCACTTCTCATAACTATTTCATATAGACCTACTCATGTTGGGCTTAGCTAATCTTTTTTCCTAGCCTAAGCACACCTTGGCACGATGATACTTTCAGAGATACTTTATCTTTCACTTAATAATTCACATCATTATAGTGTTAATACACTTAACTCTTATGTCTATCTCACTATATTCCATACCCTGGGTGTTGATCCACCTAACTCATTCATCCTTCTTGAATTACTTAAGTTCTAATATTGATCAATTTCACCTATCAGTAACATCTCCATCAATTTTGGCCTTCAACCATTTTTAGGCCTTAATCATCACAATACAAAAGCAAACGACTCTTTCTGTCATCAAACTCCTCATACTGTATTCAAATGAAATCACTAGGATAATGATTGTGATGCTTAAAGTCAAATAGAACTATACATTGATCTCATGTTCCTATGAACTCCAAAGTATAAGCCTTAAGCATATCTCTGACAGTTAAGACCGTCGGTAATTCAAACATTCACTCACTTGATTCAACATTCTTAGTCGCTAAATGATGTCCCGACGTATTCCTACTAGGATGTATAACTTACGTTACCATTTATACTTTTCTAATAATCTCTTTGCTCAATCATCTTTATCAGTACATATACTTCTTATTTCAATCACAATGTATCATTTTTCCTATTTAATCCCAAAATTCATACTTGTTTTCAGTCTCTCAATAAGATTCACGATTTCTGAATCCTCAATTGGGCTTGGTTAATCTTTTCATGTGAAACTGGTCTTCAATTCCATAGCAAATAGTACTTTGATTTGCCCAAAATTGAACTCCACATTCTATGCTCCCTTTTTGCACTAAATCTAATAACCTCAATATCGAATTTCTGCTTAATGTATCAAATATAACACTAACTTTACTCGGAATTACTCATTTGTACAATCATAGTTTTTTAGTACTTATAATAATTGTCTCAATTTCATATTCAATTTTACTCAACTCAATAATTACCTCAAACTTTAATGATCTGTACATGTATATACATATCCAAGATGTTCCTATATATACTGCCTCCAAACTTTCAAAGCAATTACTAGTATAGCAGCTCTAAATCATGTATCAAATAATCAACTCATAGAACTTTTAGTTGTCTCCAAACATATAAAATCATTTTATTATGCTGCATTACATTTTACCCAAATCTCTTATACAACATCATTGTATACTATAAAATCTCCAAATCCGTATGATATAATTAATATCAGTATAATTCCTCAAAATTCTCTTTACTTTCATTACTCATACGCTTTACATGTTTTTCTTCACATATTCAAACTATTCTTCTTGACTTTTCGAATACCTTTAATACACCATCAAATTTTTTGCTTGGATTGCTTTAATCTTCAATATTATAATACTGTCGGGGCAATTGCTAACTTCAAATAATTAATATCGAACTTCATACGCCCATAATTAGTTCTCATAATTCCTTAAATAACTAATTCCTCAATGAGGTAGCATAGTCTCACGTTATTTTCAATTTTCTAATTGACTTCCTTTCTTGAATGATATTCTCAATTGATTCGATTTCCTCTAAATTTCACATTGAATTTTTCTAATGTTTGCTTATTCATACTAGTTTCTCCACACTTCAATTTATTTGCAAACTTAACTTCCTGTGGTTGTAATACATTCATCAAGTCAAATTTGTATCTCCCGAACACATTTACACAAAATATAACATGGACCTCTATACCCCTCATATTAGTAATTAATGTCACCTCAATTTCAAGAATCCAATCCTATAGTTGGATACATTACATCAACCATGATGCATACACTCTCAATAGCATATTCTACATTTCATGCTTAAGTCTCCGCTAAGGATATGACTCCAATATTTACTTTTGAATCATTACGTATTCATTTTCGATTTGTTCTTTCATTGATCATCCTTAATATAATATCTGATCTGCTAAATCTAATCCAGTGAAATTCTTCTTAGAAAGAAGATTTCTTACTACTATCATCTATATTGTTCATGCAATCTTTATCAATCATCTGTTATCATAATCACTTTATTAGCTATCCTTAATACCTCAAGAGGATCGATTTCTATCATTCTTACAAGGCCATAATGTTCTAATTACCAAAATTCAATGAAGTAGTAGACATAATTACTGTCACATATGCTTAGATGTGCATCATCAACTCATTCCATTTTGTCTACATATCTATCTCTAATAATTCACCAATTCATATCTTACACAATTGATACTTTGATCTCCATTGATCCTAGACGATATTCTTATCTTTATCTTCGAATTCATTACTCATTGTAACATCATCAACAATCTCAGTCTATCCCCGATTGATAATTATAAGCACTTTCATATGTTACTCTAGTTCCCCTTAGACTTTAAACTATGGGAACTATGACTAAAAAATATCCAATAAGTTATAGGTTGCTTCCTATATCATCTCCACACATATAATATGTGCTAAATATTCTCACTTGTTATGATGATCCCATTATCAAATATGTACTCACAATAACAATTCAACTTAACCTTTTAGACTTCTATATATGTCTCTATCATTCATCTCATCTTCCAATTATCCTTTATTACATCTTACATATGCATATTTGCCATTGATTCAAAATTATAGATGTATAATCATCATGAAATTCTAATCTCAATTTCACTAACACATTCTTATGATGGATCATAACTCTTGTCACATTTATCAAACAACCACTTCGATTCCAATTTCATCTTCTTAAGATCATAACAATTAATGTTTTCCTTACATTCTACTTATACACTTTAATCTTATAATTTCTACTTGTCTCCTTATTTTCCTCAAACAATTCATGCTAAGATATCCACATCCATATCACATTCAAGGGTACACCTTCACAGTACAATATTGATGTCATATTCAATTCCACTAATATCTTATTATACCAGATCATAACTCTTATCACAGCAATTAAACAATCATTTTAACTTCCAAGTTCAACCTTTCAATTCCACTCTGCTTGTACATCTTCAATCTTGTCATTTCCACTTATGTCTCTATTTCTTCTTAGTCAATTCATCAAAAGATTTTCATATCCATATCAATTCAAATACATATTCACAACAAAATTTCGTCACCATATTCGTTTACATAATCACAAATACTGCATCTATGTCTAACATATCGGACTACATAACATCCTCAAACTTTAATTTTCTCATATCATAAAAGAGCATCATCTTTTCTCACTAATTCTACTTGACACATATTTCGAAAAATGCCCATGTAAGATTTCAATTCTGGGTTTTGATACCACAACTGTTGGGCACCGATTCCGGAACCCAACTCTTGCTCTGATACCAAACAATGTTGGACCTTGCTTCCAGAGCCCAACATTCGGAGTCACAAAACGTGTGCTGGATTGAATCATAGAACGTGAGCAAACACATTTCTTTAACTTCAGAACAGATTTTGGGAAACCTCAAACTGGAATCACAATTTGACTTCTTCAAAACCTTTATCCCCCATTGGCCTAAATTTCTAATGACACTAAAATCATTCGATGTGGTTTAGAATTCTAAGAGTTAGGGCTTGTTCCAATTAGCCCTCATTATTCATTCTCGGTTCATCTTCATTCTCTGATACTGTAAGTATCGGGCCCTATTTTTCGAATCATTCTTATACTAAATCAAATATTCTATACTCAACTTCCATCCAGATATTGTATGTCTTAGGGACTGGGTTAAAATTCTATTCCTTCAGATCATTTATAGCTCTATATCTCTAGTCTATCTAGGCACAAGATACATCTCATTTGGAGGTCGGATAACAAAGTTATGGCTGAAGGAAATCAAATAAGTTTCTGTCCTCAATCATATTGAACCTATTTCGGGACAAAAGGCATAACTTGCTCTAAGGATATCAGATCAAAGTCATTCTTAAAGGGTTTGAAAGAGGACTTCAATATCTACATCTTTTATGAAGATCTTGAAGACAGAGTCTATCGTCTAGAGGGTCAAATTTGGACCAAATGATAGGGTCAGATGAACAGTGCACTAGACGAAATGACATCATCACCAGACGATATAACGTCACCACCAAACGATATGACGTCACCAGACGATATGTCCTCACCAGACGAAGCATCCTTACCAGACGATCTGTCCTCACCAGATGATACGCCCTCACCAGACGAAGCGTCCTCACCAGACGACACGTCATCACCAGACGATATGATGTCATCAAACGATACAAACTATACTTCTGAGCATCTCCACTTATAAGGATCATAGCTTTCGACTTCAATGTCCAAAAAGTTCATACTATATACCATTGGAAAACTAGAAAGATAATCTACAACTTCCGTGAAAACAACTTTGTCAAATTCAACCTAGATCATTCCAGTTTTTTCCCAGAACTCATAACACTAATTTTTTCCCTATGGAAGACTTGAAATTTTGCATTTCGCAAACTTGGAGTGCCCTGAGCTTAACCCTTCAGTTACCAAATTGATTTCATTAAACTCTTCAAATCTTAACTCATTTGCCTCATCACCTTCAACTACATTTGATCAATCATAATTCCCATCTTCCTTTCCATAGTATCTCACTTATACATACATATATATATATATATCAACGATTTATGTTCCAAAGTCATCAACTCAAGTTGATTACTTCTTCATGTATATCTAACTTCAACTCACATCATCCACGCACCATTCATATTTCATTAACATCAAAAGAACAAAGTTTTACAAATCTTTAATGGCATTCCAAGTCACATTACATCATCATCTCAAACTCTTAAATTACAAAAGGACCTTGAACAAACAAACTTCTTGCTTTCCCAAAATCAACCCAAACTACAAAATAAGCAAATTTGGAGGAATGCCCTTAGGCTCTTGATCACTTGATCTCTTAGCTATCACCTGAAGATGGGATAAAAGGGGATGAGCTTAAAAACTCATGGGTAACAAGTTTATAACAAAGAATAAGTAAAATCGTTGAAATGTTTCTTGTCTTATAAAATTCATAGTGAATTTATAAAACGCTTTGTTCTCAAATTCTTAGTCAATTTCACAATTCTTGCTTAATTCTCATAGTTAAAAATATCATCACATCGCATAGCATATGCATTCAACCACAATGCGGAACAGTCAAATTATGCAATATACTTGATAAATTGAAGATGCAATATATAAACAAATGGCTCGAGGGGTCCCATGGGTATGAAATGGAGAAACCAAAGTTTTCACCATGAGCAAAATGAGTCCATTTTCAGAGCTCACATGCCACAAGTAGGTAGCCGGGAGAAGACTCTTGTTTACATACACGTGATGAACAAAATGGTTCCTCTCTCGCTAAAACAAAAGCACATAATCATGCTCAAATCATTTTATCATATGCCCATACTTTCATGCTTTTCCATTTTTTTCATTTATACAAAATGCCATGACATGTTTCAAGGCACAACATAAAATGTTTCAAAGCATTTCCTTCTTCATTTTGAAATTCGTCAACAAAATTTATATACAAAACATATAAAGATTTTTCAAATAATTCAAGAGTAATAAATGCACCACTTATGAAGTAATTGAAATCATTTTATTTTCTTGATTTATGGCTCATAACTTTATTATAAACATATAACCCACCTTGATTTCCTTGTTTAAAGACTTACTCAAAATGTCTCTTCTCTTGTTCCTCTTGCCTCTTTGATCCCCCTTTATACAATAACACAAAATTCCACTCAATAGGGTTTTCAATTGAAAATCCCACAAAGCACAATCACTAAAATTGGTACTAGAATACTTAAACCCATGAATTTTCTAAACTCCATAAACTAAAATCCTTTTAAAAATTTCAAAAGATTTAAGTGATCTTACCTTGGTTCTACACCAAATGAAGAGATCTCTGGCCCAAATGGAAGCTCTTCTCTTCCTCTACCTTTTTCTCTTCTTGAACAACCTCAAAATCTCTCTCAAAAGCTAAGAAATGAAGAAACTCTAGCTCAACTCTCTTCTTTTCTCTCAACCACCGAAATCTCTCTTCTTTCTCTCTTTGATTTGTTATTTCTCTTCCTCTCTCCCAATTCACATTTTTTTCTTCTTCTTCTTAAACAAGACCACATTTTGGTCTTGTCCTTCCAAAAATACCCCTCCTCTCCTTTGGTCTTCCCATTTTACCCTTTCTTTCATTTACCTCCTAACTCCTTTAATCTTCTTAAACACCATATTAACTCTAACTTAATTCAAATCTTTACATCTAATTTCAAATCTCTATTTATACCCATCAAATTAATGAATCAATTCTAAAAATAATGAAATAAATCAATCAATAATAATTGAAAAAAATTCGGGGTTCAACACTTATCCCATAATTTTTGATAAAATTGACACTAGACGAAAAGATGGTTAATTGATT
This sequence comes from Erythroxylum areolatum, assembly GCA_024520975.1. Classification (NCBI taxonomy): domain Eukaryota; kingdom Viridiplantae; phylum Streptophyta; class Magnoliopsida; order Malpighiales; family Erythroxylaceae; genus Erythroxylum; species Erythroxylum areolatum. The sequence goes on along the minus strand of JANIJH010000225.1, from coordinate 27,576,507 downwards.
TAGTGTTGATATAACATACAAATTTGGTTTGTATATCCTTTAATCATGTCAATGGTTTTCAATCTCTACTTCATTACTAGCCAATATAGAAATAAGATTTCAAAAAATGAGAATTGAACCAAACTAAATCTGAATAAGTAACTTTATGGTTATGTTTCTTGAATAGATCTAAATAAGATTTATTTGTAAACTTATTGGAATCTAAGGAGAGGAGATTAAGCTAGTAGTTAGGTAAGTTAGCCTTAATTAATGTAAGTCCTCTAGTGTTGCAATTTCAATCATCTCCATTGATGATTTCTTTCACTTTGACATAGTAGAGTATCCTTACTCTCAAGGAATTCAAGTAGATCTGATATACAAGGGCCCTAAATTGCACTAATTATTATACTAAAATCATATGTTCTTACAATCATATATCAAGCTTTTAAAATCCTAGCTAAGATGATCCTTTAGTTGAAGCATTTGAGTTAAAAAAACCAAGAGTACTCTTATTAAGAGCTAAACCTTAAGATTTGACATTAGATAAATATTGGTTATGTATCTATCTAACCCATGTTACATTTTTATCAATTAAAAGTAACTTGATCCTTTTAGAAAGAACCACTTAATTCATAAGTTTTATTGAAACAACACCTAATCCTTCTTCTTCTTTAGTACAACAAAGATCAATCCATTTGACCATAGAATAAGAGGACTTACCCTCATCCCATGACCACAAAAAGTTCTTGAGCACTTTCTCCACATCTTTAATAAGTATTTTGGGGAGTACTAGTTGAGAACTCTAACGGTTATGATGATTTACAAGAACTAACAAAATTAGTTATAGTTTACTTGTATTAAAAGGTGTTGATTTTGTTAGCTTATAATTCTACTCTTAATTGATTCTATTAGAGGAGAAAATCTTTACAAAAAAAAATCTTATTGGATATAAGTCTCCAAATATTTGAGGAGAGTCTACTAAACTTTGATTCCTAGGGCAACACTAAGAGTACTAACAAAAGTATAAAGGATGTTATTACTTGAGGTAATGGTTAGGCTTGACATCTTGGAAAAAGAGTTGAGGGATCTCATAAAAAAAACTAAATGAATAAGAATCTTCTATATAAAATAAAGGTTTAACATCTTCAAATTCCAAGTTGAGGGGTTTGCATTTATAATGATACTTGAAAGAGCCACATCCCTTTATATTACAAACAATTATCTAGTAAAGGCCTTAATAGCCAATGTGAAAAGATCGGGGGATAGAGAATTCCCCTACTTAAGACGTTTTACACGATTAACCAACTTTGTAAGTTCACCATTCATTATAATAGTAAAAGAGGTACAAGTTATGTAAGCTTGAATCCAATCTTTGAAGAACTTAAGAAAACCAAATGCATGGAGATTATTAATTATGAAGTTTCAATTCACGAAATCAAAAGCCTTAATAAAATCAATCTTAAGGGATTAGTTTTTTATAGAAGTTTTCATGTTACAATCCTTTGTGAATTCCTAGCCTAAGAGGATTATTATTTCTAATATTCCTCCCTTGAATAAAAGACAATATTACAACATGATATAGGGATATAATTATGTAAGGAAGAGGGGCTAGCCTTTTTTGGGATGAGACAAATGTAGATGTTGTCGAGCTCTTTGAATTTTTTGTTACTACCAAAAAAAATCCAATATGAAAGACGAAATGTTTGAAAAAAAAAAAGGTATTAAAGCCATATAGACCATGGGTTTATTTGGCTTAAGACTAAATAGCTATTTTAACATCAAAGTGGTGAAGGAGCTATTATAGGGCTCAGTGCCTATTTGGATGGGCTTTTGGGAGCCCAATAAGTACTTTTCTTCCTCACAAAAGGTTTTTTTTTTAAGAAAAATAAGTATTTGGCTGTAAATTAAAAAAATACTTCTTTAATAGATATGTCTTTTTTGGCAGTTAAAATACAGTTTTTTAAGAAGTTCATCTCAAAAAAGCACATTTTCAGGTAGATTTTTCATATCAATTAATAAGTTTATTTTTAGTCCCTTTTATCCTTATGTTTTACACATAATTTTCACAATACCCACAAACTCATTTTCTCGTTTATTATGTATTTAACTATTTACTTAACTTGGATATTTATTTTGAGATTTATATAATATTATTTGAATTTTTATATGTTTTAATATTTATTTTGGATATTAGTTTGCTTATTTTATAATCTATATAAAAGATTTTATAATTTATATAAAAGATTTGGTTAGATATATTTTCATTTATGTTTCATATGATTTAAAATTATATAATAATTAATATAGTGTGCTTTGCGTATTGTTTAACATACTTTAAATAATATTTATATGCATAAACAAATTTTATTATAAAATAAAATATAGTTAAAATTAAAAATACTTTTTATTTTTATGTTGTCAAACAGTCTATTGTATGAAACTCTTTCAAAAAACTCTTTTTTAAATGATAGTCAAATAGTTAACTGGCTTCTTAGAAAAAATCTTCTTAAAAAGATCTACAGAAAAAAAAAAACTCTATTAATAAAAGCTATACTAATATAAGCCTAACCAAACAAAAGCTCAGGCAAGGACAATTTTGGGATTAAGTTGATGAAATTGCTAAGATCTTGAATGGAAGACTCATAAATTGATATTATTTAAAATATTTACACACTATAAAATATTTTAAGTGTATAAAAATTAAATAATAGTGATTATTAAGTCAGTATTTTTTGTCTAATAAAAACAATTTTGTACTTTTTTTAAACGGAAGTCGTTCGCTCTTCCCTTTTTTTTTAATCAAAAAGAAAATCTGGTCGCAAATGATAAACAAGAACCCCCGAGTTTAGGGTTGAGCGCAGGTGCAACAATGGTGCTATCAAACAAAAAGCTGAAACAGAAGCAAAGAACAGCAAAAGCCGAGCCATTCACTGACACGGTGTCTAGCGGCATTGATCCTAACAGCAGTGGAGGATCTTCGAAGAAACCAGAATCAAGTTCAGATATCGAAAATCTTCAGCAGGCAGTGAGGCAGAGACCCAGGTTGACCAAGAGAGCAAAAAGAAGAAAGACTCTTTCTTTGCTGGGTTTAGATAGTGCAAGAAAGAGCCTCAAAGGAGAAAATGGAGTACAAAGCAATGGAAGTGAAGGGACTTTAGTGAGTAAAGTAGAGAATCGTGAAAGTGAGGATAAAAGTGAGGAAATGAAGAAAATGAAGAAAAAGAAGAGACATAGAGAGGAGGCGGAGAGTGAAGAAAAGGGTTTAAAGGAGGAAGGTTCAATAAAGGAGGCAAAAAAATCGAAGAAGAAAAAGAAGAAGAAGACTAAGAAGGAGAAAAAGGAGAATATTGTGCAGGACAAAATCGATGTTGACGATGGAGGAGTCTCTACGGTCACAAATGGAAACAATGAAAGGTAATTTGAAAGTAAATTCTTGCACTTGATGCAACATTTGACTGTTAGTCATATGCTATCCTCAATTTCGTGCTACTTTCTTGAGGCATGATTTGCCCCTTCCTTTTCTTTCTGAATTATGGTTTCTCGGTCCATTATTTTTGCTTATCTTCTAACTGGTAGTTGTTTGTTGGGTCACAGAAGTTCATGACAGTCTGCTTCTGTTTGGTTCCTCGATTGGTTGATTCCTTTCTTTGAGTAAATCCATCCATCAATTTCATCGTGTAAAACCAGACTTGTTATTCAACTAGGATGCAATGCAAGTGATTGTTGTTTGTGGATTGAATATCCTTGTCACATGCCTACCATAAGTGGCTAGGATTTGAACTTTCGTTTTGTTACATTATTCTGTCAGTTCTAGACTAGGAAATTATCGATGGTTTCTTTTAAACAGAAGTTATTATGTCCTGAGAATGTATGCTTTACTTGCTGTGTATGTTGTAGCAATGAAGTGAAGAATGAAGATGCTATGAAAGTTTATGTTGGAGGCATTCCATATTACTCAACTGAGGATGACATTCGAAGTTTCTTTGAAGGTTGTGGCACCATGACTGGAGTAGATTGTATGAAGTTTCCTGACAGTGGGAAGTTTAGAGGAATTGCTATCATCACTTTTAAGGTACTTGTACCTGTGTAAATTCTAATTATCCTCGCTTTTGTTCCGCTGCCCACCTTAACATCCTGCAGTACTAATTTCAGTTGGATGCCTTTGGCTGTTCTAGAGTTATTTAACTTTATGATCTTTGTAATAAAATTAGGCTGTTTTCTTGCTCTTGGGGTTTTTTCTCATTGACCATGTCGAGTTCAAAAACAAGACTTGTCTGTTGAAACTAAGAGAAACATGTGGGTTTCTGTCAGTCATGTTAACATAAAGGAAAAAGAAGGCTTTGGAGTTATTGTCCTTTAGGCTGATGATGCAAAATTACTTTCTATCTGCAAATTTATTTACTACATTAGGATTGACCAGCATGTTCAGGGAATTTTTTTTCAGAGGCCTTTCCCCTTAGGTTAGAACTTAGGAGTGATCACAGTTTCAGTTTCTCCAGTTTTAGCATTCTGTCAGTGTGTACAACTGCGTTTTAAGGCTTTTCTTTGGAAATTCTCTGGTCCACTGTATAAAATGTACGTGGTTGTAGCATTCTAGGGTGTGGCTTCCTCCTTCGCGTAGATTCTTGGCTAGCCTGAAATAGTTCTTGTCTTTCAGCGTACTGGCAAACATGGTATAATTGCATGGCCACAACAGGATTTCTTCCAAACAAATATCTGTTTGTATGTGTAAGTATGTAATTGTTCCTTGAGGAATGAGTGTGTTACTCTGTATTTTGGATGAATATCTTTTTCTGCTGGTAAACATAACATTTCTACAGGTCTATGTTTTGAAACTTACTATAATGTATGACATTTAGCATATATAGGCATTCTTTTTCTTTTTCCTCTTTTCTTGGTACCTATATGTAGGCATTGTAAAGATAATGAAATTATTGACTGAATTCATTTGGTTTCCATGTTTTGATTCCATTTGTATAAATCCTCTTCTCAGACTGAAGCTGCAGCTAAACGTGCCTTGGCTCTTGATGGAGCTGATATGTGAGTAAACAATGCTAATTACCAGTTAGCTTTGATAGATTTTCTTTTATTCTTACGACATGATTTGATATTTTAGTACTTTTCAGGGGTGGGTTTTATTTGAAAATTAAGGCTTACAAGGCTACTCGAACAAACAAGCTCTCCAATTTTGCACCTGGAATGGTGAAGGGTTATAATAGAATATATGTTGGAAATTTGCCATGGGATGTCACTGAGGATGAAGTGAGGAACTTTTTCTCTGATTCCAATATATCATCTATTCGCTTTGGGAAGGACAAGGAAACAGGGGAATTCAGGGGATATGCCCATGTAGATTTTTCTGACAATCTCTCATTGATAATGGCATTAAAGTTGGATCAGCGTATCTTGTGTGGGAGACCCATCAAGATAAGTTGTGCAGTTCCTAAGAAAGATGCTAAAGATCATTCAACAGCTCTGCCTGCAACTGAAGAAACTACAGCTCAAGGAACTAAAGGTGAAGGAATTAGCAATGGTGGTGGGTTGAACTCGGTCAGTGGTAAGATAAGGAGGAGAACTTGTTACGAGTGTGGTGAAAAAGGCCATATTTCTACTGATTGTCCCAAAAAGCAAACTGCTGTCACAAATGGCAACACAAGTTGAACATTTATGAAAAATGTCTCGGGTTTTTCATGAAGCCTAGAAAAAAATAGATTTAGCTTTTGGTGCCAAGGCCCTATCCTAGTGCTTGCTGGAGATTTGGGTTTGTCCCTCAGCTAAATTTCCTTTGTTACAAGTCAGTGTTTTCCTGTTTGGAGTTCCAGAAGAACGCTGATGCTTATTTCCCCAGGAGAACCACTCCCAAGAAAACGTCCGGTTGGAAAAACAGGTGAAGTTGAGAAAATTTTATAGAGCCTAAACGAATAATCCTATATTTTAAGAACGTACCTAGCATAGCAACTATCAGAAAGTTGCTCTACATTCTGATTCCTTTTTACACCCATATCTATAATGAATGATGAGGGGTATAGGTTACCAAAACTCTAAATTGCTATCACCATCAAATTAGATACTTTGAAGCACGGATTCCGAAATTCAGACGTATCAACTTAGAATTCGGAATCAAATTTGCAAAATGTCTTCTTTCATGAATATAAACACGAGTTATAGGAGTACCTCTTATCTAATAGCCTCAAATTCACCGCCGCAAGATTACTGCTCTTTCAGATAATGTTCAAGCAAAAGAGAATCTAGATGGATGTTATTTAAGAGAATTCCGTTTAATGAAATTACTTGAGTTCCCTTCTTTGTTTGTTAGTTTAGGTAATTGTTTCCATCCGTCCAAAACCAATCCCCCTATAACTTCAGAAACTCTGCTCTTTCCTTTAAACGGTGAGCTTGGTTACATAAACTAATCTACTCTTTGTCCTGACCAAAGGGTGGTGGTCTTCTAGTAGAGAACAATATAATTTATAATTATTCCTCCCCAAAGGGGTCACAGACTCTGTATTGCTTTACCTGCCCCCCTGAAATGGCCACAATATCAACGCCTAGGGAAAGGATGGTGATGCCGTGTAAATATGAAGATGGAGAAACTAGCACTGGAAGTTTCTCGGTGAGCAATCCGGCAAAGTCGCAAACGGCTGAGAACGTAGTAGAGGTTGTCTATTACCTCTCCTGGAACGGCCAGCTTGGGCATCCCCATTTTGTGGAAGTCCCAATGTCTTGTCCCCCTCAACTGCTGATAAGAGGTATGGTCACAAAAAGCATAAACACGTCTCAGGAATATATTTAAAATGCATCAGAATCTCTCTCAGAACAAAAGTTTCGGGTTAATGTTTTGAACAATTTTTATTTCAGATGTGATTAACACGTTAAACCGTCGTCGAGGACATGGTATGGCTGACATGTATTCTTGGTCGTTCAAAAGGTAAATATAAATACATAACAAGTTTTGTTGCTAGTAATGATACAATTCATGACGATAACATAAATATATAATGTGGGTGCTTTATCGCTACAGGAGCTACAAGAATGGACATGTATGGCAAGACTTGTGGGACAACGATTACATATACCCTTGTAACGACGACGATCATGATTACATTCTTAAAGGATCACTCCTCACAGGTGCTTCAGTGACACCTCCATCTTTCGACACAATTTCACCATCAACTTCCAGGTCCAGAGTTCCATCTGAGATTCAAAGTTGCACTGATTTAGGTTCGATCACTCCAAGTACAGCAAAAACAAATGTTTCCAGTTGGTCCACATTTGATGACCACCACAATATCTACAATATCAAAACCAGTGCAGAACTGTGGGATAAAGGGTCCGGGGACGAAAAGAACAAAAAAGTGGGAAGTGTAAAACTAGCAACTCTGCTGAACAGAGAGGAGACGGGAACACCAGCAGTGAAGTCTCGCACAAGGGCCTCTACACCTGGCCAGAGAAGCTCCAGAGAGAAAAAAGAGGTTTCTGTGTCTGATGACAATGGGAAGCGCGCAGTCAGAGAAACGCCGAGTATGAGAAAGAAGACAACCACTCCTCTTCTGCTGATGATCCTTCGATGTGGATCAAAGAGGTTCGAAGCATCGCCGGAGAGAAAATCTCGTAGCTATGCTGTTTCTTGAGTTGACTTTGATAAACTTCCCTGTGCATCGAACACAATTTGCCCCAGCTCAGGCGGTAAGTTTCCAATATACCCTTGGCAAAATAATAAGGTTATAATTTAATACATGCCTGTTAATAGATGAGATTTGACTTGTTCCAGAAGGTGTATATTTAATGTTGAGATTGAGCTATTTGCAGTATTATTGGGTTTGCAATGACTCCTTAGAATTTGAAAATACCCGTATCTTCTTTTTAATGATACGACATGTAACAACTCAGATAACAACTCACTTAGATATTTTTCTTATACTCTGCATCTTTTATCCTCAAATTTTTAAAAATCAGAAATTAAACCACCAAGTTAAAAGGTTAAAAATTGTAAAAGTTAAGCTGTCACAAAATTGATATATAATAAAAATTGAATAAAATTTATTAAGTTAAAATATGATTAAAGAATGAAATTTATATTAGTTTATGAGAAGAATAAGAATAGAATTGGGATTGAATGCTTTTCCTTCATCGATGTTTACAGTGTTATATATAATATAGAGAATCAATCAACTCCTAAGGAATAGGAGGTAAAATCAGCTAATTCATGGTAACAGAATATATCCTATCTACAATCAAGATATCATTACATGGCAAATAATAATTTCTTAATACTCCCCCTCAAGTTGGAGAGTGTATGTCAATCATCCCCAACTTGCTTCTCAAAAAATCAAACTGCTCTCTGCCTAATGCTTTGGTGAAGATATCTGCCAACTACAATCTAGTCGAAACATAGCATGGTTTGATGACCCCAGCTTGTAGCTTCTTCCGGACTATATGACAGTCTATTTCAATGTGCTTCGTGCTTTCATGAAAAACTGAATTGGCTGCTATATGAAGCGCTGCCTGATTATCGCAATACAACAATGTTGGTTCTGATAGTAGAACTTTCAAGTCTCGAAGAATGTACCTCAGCCAGGTTAACTCTAAACAAGTATTTGCCATAGCTCGATACTCGGCC
>JANIJH010000225.1:27505440-27531822 GCA_024520975.1 Erythroxylum areolatum | reverse complement strand
GTATACATATATACATACATATATGTATATATATATATACATATATATATATATATTTATTTATTTATTACTTGAAGCAAGATCTCCTATGCTCATAAATAAAGATTTATAAAGATGATTCTGGTGATTTTAGGATGCCCATTGCTCTTTGTTAAAGAGTCAAGCTTAATCTAGTATAAAATTTTTACTTTTTTGAAAATTAATCATCATTTTATTTTGTTTATAATGTTACTTTCATTGTCTTATAATTGCTTGGTGAGACCAATTTGGAAGTAGTGCTCCAACATTGCAAAGGTTTGTAATTGAAATTATGAGTCAATTTGTAAGTACAACAAAAGGTGAAAAGAATTAAAGCACATTTAAATTCATCCATTCCAAAAAAAGAAATATATTGGAACATAAAATATTGAACAACTTGGTATTTGTTCGATGCAATTTAAAGTTTCAGGAAAGGTATATTATTATCATTATTAAGTTAAATATAATTTCTTCTAAATTTTAATAATTTAATTTTATTTGTTTACTAGGATCCTTAATATAACATTTAGTTATATAGATCCAATATGCCTTGACCATATCAATCTTTTAGCCAATGGGGGGTTTTCAAGGAATAGAGTTTGATGAATGAAAGTGACTTCCAAGATAATCTTGGATGAGAAAGTATTGACATGTTAGTTGGTGTAATGAATTTGAATGATAGTAATAGTGAGGGTCCTCTTAATAATAAGGATTTTATATCAAATGAGAACTGAGGAAAATGTGATTTAAGCAGGTATTTGATTAAATGAATTTCCATGAAAATTTTCATAATATGGTCTATCTCTTTTTTAGCTCTCCTGGGAATTGCTACATATGCTAGCCAATGAAGATGTATACTCGTGAGAACTGAAATGATTAAAATGATTCTCACTACATATGATAAGTGTCAGTTCTACCATGCCATTACCCATGATTTGAGTCATTAAATGATTGAGAAGCAATCTTGCCATTTATCCTTATAATGTAGCCTTTGATGAATAGGGAACTTTTTGCTCCATGCACCAACTGCTCTAGGTTCAACCAAAGTAGAGTTCACCTTCATTCCTTCCTCCACGATGCCATATTTGATTGTAAGGTTTTCTTTAGATAAAGTTGAAAAGTCCACATAAGGGAGAGATGATGTGTTGATAGTTGCTTAATTGATTATGAAATTATTTCATAATACTTAACGATTATTGACATAAAATTGCTTAAGATACTCACTTTGACCCATATATGATTTTAGGTACAATTCGAAAGCAAAGAAGTTACAGTGAGTGGAAAGCTCTATATTTTGGCCATTTTTTGAAGATTAATTTTTGCTTATCTTCATGGAGTAAGAAGAAAAATAAGGACAAAAAATTATATAAAGACGCTTGAAAGTTGGTCATGGTTATGCATGTCCCATGCATGAATGTGAGTTCAAATTTAATGGAAAGCATTTAGATTAATTAGTAGAGTAATATGAAGGAGCATTCCACGCCAGAAGAAAATGATGTATCATAAAAAGGTAACTGCTGGGATAAATCACCAAAACAACAACACATGTATGACGTGAACGAGAAGCACAATACGACATCAACATAGGAAGAAAACACAAGGCTGCAAGGTGGATCAAAAAGCAAAACATAGATCAGACATCTACTTTTAAGGTGGATCAAAGAGTAAAATGCTGCGTAAAATGCAGACGTTTGCAAACACAGACAACGTTTGCGTTTAGCCCAGATGTTACGTAGACATTGAATGTGTTTTGCTTAAAACGCACAGAAGACATCAACGAGGTTGAAATGAGGCGTGAATAGTAGTGTGGTCAACATTGTTAATTTGCCAAATCAGTGAATAGTAACGAGAGAGCTACTGGGGTTTTCGGCTGGGATAATTTTCATAGGGCTGAAGCATTTTCTTGGGAGAGACCTATAAAGGGCTAGATTTTCCAATACCAGTTCAGAGGTGACATCGACGCCAACGACCTAGGTTAAGTGTATTTTACTATTATTGTTGTTTCTTTCTCTCACTAGAAATTGATTGTGTTATCCTATGCTAATTGATTTGGACTTTGAGTATGAATAATTAGATTTTCATTATTGTTCGGTTATTTGTGTTTGAACTCATTGAGTATTATGAAATGATAATTTTAATGCGTTCATTGAATCGTTTAATTGCAAACCCATTGCTAGAATCTCGATATAATCTGTAATTATTATATTAAAATTCATGTATAACGACTAATGATTCGTAATCATTAGGGAAAACATGACCTAAGTTAAATAACACATTGTATGTAGTTGTTGCCTTGATTAATCGGTTTTTCTAATTTGTAATACTACTGCCTAATTAAATCTAGAGATCGTATCCTAGGTTATTCAGTAGTTAGGTTTAATTAACGATCGTATTTTGATTAAACACTACTTAAGGGAAAACTCGAGTTAGTTATTAACTCATGATTAATAGTTGCTAGGAGAGGTTTAAGAACAACAAATCCATGAAATATGCTTAATTAGGGTGCAGGTCAAGATTAAACCAATGAACTAGGTCCCTATTGAATTATCCACTTTTATCATTTTTCGCATGTTTTCTTTAATTTGTTTTCATTAGGTTAGTTTTATTTTATTTTCTTATTTCAAAATCAAACACCCCCTTTGGGGAAGGTTCAACTTCTTAGTTTTAAATTTAAACTTCATTGTTAAGTATTAATATTAATTGGAATTATTTAAATAAAAATTTGTTTCTTCAAACAATAGTCTCCAAAAATATTATTTTAAAATGTCATTATCTAAAGTTTCATTATAAAAAGCATTGATTATCTTAAACCTTTTTTATAAATTCTAGTGCTATACCTTTCAAACAACATTTGACATGTCTCTTCTCTTTTTTCTTTACACCTAACATTACTTCTTTTTTACTTTTCTATTGCATTGAGGTTATTAGTTCGATACATAAACACAGAGTGAGTAGTTGTGTAGCGAAAGTGCCTTACAAAGTTGTAACATACATGCATCTTATGTTTTGTAATACTTTTCAACATGTTAAACTTGATATTTATACTAGTAATCACTTATTTAGTCTCGTTCAATTATAGTTATTTTTGATGTATCTCTTATCGTTATTATGAGTGTGTAATTCTCATTTTTTATTACAGTGCTTTTTATTTTTTATTTGATATTGAAGTTGAAAACTATTTCCTTTAAAATAAATACATGATATTTATTGCGTTATTTTTGTTTATTATATTGTTTGGATTATTCTTTATTGTTGTCTTATATTTGCTTCATATTTTGATTTTATGCATTACTTTTTAGTATTGATTTCTTTCTTAACTTTTCCTTTACATATAGGCTTAAAAATCGTATTAAGAGTCATGTATGTCCTCTAGATGTCAATCTTTTTGTTACTCCATCAATCACGTTAACAAATGTTAGCAAATATATCCTTTTAAATTAATTATCTAACTTTTAAAAGTTTGGAAAGTTTTAAAACCTTTAAAAGTTGGACACTTAAGTGTAAAACTTTAAGAATTTTGACATTTTTTAGCTTTTTATCTCTTTTTTTTTATCCTCTTTAAAAGAATAACATAATGAGAAAAAAAGCTCATTCATAAGATACCAAACAGTGGGAGACCGCAAGATAACATTTTATGATATGGTGGCATGTGAAATATGCATCCTTTTTAATAACGGCAAAAGGGAGGTAAGACAAAATGCAACAATAGGAGATAACACAAATTCATAGTGGGAGACAAAAAATAAAAAATAAAAGGAAAAATAAAAGATAACCTAGAGGACATAATTACAATAGGATAAAATTTTAAAATCCTAATGTTCAAAACCTCCCAAAAATTCTAGAAATCTCACTTAATTGAACTTTGAAATTATTTATAACCTTAATAGCAAAAACCTCCCAAAATTTTTTGTAAGTCTAAAATTAAAATCTCCCTAACATAAAAACCACACAATTTTTTTAATTACAACACAAATATCATAATTCATGTTGCAATATACTGTACATTGCAAAAAATTAATATCATCCATACTTTTTATCAATTTTAATTTCTAACTCTACCATACTTTTTATCAATTTTAATTTCTAACTCTAAAATATTATATTTTTGTAACCTCCAAACCAAGAAAACAAAATTGTACACCAATAAGTTGGATTAATAATTACAATCACATCTAGAAAACAAATCACCAAGCATTGGCACTCAAGGTAAACAATTGAATGATGGATTTTTCATTTCAAATTCGTGCAAACAACACTCATGAATTTTGTCTAAAGTGATTTTAGTTGGACTTGGATAAAGTGATTTTAACGTGAGTTCGATCTATGATTATACATCTATTGATTGACTAGGGTTAAGCTCAAAGTTAAATTTACTGCAAATGCATAGTATATCTATAGCTAGCACAGACAAGTATGGGCCGATCCTATGAAGATGGTAAGTACTGGTAGTTACCATTTTTCTATTATCTAGCCTATAATTAAATCTTTGATTTTTAATTAAAAATAAAGCTAAAAAAAGATTGGAAACAAAAATGAACACAGGATAAAGGAAATTACTTAGAAAAATCAATATTAAATAATAGTGTCTAGGTGATGAATCCCCCTAAGAATCATGAAATATTTAATCCTTTATTATGCAATTATATTATTGATTATTCGACTATGAAAGTTCCTACATTATGTTAATATCTCTCCCGAGACTAGTAGCAACTAATTTATCAATTGATTAACAGAAAATTTTCTAGTTAAAACCCCTAGGATTGCATTATCGATTTATGGATTCTGCTATTAGGTTTGATCATAATCTAGAGGATTTAAATCAAACTATCTTTAAGTTTGCATGTAACTCCTTCTAATTATGGTAAATCTATTCATATAAGAGGATTTCTCAATTTTAATCATACGAAATCAAATACAGTAATATTCTTGATATATTAGAATAAGAATAAAATGCATAATTAATTAACAATAAATCAATCAATATAATTGCATTGAATAAGAGATTAAAACATATTGTTATCACAAACTAGGTTCATCAAGCCTAAATGCTAAACATATTTAGTTATTAATCATAGAAAATGAAATCAAAGATGAACATGCAGAAAAAAAACTAACATAAATAAAGAAATCATAAGTCTAAATGTCTCTTTCTCTTCTATTGGATCTTCTTGCAATTTTGGATTTGATGTAGCTGTCTATTAGATCTATTGATGTTAACTTCGTGTTTTCCTTGTCCCTTGATCATTATCTTCACCTCTAAATGTTGTTTACTATCTAAAACTACTTAATAATTCGTCGCTCCTTTGTTTTCTCTACTCATGTCCTTTTATAGTAAAAATTAGGGTTTCTGGGGCATTACTTACAAGGGCATATTAGAGACTATGTATAATCAAAAACACCTGAATTTGTGATTTCACATGGACACAGAGACTCACACAAGCAACATACACGACTGTGTATATTAAGATACACGAGTGTGTAACTCCTCATGATCAGAAATCAAATTCTTCAATCTTCACATGTTTACAAAGACTAACGTTGTCACTATACACATTCGTGTAGGTACTTAGCTGGTTCAAATCTTTGTTTTATATCATATTTTCATTTGAATTTTTTCCTTTTGGTTCCTGAAGGCAGTTATAACCTACAAATGCACTTAGAGTGAATTAAGTGTCCAATATACAAAAAAATATAAATTGTCAAGTGAAACATGTTAAATATGGATGTATAGTTATAGTCAAATTAGCATCTATCATTTATGGATTAGCTTATTTGGGTCAAGTGATGTGGGCTATACTATATGAGTTTTATATTGTTCCATGTGTGTTCGTACTTACCATTTGTACATCACTATTAATTAATGTATAAAAGTATCAAACAAGGCCTTTTTTTCTATATAGGAGCTTGTTTAAGTCTTTGCTTCTTAGATGAATATCATGTTTATCCTATATTATTTCAGAAGTGATTTAAGTATCTTTTTCATCAACTTAATATTGGGGTTGGTCTTATCAAAACCTTTTAAAACATTTATAATGTCAATGAACAAGTATACATGTCGAAAATTGATTGATCATGCCTTGCGTAAGATAATTTATAATGATGAAATATCATACTTACTTTATCATCTTTTACTTAATTTTGATCCTATATGTAACTTCTAGTGTATGCAAAATATCATGTACAATTTTTTGCATTGAGATCTACTACATTCATTCATACCTTGTGCACATATTATATCTTTATATAGTTTTGACATTCACCAGTAATTTTTTTATCATTTGAGTTTCATTTAACTTTTAACTTGAGAATCATTTTGGTTACATCATTTTTATAACAAATTTTATGGAAATTAGTGGAACTTCTTCAAATATGAACCATAAATCAACTATTAGTGCTATTATAAAGATTATTATTCTAGTTTCTAATATAAATAATCATTATTATCAAAATAAGCTTTTAGTTTAAACCTTTTAGATTGTGAATAACCTAATATGTACTAATATCTCTATTTTATCTTTGCTAGATAAAAATTATGAAGTACCTAAATATCTTATGTCAAAACTAGGGGAACAATTAACAAGTATGAATAATTCAATGTAATCAAGTAAATGAAAGAAAAGGAGAAAAGTAGAAAAATAAAAGCTTCAATTTTGAAGTAGTAAGATTCCTCTTATTTTTACGTCCACTTTTCAAGTTGAGCTTGAGAATGAAATCCACCGTCAAATGTCCTTCAATGGGTGAAGATCAAATTTCATTGATAATCTTCAAAATTTTGTATAAGAACTGATAAGTGTAAATTGCATCATATTTTAGGGCTTAGTTTGATATGAGTTTAACTATTAATTCAATCATTTAGTATGTGTTTAGGTTAGAATTGTGTTAGTTTGTTCATTATTTGTGTTTTAGGTGTTTTATGGGTTAGTATAAGTCTTTGAGCTTAAATATTATGTTATTGAGGTACCTTGATGTGTTTACTAATATTTCAGGGTCAATATCGAAGAACAGAGAAGTTTTCAGACAGGACACAAGCGTGACAGACGTACCAAAGTTGGCCACGATCGTGACAAAAGCCCAAGACATGACCCACGATCATGGCAGAAACCCAGGAAATGGCCTACGATTATAGCCTACATCGGGTAGATGCACTAACACTAAAAAACGTTAAGTTCTGAGGGAATTTTTGGACCTTTCAAACCACGAAAAAATCCTAGTGTTGCTTAGAACACAAAAGGATATTTAAAGAACAAGAAAAAGAGGCAGGAGGAGCTTTTGCATCAACCACCTTGAGAAAGCTTAGAGAGAAATCATCTAGAGATAAAGGAAGAGAAGAAGGAAGAGAGAAGAGGAGAAGACGCTGACTCAACGTACTTCCCGTATTAAGAGTTTCCTGATATCGCTAGCTCCCATCACTCTTTCATATTGTATTTCCTATTTAATTTCAGTTTATTATTATATGGGATTAGAATAAATAGTTGATAATAGGATCTAGAATGTTAATGATGTTTTAAACTCACCTTTGGAATTTTAATCTTGAATTAATGAAATCTGATTGTTTATGTGTTTATTGGATTTGTTGTGATTTAATTCTATGATTGCATAATTCGATAATAAACTGAGAGGGTGAATCGAATAAAAAACGATTAAATTAGGCTAACAAGAGTTAGGTGCTTTAATAGAAATTAGAATTAATTTAAATAGGTAAATTATGCGAAGAGAGATCTTGTATAGGTTTCCGATAGTTTATTAGAGAACTTCAGAACCAATTAAGGTTTTGGATAGGTTGTAAATTGAGAAATTGCGACCTGCATAATCTGATTAATTTAGGATTAATGGTTATAACTTAAAAGAGAGTAATAAACCCTAGGAGCGTCTAGAAGTAACAATTCAGTAATTCATAATCAGTTAGGTTAGCATTAAGGATAAGTAAAATCCCCTTTCTCTCAATTGGTAATTTCCTTATGTTGATTCTTAGGTGTGTTGCAATTGCTTAATATTAGTATATTCATTTTTTTATTTTTAATTTGATTGATTGAATTGAATCCTCGTTTTTAGTTTTGTTGCATTTTGTATTTTTATTATTGTTTTTGGCCTTAGATTTTAGGATTAAATTAACTCATTCCTTGTAAGATCGACACCTTTCGTACTACGTTAACAAACCGTGCGCTTGCGGATTATCGGAGGTAAATAATTAAAACTTACACACAACTAACACTTGATTAAGAACTCATTAAAAATCACACTCACTCTTAAAAGCTATTACACAAGCTTAACAACCACTTTTATAAGGTGTGTCCCAATATCCTACCATATTGCTTAATCTTATTATAATTCTTAGCTCTTAAGAAATATGGCTTAAATATTTCCTTTTGATCACCAATTTCCTATTATTATTTATAACCTACACATCATATTCATACTTATAAAGGCTCAATTAGTCGATAGTGTCAAATGCTCCTTCTAATGTAGAAAAAACTAGCATTCAATTGACTTGTGTAAAGGGTTGGTCAGTCAGTTACCTTAATAAGTTGGTCGCCCTAAGTAACTTACCTTATGGATTGATTTGGTCAATTGAAAAACCTAAAAGCATTTCCATCTTTCAATGATTTTACCTAATTACCCTTTGCCTAGCTGACCTCTTCAAGACCTCTTAAAACTTCATCTTTGTTTTCTAAAACTTGATTTTTGATATTACATGACTTCCATACAAATCAAATTTATGCCTTTGTTAACATAAACTCTTGATTAAAACTTTCTAGAGATTTCCATGTTACTTACACAAAGTCATTAACTTTTTCTTTTGACACTCAACATTAGTTCAATATTATATTAGTAACAAATATTTATTTTATTATCAAAATTCAAGTTAAAATCACCTTAACTCAACAAAGAGTATCAACATTTATTTTTGACTTAGTTCAGCGAGACTGCAATTCAAAATAAAATGGGATCTATCATAGCCCCGTTTTGCTTATTTATTAAGTTTCATCAACCTAACCATGGGCTTCTTTTTCTTTTTTTTTTTGACATGCCCCTCGACCAAAGATATTTAAAATCTAGTACACTTCCTATTCATTTGTTGGATTTTGGCGGATCCTATTTTGATGTCACTTATTTGATGTAAAGACTATAATTTAATTAAAGAGAAATCAATCCATGCTTAAGCAAGTATATTGCCAGTGACATTATTTTTCATAGAATCTTAAGATATTGTGTTATGTGCTGCTTTTTCCATATAAATTTTTGACACCTTCATTTTTAGCATCCATGTATATGTTTCTAAAAAAATAAAGATAATAAAATAAAAAGTGCTAAACCTTTTTATATATATTTTTACTTCACTATCCAACATTTTAAATTTTTCTGTTAACTGTCCAAAATTTTAAAGATTTGATAACTTAATTCAAAAGGTTATCTTTATTTGCTAATGTGATTGACAAAGTACATAAAGACTAAAGTTTGGAAGGATTACGTGATATCTTCTTCATATAATTTTCGAGCATAAAATAACTGACTACATTTTGAATACATAGCCATTGATTTATTTGTGCAACGAGCCTACAGGTTGACAAAGATGAGGAGCCACGTTGCCTTTTTAAATATCAATGTCAATCACATTAGTAAAATGTTAATGGAGACAATATTGTAAACTAAGTTTTTCGATTTTTAAAAGTTCAGACACTTAATTAGTAATTTTAATATATGGATAGTAAAATAAAAATATAAGAATTTGACACTTTTTAATTTATTATTCCTATATGTGTGTAATAATCTCATTAATATTAGCAATGTGGAAGTTCAAAAAGGTTAAGAAAAGATACTATTCAAGAAAAAAAAAGATAAATCTCTTCTCTCTTTATAGATGCTAAGTTAAATTCTTGAGATCATTATTAAAGGAGGAAAAAGAGATCAATCTCCCTCTTTGTCTAATTAATTTTTTTCACTTCAACTTTATTTTGAAGTAATTTTTTCATTTTTATTAATTCATTTTATATTATTGATGAAATTTAAGTATCTTTAAATACTTTACGTTTGTGTTATTACTGTTTTTTTTTGGGTCAATATCACACATATAATAGAAATGCTTTATTACATTATCTTCTTTAGAAATTTTTATTCGAGAGAAAAAAGTTTCATACTTACTTTTAGCTTAACAATAGAAATGCATACTCGTAATCCGTTGATATGAGCAAAACATCTATGAAACATAACTGGATAAATACTAAAGTCATCTTAAAACACTTAATTGTATAGTAATAACAGATTGACATGACGATTAATATTAGTAACTAGTGAGGACTTATTTTAACCAAATGGTGAAGGTTCAACTTCTTTGTTTTAAATTTAAATTTCATCGTCAAAAGTATTGGTCATATTAAACTTTTTTATATTTTCGGCAACTTTTGACGTCTCTTTTACTTTTTTTTTTATTGCATTTACATTGAAGTTATTTGTCGGGTACATAAAGTATAAACACACGGTGAGTAATTAATTAACATACATGTATTTTATGTTTTATATTTCTTTTTAGCACGTTAAACTCAATATTTATATTAATAATCACTCGTTATATTGATTGTATTGTGCTCTATTTTTATTTCATAGTTGATTCATATTTTAATTTAATGTTTTTTACTTTCTGCTAAAACTTTTTTTTTTCTTTGAAGATATCAATGTACTTTGCTTATAGTAATAGGTGCTTGCTCATTAATGAAATTACCATAAGATGTGAGTTGTGGTTTACCCATTAACATGACCAATGTTTGCTGTGAAAAGGTTCGTCTACCTTAAATATCATATTAGCTTACGTATCCAAACCAATATAAGCCTGCCACGTTGTGAACTGGTTTCAAAAGCCCCTGCAGTCAAAGAAACCTCTTCTCTGAACCGAAATCAAGCGCAACGACAGCGTCCACACGCCACGTGTACGGGCGTGGCAGTCATATGATATAATATTGATTCATTTCATCAGTGCTGCGCAACACTAGAGGGCAAGACTCCGCTTCTCCCATGCCTAAGTCTAGCACTCCCCTCCACTCTCCAAGCACACGTCATTCTAAAAGCATAGCACAGAAAAAGAAGGAAGCACTCACTCTTTTTGTCCTCAGCAATCTCTCAGGCGATGTCTCCGGCGAAGTTACCCTTCCTCATGGATACATCTGGTCTCCGTTGCTATGCCTTGTTTACTTTACACTCTATCATAACATTCCTGTGGAGCTCTTCTCTTTATTAGAAACGTAGACTTTTGCTTTCTCTGGATCATCAATCGCATGTTGTTAGCAATCGAAGCTTGATTTGATATTTGATGATTTGAAATGTTAGGTATTGCTATATTTGTGCAGATTAGTGATGAAACAGCTCCTAGTCCGGGTTTTGCATGGTTCGACATTCGACTCTAACAATGGGTTATGGCAGTGTAACGTTGTAGTAAGCGACCTTCTTGTTTTCATGGCTTGAGCTAGGTTCACTTTGAAACGAGTTCACTGACTTTTTGGAATAAAAAAAATGGTAGGCGTTGCAACTCGTATATACAACTTTTAGGATGCAAATGTTGTATTAAAATTTTCGCGTTTAAAGTGCAAATTTATATTATGTAGATTATTACGCTTTTGATGATTTAATTTATACCGATGACGACTGTTTGTCTGTTTCTGCTCTGCTGGGTAATACTTTTACCTTGTTTTAATTTAATATGTTTTTGGTGTACATGGGGACATGCTGATCGTAAATTTCAGTTGCATACGAATTTGTTGGGGCCTATTTAAAAGTATCTGTACTTATCATACTTATTTACTCTATTTTGCTGCAATAGATCTTTACTGTAAATATGCAGCGGTAGATAATTTCTAGATGGATATCCTTTTGCTAATTTTTCCTTCTTCTTGATTGTGAAATTGCTACATGGTGGTTTTATTGATGATCTTGTGAGAGCTATCTTAATGCTTTAAGTCAAGGTGGAAAGAGAGTAGTTGCTGGAATTTGCACAACCTGAATATT
Source organism: Erythroxylum areolatum (assembly GCA_024520975.1). Taxonomy (NCBI): domain Eukaryota; kingdom Viridiplantae; phylum Streptophyta; class Magnoliopsida; order Malpighiales; family Erythroxylaceae; genus Erythroxylum; species Erythroxylum areolatum. Next base: position 27,519,810 of record JANIJH010000225.1, on the reverse strand, counting down.
GATTACAGAGCTGATAACCAGCTTACTGGTCTACTTTGTTTTGTTAGTAATCAAATAGCCAAGGTTCAAATAGTTGTTTACCATGATAGACTGAGGATTCTTAATTTTCAAATGGCTTTAAACTTTTGAGGATTGGCTGAAAGGAGAGAAGATAATTTGGTTAAACTAAGTAAACCATTTCAATGTCCTCGTGCCTGTATATTTAACACACATTTGGCCTTGTGGACATTGTTTTAGAAAGATGTTGATGGTCCCTATGGCAGTGTTGAACGTTCTATAACTAACGTAATTTCTCAAATACGTACACTCCTAAAGTACCACTAGAGATTTGAATTCATTACACGATCTGCTTCACTTGTTGAACATGAAATCATTATAGTTTCTAGTTCAACAACTTATAAATGATTCACAAAGAACCTCTCCAACTCATTTGAACCAAAATCTCTTTAGAAGTGTATGCAAATATGGTATACAACTTTAAAATTCATTCAAGGTAACTCTAACTCTCAATCTGCATCTTATTTCTTTTTCAAAGCATTAAGAACTCAAGAAAGCTCTTGATTGTTTCTTCAACTACTGAAATTTAGACTAGCCGTTGGCCTAATAACTCTAGCATTTAATTGGCAAAACTAATAAGTCTAAGATGAGTTGCAAGTGCATGAGTTTTCTTCACTTAGGTCCCAACCAGCATAACACGGGTTCCAGCAAGCTGGGCATGAATTGAAATGGCAATTCTCTCGAATGCGTGTCACACTGTTAGTTCTTTGTTACTTCAGGAATTCCCATTTGTATCGAACCTCTTGTTGAGTGACCAGTTCCCCACTTGTACTATCATTTGGCTTGAACTATTTATCATGGATGAATATAATTTCACTTGCCCAAAAAAGAAAAAACTAGTTGTTATAGCTAAATTTGCACCTGATCCGGTTAATCAGATATCATGTGGGTAACATGATACCTAAAAACACAAAAGTTCCAGTTGCAAGATGTGCAATTAACTACCCGCTGTGGGTTGCCTGCACGTAACTGGAAATTATTTTTCAATTTAGTACATTTAAAAGACTATCCAAAACCAAGCAGAACCTTTTTAAGTTAATGTTTTTAAGGACATCATTACTATTGTATATCCTCTTAATTCAAGAATTATATATACAAGTTCAACCCTTTAATTGCAAATGACACAAAAGTGAGTTGTAAGAAATTGAACAAATGGGGATCTTCTCACTTCTTAACTGGATTTGCATTCGTCTCAATTTGATCTTATCCTTGTATGAATTGCTTCCATCTTTTGATCCCATGATTTAATTTTACATTCAAAAAAGGATGAAATGATTGTTATTTAATATTTTATTGTCATCAAGGTGTAACAAAGACCTATATGTGAGAATACATCCCTCAAGTTAACTCTGCTTTTATTTATTGGATTTTCTTGGAATGAAAAGTTTGATGCCATCTTCTTATATTTTTGTGCTTATATAATTTCTTTCTAAACGTAAGATAGTTTCGGCCACATTATGTTACTGATGACAACTGACATCATCACCTAGACATGGCTTTTTAAATCTGGACTATTGTGCTGGAACATATGTGTCATTTTAAGCATATACTTTAACTGACTACAACAGATTTTTGTTAGGTACTAATATTGATTAACTCGCTTTCTTAGTTGTCCTGAAATCTGAAAGCACACCTGCAGAAAATCTTTCTCAACTCCATGAATATCACTAACTGTTGTGATACATATATTCAGTTATTTGGCTTTCATCTAATTTGCAGCATTTTATTCTCAGAGTTGAGAGAATTGTAAAAAAGGTGACTAGTTTTCATGTCCTAAGCAATCCTGTTTGTCTCAATGCATTGGATCTTGTGAATATCAATTCTTGGATTATGCTATTGGTTACTCTGCTTGATGTGAGGTTATGATGTAATGAGGTACTTAGTCTTTGTATTTGCTTTGTCAATCTTTCTAGCAGAAAAGCTTTTGGATGTCAAGAGATGTTGGGTGCCTAGCCGATGGAGAGATGGGTTGTGATAGCTCCTCAAGGATTGAACCAAAACGAGGTCAGTGGTTTATGGATGCCACTGGCGCTGGACCAGAATTGCTTAGTAACAAAAGGCAAGCAATTGAAGTTGTTGATAGGCCGGCTTTGGGAAATTCCCTCATGAATGTTTTTCCATGGCACAGTAACTCCAGTTTTCAGTCAGTCTCAGGGCAATTCAGTGACCGTGTGTTTGGATCTGAGATGATGGGGAGTATAAATGTGGTTGATAGGAGCTTTCCTTCTGTAGGTTTTGGAAATATGAATGCCGGAGGGAAAGATTCCGATGATCAATATTGTGGCAGCTCTTCAATGGGCTTGTCTGTGTCTCAGAGAATTCAAGCTCCATCTGGATGCCTCAATGTTGGTGGAATCAGAAAGGTTAAGGTCAATCAAGTTAGGGACTCTAGCAGGGACTTTGTACAGTCCTATCGTACAGGAGAAAGCAATGCATATTCAGCCGGCACAAACTATGATAAGAATGACAACGATGCTATGTATTTGCACGCAACTTATGGCAATGAAGACAGAAATGATATGTCAATTAGCCCAACCTTTGGTAAGGCAGATGCCAATTTTATTTCCATGGGCCTCTCCAACAAGGCTGATGCGAATTTCACATCAATGCCTCATAATTTTAACAAAGGTCACAGTGTTTTATCAATGGGTCAACCATTTGAGAAGGTGGAAGGTAATTTTATTACGATGACTCCATCTTACAGAAAGGGAGAGAATAATGTCATATCAATTACTCCTTCCTATTATAAGGGTGATGGAAATTTCATTTCAATGGGCCCAATCTATGATAAGGGCGATGGAAATTTCATGTCAATGAGTCTTTCATGTAGCAAGGGAGAAGATAATTTTATATCGAGTGGTCCAACCTGTGATAAGGTGGATTCCAACATTACATCCATTAGCTCTGGCCAGGATAAAGTGAATTCCAGCATACTCTCCATGGGTCATAACTTTAACAAGGTTGATGGGAATACTATATCTTTTGGAGGCTTTCACGATGAACCTGAGACAAATTCTGGTTGTATTATTAGTGGCTTCGGTGTTTCATTGATTAATCAAGACTCTGCTCCAGATTCGGAAGTACAGAGCCAAAAAGGTTTAGTTAAATCAAATGCAGAGCTAGTTGCAAATAGTGCTTCAAAGACCAAGAATAAAGAGAAGATCACTAGGAAGGTTCCGCCAAACAACTTCCCTTCAAATGTCAAAAGCTTGTTGTCGACTGGCATGCTTGATGGGGTTCCTGTCAAGTATGTTTCATGGTCAAGGGAGGTAGGAGTTTGTTTCTTACTTGTGAGTTGACCGTTCATATATAGAAATAATATTTAGTTTTGGATACGGATCAGTATTTCCTCTTTTGAAACATATTACCCTTCTGCTTGGCAGAAAAGTCTTAAAGCAAAAATAAAGGGGACTGGGTATCTATGTAGTTGCAAGGACTGCAACAGCTCCAAGGCAAGCTTTCTTTTTATTTATGTGACTGGTTTAAATTAGATAATTTTGGTCGAGAAACTTACCAAATTAGAAATGTTATGCAGGTACTGAATGCTTATGAGTTCGAACGTCATGCTAACTGCAAGACAAAACACCCAAATAACCACATATACTTCGAGAATGGAAAGACCATTTATGCTGTTGTTCAAGAGCTTAAGAACACTCCTCAGGAGATGCTGTTTGATGCAATACAAAATGTCACTGGGTCACAAGTAAATCAGAAGAATTTCCGAATCTGGAAAGGTCAGTCCTGTCCTGATACAATTTGCATGATCATATTAACTCATTTATGATTTTGTCGTTGTCTTTGTAACAAGTACATGTCCTGCTCACCTTTTACAGCATCATATCAAGCTGCCACCCGTGAACTTCAGCGAATTTATGGGAAGGATGAAGTCGTCTTGCCGTCTTTGGATTAAATGCATTTTTCTGGGATTTGGGTGGTATATTAATCTGTGCATAGCAGCAGCATGTTCCTTTATCTTAGCTTTAATTTTCATTCATTTCAAGGATATAAATTCTATTTATTTAGCCTTTGATCTTCTATAACTAAAATCTTAAAGCGTTCATCATTTGTCTGGCAAGGTGATTTTAATTTTTGCGACTCCTTATGCACGGTAATGGTTGGGCCTTCTCCATGTTATTAGAAGATACAAGCCCCAATATATGGTGCTAACTGAGGTAACGGCAGACAGCTTATAGTCGTGGAGTTTGTTTCTTCTAGCAGTGCCGTTTTATTTGTGTTCCAGAATCTCGAGGAAGAGTGATCAATTAATTCCAACCCTGCTATCCCCGTTCAAATTCCAAAATCAAAATTGACCTGTGAGTCTTTGGGCTCAAAGAATCAAAACAATTGCTCATGGTTCTTAAACGAAATTCTTAGATTGAGGGAAGAAATTCCGTAGCATATAAATTGTCAAATTGGGGTAGGGGATTTTTTTTTTTATATGATATCATAACAGGTCAAGTTAAGGGGCATTAATTCATAATTAGTTGGCAAGATCATTATTGGGAAGGTTTTCCTTAAGAGAGCTAAGCTTCATGAAATAATTAGAAATGACAATTAGATACTCTCTCAGAAGAATTTAGACTTTTGCCCAGTTTTCAATATATAAGTCTAAGGAATGATTTATACTTATGGGATGGGATACTTGTATCAGAAATTATTATTAAGGAAGTTAAAAAGCAGACGGATGGGGCAGTTACAAGAGTAGGATGATATTTCTTGATTTAGAGTAAGGTTCATAGACCAAATGTAAGTTTTCTCCTTTGACTAGCTATGTAGAGCAGACTCAGCATTATGGATAGATTGAATTTTCTATCCTTTTTTAAGATTTGTATTCTTTGCAACCTAGAGGATGAGGCTAGAACTTTTAGGCTAGATTTGTATTCTTTGCAAACTCGAGTATGATTTGTAAGATTTGTATTCTTTGCAACCTTGAGTGTGATTTCTCTAAGGAGGTTTAAGCTAGAATTTTTAGTTTATGTGACCCTAATATTAATTATTGTAGCCTCACTGATATCTTATTGGGGATATCTTAACTGCATATCTCTAAATATGATAGGGATATTCTTATGGTTGCTATTACTGCTTGTCTTCAAACAGTTTGAAATGAGAGAAACAATCGAAGGTTAAATGAGAGATCTAACACTCTACTCTCTCTTATAGAACTCTATCGTTAACATTAGGGAACAATTGATTATAAATCAGTTGGATCTACATTATAGCATAGGACTGCCTCTTTCATGGAGAATATAGTTTTCTATGTTTATTCATCGATCACGGTATTCTATAAGGGGTTTATGCAATCTGGGTTACAGAAAAGAACATAGTTTCTCATGCATAGCTATTTCTGGGTTTCAAGCAAATTCTTGAATTCATCTACTCATAAAAGGAGACTATTTGAGATTAGAAGGAACCTGACTCACATTTAGGTATCAGAATGTATTATGACGGATCTCCTTCAGATTTACCACCTCACTAGTTGAGTCTTGTATGAAGGTTCATTATTGTCCCCTCTAGACAACTGATATTAATACGTCGTGCGTTAATCTTTAGAAATTCACATAATCTTAAAGTTGAAGTTGCTCTCGAGTTGAATATGCATACCTGAGATGAGATTTCCCTTTGTGCGGAGAGGCGATGCTGTAGCAACTATCGCATCGTTTTCGTAGTGTCGCGCCTTCAGAGCGTCATCCTCCTCCTCCCCAATTGAGTAGTTGTCTGAAGCTTAGAGAAAAGAGATGGTCGTTTTACCATAATTATTGAAATGACATTGCATAAACTTCTATTTAGTTTTTCTGAATGTCGCCGTTTGTTCTACTGTGTGCTTAGTGTTTCTAGTTGTTTTATCTCGCATGAAAGAGCCCTCTCCATAGATGCACAATATTTTATTTCTCTTTAATGAATTTTTTAAATTCTAAAAAAAAAATCAAGAATACAAGTTTGAGAGGGAGGGGAGGCAACTTGGATTCAACAAATTACATAGAATCCAAAATTGTCTTTGAACTTCAAGATTTAGGATGGATCTGCATAGATAAAAAAGAGCTTTCTTACCAACCGAGAAGGGCCACAAAACAAAGCTAAAAGGTCAAATTGAACCTAAGTTTTTAACCAAAATTTAATTTAAAATTGAACATTTTAATATGGTATAAAGGATTTTAAAGTTTAAAAAATATTCAAAAAAAATCTTGACTTAGCATCTCTGTCAACTCTTCATTATTAAAAAAAAAAGTGACATTACTTATTAATTTTTTATGAATCCTATGATGTGTATATCCTACAATCAATATATATATATATATATTATTATGATTATGGTGAAGATTATTATTATTACGGTGAAGATGATTATTATTATTATAATAATAATATCTTCACTTGTGCAGTAAGCAGAGCGTATCAGTATCAGAACTCTTGACATGTGAAGAGAGTGCTACAGCCAATGAATGATAATGACCTCTCGCTTGCTAAGGTTAAGCCTCTCAGGGTCTAGGTTCCCAACTTGGTCAGTCACTTGAAACAATTCGAAGGGAAGGCCCAACTTTTGAGCAAAATTAGACAAAATGCTTGTCTTCGGCCCCTAGAATGTGCCCAGCCCCGTAAGAGGTATGAATGGAGATCCACCTGACTTAGAAGCTAAAATGTGAAAAAAGCCAGGCCGCTACAAGTGTTGCATAATGTCCAGATCTACGATGTGCACCTCATCTCCCTCTTCGAAAGCATTTTGTAAGGCCTGATTTGCAGTAAAATAAAGACCTTGATAAAGGGACTAATTCTATTGAACACATGGAAAGCTGAGACCATCTTTTAAGCATAGGTTGAGGAAATGATAATACCGAAGCATATATTCTCAGGCATGAGTTGACCAACCTCGCTAAACTTTCCTCTGGGAAGCATGTTGCTATTCACCGTGTTAACATTCCAAAGGGCGTGGAGAGCTCTAATATCTTAAGCAACAACTTGTTTGCTTCTTTATAATTATCGATGTAGAATGCCTCAGTGCATTAATTGAAGAAGTAAGGTGAGGAGGTGTAAGCCTTCATCGTCTCTCTTCCATTAATGTTGTAGTTCTTCCTATTTTTCCCTAGTACTAGTACTGGCACTAGCTCTAGCTCTAACTAACGTTGGCATTACTAATTGTTCTGTTTCAGAAGACGAAGATTTCTTAATTATTGGAAGTTAGAAGAAGCGGTGTAATAGAAGTAAAAGATGGGCTTTGTGCTTGTTATTGTTAGTTATAATGATCTTGAACATGAATATAGGCTTATTGTTGCTGGTGTTGATTGTTACCTACTTGTTATATTGGTGGTGGCATTGATGGGCAGTTATAATGACGAACGATGGGGGAATTAGCACCAACAGTAGCCAATGGGAAGTAGGATGAAGATGTAGGGGCATTGTTGTTGTCAAGATGAGGAGTAAGGGAAGAAATAGTAGTAGTAGGAGTAGTGGAAGTAGTTTAGGGTAGAGATTATAAAGGCTTTGAGACACAAGCACGACTACTTCTTTCCTTCTCCTATCCAATAAACTATTACAAGAGTGGAGCTATGAGAGCTTGAAGCCTATACTCGAAGAGGGAGGCGAGGCTAGGATTGCTAGGGTATATAATCTCCCTCACGTTCTAAATGAGTGGAGGGATGGAGACAGTGGACCTATGGATAATACTGTTGTTACTACTGCTACTTCATATAGTAGCAGTGAAAGAATGAAAGCTAATAACGTTGTTGATATTGTTGATGTTGTTGTCTGAGAGCACATATATGCTCATGTTCATGCTCGCATTCATCTTGCTATTGTTTATCTTACGGGAAATCCTTCGACTTTGGTTGTTATAACACATTTTCATCGTCTCTGAGCCCGTTCTCTTTCCTACCATCTTTCCAATTTCTGCTATAGCTTTATTGGGATCATTGACAAGGAGGTTGATTGCATTATAGGTACTATTGTCATTGCTACAGCTGAGGAAATCATTTGTCAATGACCTGGGGTTGTTGTCCTTGCCAGTTGTATCAACTTGATTATCAAGAAACAAATTAATTAGAGGCAACCATGAATTGAGAATGACAATAAATGAATATAAGAAAAATGCAACTGGTGATGTCTGATCTAATGTTTCATTTGTCTTAAAAATGAAAACAGGAAAGAAAAACTGGTACAAGACTTGCAAGTAAGTGAATGATGTGTTAAAAACGTTACGGGTAATTTTCATCTTTTTCACATAGGATCGGATATTACATATGGTATGAGACTCACAAAAATTAATAACTAATATCAACCATTTTTTTATGGAAGGATTGACAGAGAGATTTAAGTTGGAGTCCTTTTTGAACATTTATTAAACATTAGGTTCTTTCTATACGTTTAAATTGAATTTTAGTTAAAACTTTATAGTCTAATTTACCCATAAAACAGTGTCTATTCTCTTGTTAGAAGTTGGACATTGCGCTTTTGTAATATATTCTCTTAAAAGGGTGGCTTCAAGTTAGGAAGGGCCTTTCCAAGACTATTCTTTGTCAAGCATTAAAAGGCAAAAGCATAAATACATAAGAATCGACCCAACTTCCAAACATGAATTGTCTGCTTACTATTCTCAACATTCATATAGCCATTTTCATGATTGGAAATCAGTTCAATCATTTCTAAACATAATGCATAACTATTTCCCCTGATTAACCTTTTCTCCAACAAAATATGCTGATCCTCTTGTAATTGGAATTTCTAACCAACTTCACTAATATCTTAAAGCTCTTATTTTGAATATATTTTTATTTTTATTTCGTAATAGTATATATCATAACTTATATATTTATGTTTTCAATTCCTATTAGTTACATAATTTAATAATGCTCAAATTTTATTATCATATTTGGAATATTTTTTTAGATGGTATACAAAATTTGAACCTACTTTCTATTTATGATGCTTCCTACTTTTCAAATTTAAAAATAATTTCCTTATCATTTTTTTTATTTAAAATTCTATGAACGTTGTCCTAGATCGTTCTTAAGATATGTCCAAAATAATAGCTAATGCTAATCAATATTCAACACTGAGACGTAAAAGATTTAGCTGCTTTTTTATTTTCCAAGTCATTAAAACTTCGCTAGAGAAAGTTACTAACCAATTAACTCTCTTCATTTACTGAGATGACTATTCTAATTAGTATCAAAATAAGCATATATCTAAATGACATGTAGATGGAAGAATAAATGCTTTGAACGGTAACCTTTGGGTATTAAGTGTTTTATCCTTCTCTCTCTAATTTTCCCTCCCATTCCTTTCACGTCATCCCCGTATTACAAATTTTGGTGAATGGAAGATAAACAGAGCTTGACCTGGAGTCTGCAGGAATTAACTAAAATTCGGCAAAGAGATCATTTATGGATCATATTTTGTCAAATCATACCTCCATCCACCACCCCCCATTGGTGAGTAGGCTTGACATTAGGTAAAAGTTGGAGGCCAAGCTTCATCTAAAATTTTACTTTCATCGATTTGATCTAAAGTCTGACCAGGCTTTATTTTCGGGCTTAGACTTGACCTAAAGCCCGACTAGGCTTATAGTGTTTAGTTTGAGCCTAAATTCAATTGGACTTGGGTAGCCTAAAATTTGATTGGGTCATACTAGTCTTCATTAATTTTTTAATGTAAAATTTTAAAAGATATCATTTTACTCAAAAATAACATCATTTTATTTAATATTTTGAAAATTATGCTAGATTAGGCTTAAGTGGCCCGAGCCTGAATCTGACTCAAAACTAAAAAACTAAAATAAAAACTACTTAATGTCATTTTACTTAAAATAATGTTATTTTACTTAATATATTGAACTTTGGACCCAATCAGGCTTAAGTAGCCCGAGTCTAAGTCTAACTTGAAGCCTAAAAATTAAAATAAAACATTTAAACATGTCCTAAAGTTCAATCAACTTCAGTTGACTTGAAGCTTGATTGACCCAAATTAAACATGATTAATATCTTTTTTAATTTAAAATTTAGGAAACACCATTTTACTCAAAATGGCGTTGTTTTACTTGATATTTTTGAGTTTCAAGCAAGGTTGAGCTTAGACAACCTAAGTTTGAGTTTGGCTCGAATCCTAATTTTTTTTAAAAAAGAGCTCAAGCCTAACTTAAAGCCTGAACCACTCGGGTTAGGCAAAACTTACCATCCTTATCAATTAGTTTTCTACTTTTGATAACCTCCTCTTGCTTCTTAGATTCTCCAAATATTGTTACAAAGGAAAAATGTATTTTTATCTTAATAGTCGGAAGCTCTCTCAACCCTAAGTTACTTTCTTCTTGACAAAACTTCCTTGCCACACATCTAAGGTCTACTGACCTTGGTTCTCACTCCCTTATTGCTCAACCCCAATCTCAAGACTTAAAAGCTTGTGAAATCCCCTCGTATCCTCTTCCTACCTAATTTCCAGTTTATGCTTACCCCATTACAACCCAAGGTCCTCTAAGAAAAACTTAGAGTTAGGTTATAGGGGGCTAAGCCCACTTAAAGACTTTGAAATACTTCCCTTATGGCGGAGATGGTGAAGAGTTGGTGTTTTCTCCCCTCCAGAGATAATTTAAGCAAGGTTTAAAAGATGGAACTATTCTTTAATAGGCTATTTTATTGAAAAAATGTTAGTGTTATTATTTGCCTAAAAAACTTATGTGCAAAAGATATTAAAAATAAGGCCTTGGCATGTTATGGAGAACCCTCTAGTGTTGCAAAGATAGAGGTCAGGATTGAATTTCAATAGCATCAAGTTCATCCCTATTTGGATAAGTTTTCATAATATTTTTATAAGATAGTGGTCCATAACAGGACTTAGTTACCTTACAATTTTTATAGGAAAACATCTATGTTTAGATGAGCAAAACGCAGAGTTGAAGAAGATATGATTTGGTTAGAAGTGGGTTCCTCAAAGAAGCTACCTAATTCACTCAAAATCAAAAGACTCAATGAGAAAGGACATCTGATGGGGTAGTGATCAAAATTTCTTATCAATGGAAGCTTAAGGAACATATTAAGAAGTCTTGGAGGTCAATTAGGAAAAAAAAAATTTACTGCTAGAGAAACTATTAAACTGGTGAGCCTTAAGAACCCTTTAAGTTCATTGGAGAAAGAAAAGGATAAAGTGAAGACCTCTAAGCAAAGGATATTAGAAGAAGACAATAAGATACAAGGAAGTCGATAAAGATATTGAAAAAAGAGAATCAAATACATATTAGTGAGGTAAGCTCACAAGTGAAATATCACAATCTTATGAACATTTCACGCTCTAAGCAAGTTTTAGTGGTAGCATAAGCAAAGGAATATATTGTGCAGGTTTAGAGACAAATCTTTGATAACAAAATAGTATCCCAATTGATGCAAATTTATATTAGGGGCCACATATTAGAGGAGAAGTTAGCTCTAGAAAGGATTAGGCAAGAATGACTAAAGATGCAAACTTTTATAGCTTCTTTAGTGAAAATCTAGTGACTAACATTGGATGAAAATCATATGGTAAAGCAAATAAGAAGGGGTTCAAAGCCCTAAATATTAATAAATGATTATTACTTGGAACGTAGGGTATGAATTTCCCTAAAAAGAAGCAGATAATTAATAATTATTTGGACTCAAAGAAACTATGTATTGTTGGTCTTTTAGAAACAAAGATAAAGGAAGGTAACTTACACTCAAGTAATTAGTTACTTGGTAAGCTTTGGAACTTTATTTCCAATCACCGTCTTCATTATAATGGGAGAACAATAGTGAGATACCACACAGAGCTTGTTACATTCCATAATCATTATATATAAAACTAATTTGTACATTCATCTATCAACAATGATATAGTTCCTAGCCTCTTAAAGATCACTTTTATACGTGCTTCATATCATGAATTCTAAAGGACTTTTGTATGGGAGGATTTAGAGTCCATAAGATTAAATATTTAAACTCCTTCACTTATAGTTGGAGATTTTAATGTTATTCTTCTTTCATATAAGTTAAATGTGAGAGATTGAGTGACAAGTCAAAGAATGCAGATTTCTTGAAGTGCCTATATATAATTGGCCTATCTAATTTAAGGTATGGAATTTTTTCCTTACCTGGAGCAAAAGACAAGAAAGAGATTGACTTATTACGAAGAAGTTAGATAGAGCCTCAATTAATGTTACTAGGCTTTTAAAATTCATCAATATTATGGATTTCTTCAATAGCCCTCTTTTCTTTGATCATAGACTTGTTAAAGTCACTCTAAAACATAGGTCAAATAAGTTGAATTGCCTCTTCAGGTTTAATAATTTCCTAGCCAAGGTTGATGATTTTGACAAGGCAATCACTAAGGGGATGAAGTTAAAAGAAGAGGGATTCTACTCCTTTAAATGCATAATAAGTTATAAGAAGTAAAAGGATAACTAAATAAGCTTTTCTAAGAAAAAAATTAGGAAAACTAATCTCTCTATCAATAAAGAAAGCGAGGAATTATGTAAAGCTTAAAGGGAAACAGATGATAACCCAAGGGATACTTCTCTTAATACATGGGAACAATTTACTCTAAAAAATATGATGAATCCTTGAAGAGTCACTATTCTTTAATAAAATAAAAGGTAAAAGTTTCTTGGCCAAAGGAAGGGGATAAGAATTTAAATTTTCATTTATAATACAATTTTATGTAGGAGGAATATGAAAAAATCAACTCTTTGATGTATAGTAAAGGAGAGACCATATAATGCTAAGATAACTTTCAAAGATTAGTGTTTAATCACTTCAAATCTTTATTACTTTCTACTAGTGATTATTAGCAAGAGCAAGAAATTAATTACTTCATCCATGACTCTCTATCTCATCAGTAAAAAGACATGTTAGTGAAACCAATTGAGGTAAAGGACATTATGATAGCTCTTTTTATCCTTAACCTTGATAAGGCCTTAGAGCCAAATAGGCTTAATGCACATTTCTTTCAAAAAATTTAGCATTTAACTAGTGAGATGCTTTTAAATATGGTGTTCAAAATCTTTACCTCCATTAGGATGCCCAAAAAGCTTATTGGTACCTAAAAAGCCAAATCCAAGTTCTTTATATGACTATAGACTAATCTCTTATTACAATGTGATCTATAAAATCATTTCTTAGATATTAGCGTTTATATTTAAAGAAGTACTGAAATCTATAATCAGTGTAAGCTAGAAAACTTTTATACAAGGAAGAAACATATGTGATAGCTTGCTTTTAGCTCAATAGTTATTCAAAAGCTATCGTACCAAAATATCCTTGAAAAATTGTGAATTAAAAATTAATTCTCAATAGCTTTTGACTTTATTAACTATGGACTTTTCTTTGGCATATATAGAGTTTTTGGTGTACTTAATAAATTTATTATATGGTTAAAGCAATGTTTCATGACTGCCTCCTATGCCATCTTAGTGAATGGAGAACTTTTTCCCAACTTTAATTAAGCACAATGCCATGACTTGGTACCACTTTAGGCATATAACAATCGCCGCATACCTAGGCTAAGGATACTTATAGTACTTTTAACCCGACCATACAAGGCTAACTGAATATCCTTTGAAAATATTTAGATAACACAACGGTTGAATTTTAAAAATCCCAAAACTCAAATAAAATATGTGTAAATCAGTTTTAAACGTACTTTTGTATTCACATTTAAAACTCTACAACAACTTTTGGACTTTTAAGTCCACTCAAGAGCAATCTCAACAATAGTACAAAAGGTTTATACATAAGATCATTTATAAACCACAAGACAGTCAAAAGTTAATTTACAAAATTATAAAGCATATCAACATAACCAACTTAATAAAAACAGTTCATGAGCCACTATATAACAAAAGTACAAAACAGAGACTACCCACATGCATTAATGCTCCAAAATTGTCAAAAAACCGAATGATACACTCAGAGCTTCAAGCTCACCAAATTAACCTGCATGGTTGGAAGGTGGAGGAGGTGAGTACACTATGTACTCAGCGAGTAGGAAAAACATATATCACAAATAGAAATCGATACACACCAAGGCGATGTAGATAACCTATGAAGTGAACATACATAAAATAGAAACACATAGGCCTAGTCTATGACTCAACATATACTGGTTAGTAACCACATAGGCCTAGCCTATTGGACCCTGAAATTTTCTTCCAATTATTAACGATTTGTTTATTTAATTGTTTATTTGGGTTTTGGTTGATTATTATTTTTAATTTAGTCATTAATTTAGTGGCATGAATAGAGACTAGAATTAGATGGAAGGATTAGGATTAAGTTAGAATTAATATGGGAAGGTTAGAATTAAGTTAGCTTAAAGGAGTTA
>JANIJH010000225.1:27418276-27430890 GCA_024520975.1 Erythroxylum areolatum | reverse complement strand
ATAATAATAATAATAATAATAATAATAATAATAATAATAATAATAATAATAATAATAATAATAATAAAAATAAAAATAAAAATAACATTGAATTACATCAACAAGTCTTATTACACTACATAGACATTTCTGTCATTAACACTGTTTTTTGTTCTGAAGACGGCAACCAAACACATTTTTGTACTCAGGACGAGGACAATTATCTCTGTTCTGTCCACTACAGCCAAACATCTCCCTGTTTTCAATTCTTGTTATGTCCTGTCCTGCCCTGTTCCGTCTCGTCCTGTCTTTGCATGTTGAAGACGGTAACCAAACAGACTGTTAGGGATGATCTTTAACTATTTCAATTGATGGCTTAGAACGTGCATAGAGGCTTCTTGGGAATCCACACATTGGCAACCCCTTTACCTTTTTTGCTGACTCTGATGTCGCTTGGAATCCAAAAATAAGAATTATTTCTTTTCCTTTTCAATGGAATATTGGGTGTGCAACTATATTTATTATTTTTTTATAAAAATTGTTAAACTTCTAACTAGCATCTTGTACTACTTACCATATATATACATATCATTATATTATATTGCTTACCATATTCCAATATTTATATGTATTATTATTTTATTGTTCATAAATATTAATGATTAAGAATAGTAGTTAACTTAATTTATGATATTTTGATCTTATTAACATTAAAATTTTAGGTATGTTTATCTTGTTATGTCCAAAAAGTATTCACTTTCCAAAATTTAAATTACCTACCATACATCAGTTTTTCAATAATATGTTTAAAACTTTGAAAGCATTTTACAATTTTTAGATTTAAGAAAAGTATTCAACTTAATTTTTTATTTCTTATTTTATTATTATTAAAATTTTATGTATATTTAGCTTTTTATATCCAAAAAGATAATTTTATAGTTTTAATGCAATAACTATATATATATTTAAAAAAATTTATAAAGAAGGCAAATGCAAAAATATGAAAAATCATATATAAATGTCAATTATAATTAGGCTTATGATTATTAAGCACACTTATCAATAAAAATTTATCAAATTAACATAATTAATTATAGATTCTTTGATATCGACTATTAGTGACAAATAAAAGGTTTAGTGGCAAAAAGTTCACATTTTTGTGTTCTTGTTTTTGCAATGCTTCCAATTATCATTGCCAAACACTTGGCCTGCTGGACCCCACTTTCGGAGCCCAGCATTCGAAATCAAACACAGAAGAAGATACTTGCCCTCAACTATACTATGCCCATTTTGGGATATTTAGCAAAACTAAGAAGAAGTAAAACTAAGAAGAAACGAAAGGTCAACATAAGAAGAAGCAAAAGTCAACCTAAGAAGAAGCGGAAGGTCAACCTAAGAAGAAGTAAAAGTCAACCTAAGAAGAAGCGGAAGGTCAACATAAGAAGATGCAAAAGTCAACCTAAGAAGAAGCAAAAGGTCAACATAAGAAGATGCAAAAGTCAATCTAAGAAGAAGCGGAAGGTTAACATAAGAAGATGTAAAAGTCAACCTAAGAAGAAGCGGAAGGTCAACATAAGAAGATGCAAAAATCAATCTAAGAAGAAGCAGAAGGTCAACACTCCTGAGCATCTCCCTTTTAAGGGTCGTAATTTTTTACTCAGATGTCCAAAAATTTTATACTATATATCGTTGGAAAGATAAAAGGAAGATTTATAACTTTCCAGAAGACAACTTTGACTAATTTTGCCTCAATCAAGCCCAAATTTGCCCCCGAAAATGGCACATGATTTCTACACCTAGAAAAGACTTGGATTTGCAATGAATAAGTATAAAAGAGCATGCATATATACCTGTGGAACTGAACTTTTCAGTTCTAACTCTTTTACCAAGTCCACCAAAAGCTCATATGTAACTTTAATTACATATTACATACACATCAAACTTAATACAAAAAACAAAAGGATGCTCATGTTTGATACGCTTATAAAGCTATCCAAAAGTCCAGCCACTAACTTAGTTACAAAAGAATCTAATGTCTTGGAGTTTCCAATGCCTTGCAAGGTTCAACACTCATCCTGTTTTGCACCTAAGGAGGGAATAGTGGAGTGAGCTACACAACTTAGTGGCTAATAAATTTATAGCCATCGGTAATGAGCCAAACAAACAAATATATATACACAAATGACTAGCAATTCAATAGTTCACAATTTATCTTATGACTCATAATTAACAAAATGTCATCACATGAAGCTTATCATGTAATTATCTTATCAAAGCTTAACACTCAATTATGCATCATACTTAACCCAACAATGATAAAATGCATAATAAATGGCTCGAGAGTTTCGTGAAATAAAACGGAGAAATCGAAGTTTACACCGTGAATAAAACGAGTTCGATTTCTCAGGATCTCATGGCTTCAAGCGGGCAGCTGGGAAAAGGCTACGTGTCAACGAGCACGTGACTATCAAAACAGGTTTCTCTCTTGCTCAATCACAAACAATTTTATGCTCAATTTAGTCAATCACAAATTTGTAATCTTATGCTTCTTTCATTTCATTAAATTCTCATATTTCATGCTTTTCTTCTTATCATTCAATTCAAAATGTTATAACCTTTTTCAAGGTATAACATGGTCATACTTCATCATGGAATTTCAATCTTCACAACACTTCAAATTCACAAAAATTTAAGCGTAAACATACAAATAGGGCATTGGCCTATCACAAAACAACTATAAACATATTACCTACCAAATTTTGGGAAAAATCCAAGCTCAAGATTGCCTTTCCTCTTGCTCTTGAGTAAGGTTTTCTTGATTACCTTCAAATAAACCAATTTCTATTTAATCCATATTCAAATGAAAATTCATAAAACTTCAAGAATCAAAGAAATGCTAAAATTGAATCTAAACCTAACCTACCCATAGTCTATTTAGACTAGAAAATCCAAAACCCTAACTTAGAAATCCAAAGTCAAATTGATTTCATGTTCCTCTTCTTTCTTTCTTCATTTCCAACACAAACTCTAGTCTCTATTTAATCCCCTTCTTGAACCTAGCTAGAAAAGATGAAAACTTACCTCCAACAAGTTAATTTCCTCTTCTTTTTTTTCTACTTCTTTCTTCTTCTTTCCAAGTTCCCTACAATCCTCCTTCTTCTCTTCTCCTTTTCACGTTTTTTCTTCTTTCTCTTATGTTCTTACGACACTTCTCCCTTCTTCTTCTAATTCACGTTTTTCTCCTCTTTATAAGCAAAACAACACATTCCTTTCCCATTCCTACCCTTAATGAGCCTAAAAAGTCCATTTTACCCTTAATTATAAACTTATGTTCTTCTATGCTAAAGTGATCTCCCAAAAACGTCCTTGAACATCCTTATTATATTAACACTTTAATTCCACTTACCCATTCCACAAATCCCATTAACCTTGACAAAATTATAGCCCCAAAATTTAAATCTATCAAAACTCCAAAATTATTTTAAATCATGCTTACTTTAAAAAAAATTTTTCCAGGGTCCAACACGACCTTTTGTGACAAACTAGGAAAACTATCACAAAATTAGGCATTTTTTGTGAGGGACTCTAGAATCTCGTCGCTAAATAAACTCATTTAGGGATGATACCGTATAACTTCACTAAAACTTTGAATTTTGCAATGAATTTTAAAATAGTTGCAAAAAATCATCATTTAACGATAATTTTGTTTCGTCACCAAAGAAAACGTAGCTAATAGTTTGTTATGTTGTAGTGTCAATCGAGCCATATCATTCTTGATTACTTCCCCCTAATTCTTGATTACTTCCCCCTAGTTCCTTTCAAGCCTTCCTTTTTTCCTTTTATAATCTCTAAGTATTATTTTCTTGCAACTTTTCACTGGACGGCTAGAGTGTCTCCTCTTAACATGTCTAAACCATCTGAGCCTTTTCTATCTCAATTTGTCATTAAAAGCAGACACCTTTTATTTGTATTTTACCATTAGATTTTTTGACCTTATCTCTTTTGATAAGGTTACACAGCCACTAAAGCATCATCATCTCCATCACCAAAAGTTTATTATTACGTATTTGTTTGATGGGCCAACACTTTGCCCCATTTACACTTGTATAGAGTAATTGACATACTTAGTCTCCATTCATCTAAAATTTTGACAGACTTAAGGATCACATTAAAAAGATTGAGTAGCCAAGTAATACCTTCGATGCCTAGGCTCTTCCATACCTCTATAGGTAACCTATCTGTTCTTACTACCCTTCCCCTCTTCATCTTTTCCATTTACTCTTAATGTCATTTTCCTCCATGAGCACCTACCCTGCTTCATCTCTTATACTTTAAACTTGGTCTAAGTCTCTCATTTTTGGTTTCTTAACTCTTTCTAACTTAAAAATATCATTTTTCTCCCTTTTTAGTATCCAATCTCCTCTACAAATTCTCGTAAGCTTTGCCTTTTACCATTGAGACTGTCTTCTTTGCCTCTTTCTTTGGCCAGTTTGTACCTTTCTCTATTAGTGTCTCTTTTTGCCTTTATGGTATTTTCAAATAGAGTTTTATATGCTCCCTTTTTAGCTATCACCTTTTTTGTACATCTTGAGTCCACCACTAAGATTCCATCTTACCACCCCTCAACCCTTTAGGAACTCCCAAGATCTTTTTGGCAGTATTCCTTAACATATTTTCTATTCCATCCCACATCTAATTAGCATCTCCTTTGAATTTCCATTCGGATTCGTTTCTTACTCTATCCTTAAATTGTTCCACCATGCCCCTTTCATATTCCACAATCTAACTTTAGTGCACCTCTTATTATTTCTCTTCTTCCTTTATCCCTTAATTTTATAACCGAAAACTAACATTCTATACTAATTTGTTAAGCATGCTTTCACAATCACCTTACAATCCTTGCACTTAGTTTGATCGCTCCACCTTATAAGGAAATAATTAATTAAAGTCTTCGTGGTTCTACTCTTATAAGTCACCAAATTTTCCTTATTATTCTTGAATAAAAAATAAGTTATCATTAACTCAAATGTTACGCTATGTCCAATAAAGCAATCCACTATCATTCCTATCTCTGTCTGATGCTACCCTTATATGACCATTAAAATCTCCTCCAAAAATAACTTTCTCATTAGTAGTGATCTATTGGATTAGCTTATCTAAGTCCTCCTATAATTGACGTTTATATTGTTCATCCAAACCTGCTTGACGTGCATACGGACACACCACATTAAGAACAACACTACTCAACAATCTTCTTAATAGCCATAATCCTATCATTTTTCCTCTTTATCTCCATAACATGACTTAGAAGTTCCTTAATAATTAAGATACCTACCCCATTTTGTCATTCCTGACCCCTTAAATACCACAATTTGAACTCATTAATCCCTTTCACTTAGCACTCATCCACTTTGTCTCTTAGATGTATGTTATATGAATCTTATACTTGTCTAAATTCTCCACTGATTCTAGAGACTTCCCCATAAGGGTCTCAATGTTCCAAGAATTTATCCTTATCCTGTGTTGGACCCTGATTCTAGAGCCCAACATTCGGAGTCATAAAACGTGAGCATATTATCCTATAGGGTTATTTCAAAGAACCCTCATTGGCCATTGTCCCACAAAGGTGGCATGCCCACACCAGTCAAACATAAAAAACAAACTCATTTATCCTATTTCAGAACAGATTTTGGGAAACCTCAACTGGAATTACAAATTAACTACTTCAAAACATTTGTTTCCCATTGTCTTAAGTTTCTAATGACACAAAGATCATTCAATTTGGTTAAGAAATCAGGAAGTTAGTGCCCAAACATTTTCAGACTATTATTAAACTGAAATAGTAAATTATACTCAATTTCCATCCAGTAATTAAAAGTCTTAGGAATTGAATTTATATTTGATTCCTTCAGATAATTTGTAGCTCTATGTCTTTAATTTATTTTGAAACAAGAATAATCTCATTCGGAACTCTACAGATGAAGATATCATCAAAATACCAAAGTATGCTTAGTAAAATATCCAATTCATCCTCTTCCAACCCATGCCCTTACTTTGATTCAATCAATCTTTTTCAAATCAACATCAAAAACTATAAAATTTTATGGAGAGGTAGAAACGTGTGTTAGGAATCTATTGGTCTAAGAATCACTTCATTTGAAGGTCAGATAACAAAGTTATGGCCAAAAAGAATCAAACAAGGTTTTGTCCTCAATCATATTGAACCTGTTTCGGGACAATTAGCATAACTTTCTCTAGAGATGTCAAATTAAGGTCATATTAGGATAGTTTCGAAGAGGACTTCAAGATATACAACTTTATTGAAGAATTTCAAGAGAGATTTTGTCATATAGAGGGTCAAAATTGAATTAGAAGAAGGTAAGATGAAATTAGATGAAGGGCAGACGAAAGGTCAGATGAAAGGCTTCAGTTTAAGACCTCTTTTGGGACAATTAGCATAACTTTCATTAAAGATATCAGATTAAGATCATTCTTAGATGGTTTGAAAGAAGACTTCCGATATACAACTTTCATGAAGACAATGAAGTGAGATTTTGTAGCACCCCACTTCCACAAGACACGTGCCTGACATCTTGGGTGATATTCGAGTCCGTGCCCCGCGATAGTGGCATGCTAGAGCACTCATTCATTCAAATTTCAGTACATTTTTTTTGGAAACTCAAACATAAAGTGCAGAAATCAATAACTAAATCATGCCCACTTTAATTCATAAACATTTTCAATCATAGTAATACAATCATCATAAATTTCATTAGCCATTTGGGCCCGTTACAAATACAAAATACTTGTTAAAATTTCATTACATTGCAAAAACCATATACAACCATTTCCAATTTGGAAATTTATTTTAAAACAGAAATATTTGAATACACAAGTTAAAATAATTGCAGAAGACTTAATTTGATACAAATAAAGGAAGTACTAATGCAGATGCTAATTGATCCCGACCTCTATCTTTTACTTGTATGCTGTAGGGATACTTCCGTTTGCCTAACGGGATATTCTTTTAAGTCCTGAAAAATATTTGCAAATTTTGGGTGAGTTTTGCGAACTCAATGAGTGACCATCATTGATGGCTCACCTAGTCACATTACACATAATTAACATTTCACATTATTTCACATTTCACAATCAATTTCACACTTCACACTCAATTTCACACTTCACATTGAATTTCACACTTCACATTCAATACACTTAACCATTCATATTATGCATATGCAGTGCACATGAGACTCACTTTTTATTTGTTACTTTGTTGTGATCGAGTGCCTAAACTGTCCTATATAGGGCTCATTGATAATTGTCCCTTATTTGCTTGGGGGATACTGGGCTCATTAAACTTTGAGCCTGAGGCTCTAAATCACTTTTGAGCTCTAGGCTCATTTTCAATCGTTGAGCTTTAAACTCTGATTGTTGGCTACTCTGGTCACAACTGCCATTATATTTCATGCATTCATGCAATGGAATGCATCAATCACATTTGCATGTTTTCATTCAATCTCATTCCCATATCATCGAACCTTAGTCTGGCATTCAACATTAAGTTGAGAATTACACTTTCACTTACATACAAATGCACATTCAGAACACATTTAACAAGCACATTAAGTACACTTATTTCTTCTCATTCACATACAAGCAATACTTCAATATCTGATTAATCATCACAATCATCGGACCTTCTGTCCGGAATCAACAATCAAGTCACATTCATATCGACACTTAGTAGTCAATTAATACAAAAATCAAACAAAACAAAACAATCAATGAAATGAGACCATCTAGGTCTACTCACAGTATGCTCCAAAATAGCATTTGCTTTCAAATTCTGGATACGCCGATATGTGGACGTTTATCCTGCACATCCCATTTATGCAATACACAATTCACACACATTACAAAACTCATTTTTTCACAATTAGTTATTTGGACTATGTAAAATGCATGGCCAATGACAATTCTGGGTACTTTACTAATTTCATAACTTAATCACTCATCATTTCTTTGACTCACAAACTCAATTCTTTGGTAATTTGATGTCAATAACTCATCCATTAATTTTCCAATATAAATCCGTATGTGTTTAGTGGAGAGGAAACAGAGTCTCTATATATGTATATGAATATATATGTATCACTATCAATTTTGTATTTAACTTATAATATCTTCTCTTCATTCCTATTTCATTTCAGCTCAACACATCACAACCCAATCAAAATCTATCATTTTTCATAATCATCAAAATAGAAACATTCACTACGTATATTCATCACATTTTTTGCATTACTGCACTTTCATTTTTCAGCAATTTCAACCTTTTCATTCACTTTGCTTTCTTCTTCTAGCTATCACTTTAATATTTCTTTCTCAGCTCTAAACATCATCATACACATTTTCATTGCTCTTTCAACTCTAAAAATCATTTCTACAATCTCTTATAACATTTTGATCATTAAATCCAAAGAAAATCATATATTTGGCATACTCAAAATATCCTCACTCATTTTCTAGCAAATTTGAATATCACTATTCTTAACCATTAAACAGTGAGCTAACGTGATGCATGCTTCATTTCATATAAAAATACATAATCAAAACATCTTACTTGATTAAAACTCTAACATCTTCAAAATCACGTGAACCCTAGTTCCTCTTGCAACCACGTACGTCAATTTGAAAGTTGACAGGGGTGTTTGGATTTTCTTGGGATAGAAGAAAGAAATATCAAAGTGGGGGGTGATAGCACACAAAGGAAAACAAGATTTGTTTTTGGTGAATATTTGATGAAAAACCTCTATGTTGGAGAAATACTAGAGAAAGAAATGAAGGCAAGTACAGTCACTTGTCTTTGAAGGTTATTAAAACTCAACTTTAAAGTTGGGACACCTGTCCACTTCTCAGCCACTTATCCACTTCCGTTAGTACAACTCACTTAAGTATGATTTATCTTTAAGTTTATGACTTAATAAAACCATTGAAACACAAGTCATAACCCATTAAATCACTTCTAGATTTTTCCATAAAACATCATTTCAGGTGAACTTTGCATGTTATTTTTGACCCTAATACTGAAGTTATTTTGCAACACTTTCTTTTAGATATATGTTCCCCTATATCTTATGAATCCAATGGTTCAAGAATCACTTCACTTGGAGATCGTATAACAAATTTATGGCCGAAAGAATCAAACATGATTTTTCCCTCAATCATTATGCACCCATCGTAGGACAATTAGCATAACTCTCTCTACAGATGTCGGATTAATATCTTCTTAGGACGATTTCAAAGAAGACTTAGATATATAAAACTTTTATGAAGACCCAAAAGACAAATTCTATCATCTGAGAGGCAGAAATAGGCCAGACGAAACCAAACGAAAAAATAGACAAATTGAAAAGGCAGATAAATTGGGAAAATTGCCATAACTTTCTCTAAAAATATTGGATTAAGGTGTTCTTTAGATGGTTAGAAAGAGAACTTCAAGATCTACAACTTTCATGAAGAACTCAAAGATAGATTCTATCGTCTAAAGGGTCAAAAATGGACCAGATAATAGTATACAGAAGGTCAAACATAGAAGAAGCAGAAAGTCAAACATAGACGATATGACGTCATCACAATGTATCTTCTGTGCTGACGTGTATCGTCTGTGATGACATCATCACAGATAATATGAAGTCATCACAGACGATACATGTCAGCACAAATGATATATTTTATAGACGAAACATTCTATATTCCTGAACATCTTCCCTTACAAGGACCATAACTTTCAACTCCAATGTCCAAAATTCTCATACTATATACCGTTGGAAAGATAAAAGAAAGGCCTACAACTTTTTGGAAGATAGCTTTGTCTAAATCTACCTAGATCAATCTAGAATTTTCCCTGAAGTCAGAATATGAACTTTACATTTCTCCACCAATGTACAACACCCAGTTCTCAATGTCATGACAAATTTTGAGATTCTTAAAGATAGAATTTAAATTCGATGTCTTCATAAGAAATGTAGCCATATGTTACTAGTTTAATCCAAATAAAGAATCATCTCATTTCAATAACTAGAGAAAAAGTTATGGCTAACAGACTGAAGCACACTTAGTGAACATTTTCTAAATCAACTACCAATTTTGTTTCCAAAATCTTTCCTTATCACAACTCATACCAAGATCACTCTTTCTACTCTCTCTACCTCTAATTTTTAGTAAAATCACATTTAAAATTAATTATACCTAGAAGTTGTCAATGAATGCATGTACCATTATTTTTATGTGCAAAGATTCAATATTTATGTGCATATATTCTAACATTATGCATGAGTAAGAAAATGCATTTCCTTAATCTCTCTTTGAGCTCACATGTACCAAATTTTCGAGCCCTAACCCTTAGTATGGGAATGAGATGTTACAGATTTTGTCATATAGAGGGTTAAAATTGAGTCAGACGAAACCAAATGAAAGCTCAGATGAAAGGTCAGACGAAAGAATTCAGTCTAAGACCTCTTTCGGGAAAATTAGCATAACTTTTACTAGAGATATTGGATTAATGTCATTGTTAGACGGTTTGAAATAGAAATTCTAGATCTACAACTTTCATGAAGACACCAAAGTGAGAGTTTGTCATCTAGAAGGTCAAAATTGAATCAGATGAAGGTCAGACGATTTAGTCTGAGATGCATCAGATGATTCAGTCTATAATGAATCAGACGATTCAGTTTGAGATGCATCAGATGATTTAGTCTACAGTTAATCAAACGATTCAGTTTGAGATGGATCAGATGATTTAGTCTACAGTTAATCAAACGATTCAGTTTGAGACGAAGGTATTTCTACTAGGTCTTCCTCACATCACCAAAAGTTCTAAATCATTAACTATACTCTCCAGCGCCTCTCCTTTTTTAAAGATCATAACTTTTGACTTCGATGTCCAAAATTTTCATACTATATATTGTTGGAAAGATAGAAAGATAAGCTACAACTTTCTAGAAGACAACTTTGTCTAATTCAACCTAGATTAATCTAGATTTCTCCTAAATTCTTAATATGAATTTTACTCCTATGGAAGACTTGAAATTTGCACTGCACAAACTTGGAATGTCCTGAGCATAACCATTCAACAACTAAATTGACTTTGTTAATCTCTCAAATCTCAACTCATTTGACTCATCACATTCAACTACACCTCATCAATTCATGTTCAAAAATCATCAACTCAAGTTAGTAACTTCTTCAAGTAAATCTAATTTCAACTCACATCATCTATACACAATTCATATTTCATTAATAACAAAATAAGAATTGACGAAGCTTTAATGACATTCCAAGCCACATTATATCATCGGTATCGAAATCTAAAATAAAAAAGATGCAAAACCCTAATACTTCTCAAATTGTGTCTAAAGTCTTGTTTTTACAAAATCTAACTTAATTTACAAAACATTGCAAAAGTAGAATGAATCCTCGACTCTTGGTTACTCGATCTTATTTTCTTCACCTAAAGATGGGACAAACAAGGGTAGGGGTGAGCTTAAAGCTCATGGGTAATATGTTTATAATGGAAAAAAAAAGAAAACCTTTTGAAATGTTCATTTGTCAATATAAAATTCAAAGTGAAATCATAGTTTGTATCGTTCTCAAATCCTTAACCAAAGTTCACGAATTACAAAACATGAATGCATAAAACTTGTTAACATAATATAAGCACATAAACACATCAGAATGGTCTAGGTGGATCCAAAGTAGAACGTACTTCATATTTCCCATAAGGGTCCTGTGTAGCTGTGAACAGAACGTACTAACACAGTCCCACATAATGGTTTTACGTAACCGTGAACTTAGGGGAGTCCATGAAGGAGCCAAGCCACTAGCGGGTAGGCAGGAGAAGTCTTTTATGAAAATGCACTTTACTTAACTTAGGGGACCACCACAAACTCCCATAATCATGCATTTCATATCTTGTAAACATATTGACCAAAATGGCACTTTTTCAAAACTTGATTTTTCATAAACATGAGATATTTCAAAAACATGATTTCATAATCATGTTATCTTTTAAAAAATCACTTTCAAAGTCTTTTCATAAATCATCACACAATTCATATAACAATATGTTGCAATTGCTCAAATCATTCAAAAGCAATAAATGCAACACTTATGATGTAATTGAAATCATTAAACTTCTTTGATTCAAAGAAAATATTAGTGGCTTATTTACTCTATTATAAACATGTACCCACCTTGAATTCCTTGCTTAAAGACTTGCTTAAAATGCCTCTCTTGATCCCCTTCTACAATAACAAAAAATCCCACTCAATAGGGTTTTCAATTGAAAAACAAAGTACAATCACTAAAATTGGTTCTAGAATACCTAAAAAGCTTCATGAACTAAAATCCTTCCAAAAATCCAAAAGATTCAAAATGATCTTATCTTGATTCTTCACCAAATGAAGAAATCTTTAGCTCAAATGGAAGCTCTTCTCTTCCTCTACCTTTTTCCCTTCTTGAACAACCTCAAAATCTCCCTTAAGAACCAAAAAATGATGAAACCCTAACTATCTTTCCTTCTTTTCTCTCCTCTCCACTGAAACTCTCTTCTTTCTCTCTTCTATTTT
>JANIJH010000225.1:27373447-27403477 GCA_024520975.1 Erythroxylum areolatum | reverse complement strand
AAATCAATTATTGTTTATGTGCACTCAACCGTTTTGAAAGAAAGGAAAAAAATGTTATAACGAGTTTTTAAAAGGTAGTGATTGTTCTAGTACGCCACCCTCGCGGGTCACGGGCTCGGATATCACCGTCGATGTCGGGCTCGGGTCTCGCGGGAGTGGGGTGCTACACTAAGAACATTAAAGAGTTAGGGCATTCATACCTGTGTCTCTTTATGCTTCCATACAATAATATGTGATTTAGTGCGATGGTGTCCTCTAAAGTCCCTCTATATCATCAACCCTGATTTGGAAAATTTAAGGATCTCAAGACTTCACTAAAGTCTTCTATTTCCTTATTGATAGAGAATCGAGTTGATTAACTATGCTCCACCAGCTAGAGACAATCCTTTAGAGCTCTAATTGTTAAACCTATTTTGAATTACATCAACTAGTGGTTTAAAATCAACATAGGTAGGCCTGATCAAAGAGATTTGATTGGAACTCCAAGATAAATCACAAAGAGTTGAACATTTTTGGAACCTATGAGGGATGAAAGCTAAGTATGGATTAGAACTCCAAGATAAATCATAAGAAGGTGAACATGTTTGGAACATGTGAGGGATGAAGGCCAAGTAGCCAGTTAGAAGCACGTGTAGAAAAATATATGCCACGTTTTTCTTTCTTTATACTTAGCCGTAATAGTTTTTAGAATAAATTCAGTGCTGTGATAAGGGAGGATACATAATTTCCATTTGCTTTGAAGAAGAGAAAAACATCATCAGCAAAGTTTAAACTTAGGATTGTTAATTTTTTACAACTAAAATGATGTTTGAAAGAGCCATTTCTCTCTATAACTCTCTTTTCTATTAAAACATCTCCATCACTATTAATAATAAGAAAGGGGATAGTGGATCTCCTTGCCTAATTCCCCTAGATCCTTTAATTGTGTTTGTTTGTTCACCATTTATTATAATTTTGAAAACATAAGTTGAAAGACATTGTTCAATCTATGTATTGAAGACCTTAGGGAATCCATACACTTTAAGTGTATTGAAGATGAAAGATAACCAACTGTTACATATATCTTTTGAAAATCAACTTTAAGTGAATAGTTCTCGTGACTCCTTTTCTTAGTAAAGTACATAAACAATTATTGGATCAAGGTGATATTGTCACCTACTTTCCTACTAGGATATAAACACTTTTGAAAGGTTCTATGTGTTCTTGAAGCATTGCTTTCAACCTATCAACAATCTCCTTGGATATCACGTTGTATATGGAATTACAATAAAAGATGGGTAATAATCATTCAATGTCTTTTGCTCTTTCCCTTTAGGGATAAGACCGATGAAGCTCTTATCTAATTATTTAAACAATCTTCTTTACCTAAAAAATTCAAGAACAACATTCACTACTATATCTTTTGTTAGAGACCAATATTTATGTAAAAAATTAACATCAAAGCCTTCTAGCCCTAGTGTGTTGAAAGGATTGAAGGATTTCAAGGCTCTTTCAATTTCCTAAATAGTGACAAGTTTATAGAGGAGCTCTACTTCCTAAGGTGATAACTAATCCTGAATGATTTCTTTAATTAAAGTAGTTGAGTATCTAGTAAGAGAAGGGGATCTCAGGGAGCATGATAAGTAATCCATCTCTTCCTTAAGAAATCAACTTTGAGTAGCCAGTAAGAAATTTGTGCCTCATAAGGAGACAATTCTATTAGATGCCTTCATGGACACCACAAATATATAAGAAATTTGTGCCTCATAAGGAGACAATTCTATTAGATGCCTTCATAGACACCACAGATATGTGGAAAAAGTTGAGTTCTTATTTCCCTTCTTCACTCATGCAATCCTTGATCTTTGTTTCATTAGAAAGAAATCAGAATTAACAACTTAGTGAGGTTGAGCAAAGCTTGCTTCTCAATGTTTTGAGGAGCAAGTGCTCGACAAGCATTGTCACATGAGTAGAAGTATGACATTTTGAATTTGGATAAATTAAATAATGAAAATTTATATTTAATTTCAAAATTTTATTGTTGCTTGGAAAAAATTAACCGCTATAAAAAATTTGAAAGTAACAACTAAATTATAGTATCTTAAAGTTATTTTAAAAATTAAAAACGTTTTAGAACTTAAATATAAAAACTTGAAAGTTTTAAATTAGAAGAGGTGCTCAAATATTGATTCTTCGGGATAGTTTTTCATGAAAATTTATACGAGGTAAGTTAGTCATGCATAATTTTTAACAATACTTTTCATTAACAAATTTCTTAAGTGAATTAGGTACATTCAATCTTAAGACAAAATGGGTAACGGAAATCTATTCATAATTAATTGCCATAAGAGGTTCTTAAATGCTTATAAAGTGAAGGATAAGAACATAAATGGTTAAGTCTTCTATAAAACGATCATTCAAAGTTCTAAACACAAGGCAATAGATTCTTGATTATCTCCACACCTTATTCTTGTTTACAGCCTCCCCGACTAAAGATGAACTCCGTATCTCCATCTTTCCTCTTTCTTGGTAATGCAATTTTGGTGACCATAACATTTTTGTCAGTCCATTGCATTCTTGTGAAATCTGACACCAACTTAATAGAACAAACCTGCAAGAACACACCATATTACAATTATTGTGTAACTTACCTCGAGTCCAGACCAGGAAGCTTGGGAGCAGATGCCGAGGGACTTGGACTTATAATGGTTAGTATTGTCAAGGACAAAGCAACAGAAACCCTTAACCTCATAAAGCAGGAGCTTGAAAAGAGTCCAGAGCTTAAAGTCCCCCTAAGTGCTTGCTCTCAAAATTACAGAAATGGAATTCTGGAAGCAGATATACCGGAAGCCACTGAGGCTCTAGAGAAAGGTAACCCAAAATTTGCCGAGGACGGCATGAATGACTGTGTCAACGAGACAAAATCATGTCAAGAAGGTTTTCATGGAAAATCATCGCCTGTAATTCCTGCTAACAAAGCTGTGCAGATCACCTCCGCCATAGCAGCGGCCATTGCTCACCAATTGCTCTGAGGTAGAGCATTTTTGTTCTTAGATTCCAATGTGCAATAAGGGGCACTTTGTCTTTGATAATTAGATTTGCTAAAGCAATACTGCATAAAATTTATGTTATATTATTTCGTACATATCATTTATTTTCACGTTCATATTTCGGCATCATTCTAGAGATGATTCATATCTAAGCTAAATTTCGAACAACATTTCAGACAGGAAAGGCAAACTTGCTATTAACTATTGGCGAATTGATTTAGACAGTTTTTTTTTTCTATTTGGTTGAAGCTACATACCCGGTAATTAATTGCTAACATAATGAGGTCGTCCTTGGCCAGAGAAGCGTTGAAGTGTATATATTTATATTTAGAGATTATTTTCAAAATTCAAACTATTGTCTATTAGATTTTTATAAGATAATAAATGATAAACCAGAAATATACAGTATATAATTATGCACATGATTCGAATCACTAAACAAAATTGACATTTAGTTACATTTTTTTTGGCAAGTGAGCTTTTGTGACGATTTCCAAATTCGTCGCCAAAAGTCCAACTTTTTGCTACGTTTTACCTAGTCGCAAAAAAAAAATTGCGATGATTTACGTGAATCGACACAAAAGGAGCGACATTTTGCAACGACTTAAGAATTTCGTTATCCAACGTTGAGCCTTTGGTGACGATTTTTTCAATCATCACTAAAAGTTGTACTTTGGCAATGAATTGAGAAATCATCCCCAAAAGTTGATATTAAAGATTTTATATCTTATGTATTTCTTAGGAAAATTTTGATGATTTTTTGTGTGTGATAGTATTCTTAAGAATAATAATGTTAAAAAGATAATTTTTTAATGGTAAGTGTCCTTAATAATCTTAAGGATAATTATAATTGACATTTATATGGTTTATCATATTTTGTTTCATTTGGCTTCTTTATAAATTTCTTTAAATAGCTAATGCAATCAAACCATTTGAATTTGTTTAAATATATGGATTTATACACAAATAATTCTTTAATGATACCTATTGTACATAGTACTACACCTCCGTTCACACAAATATTTAGTGAAAATAGAATGAAGCATTTAAAAATTGTAAATTTGTTTCAAAGTTTTGAACAATATGTTCAAAAACACATGATAGGTAACTTGAATTTTGAAAAGTAAATATTATTTGGATATAAAAAGATAAACATACCAAAAAAATTAATATTAACAAGATGAAAATATAATAAATTTAAATTGAATACTATTCTTAATCATTAATACTTATTAATAATAAAATAGTAATACATATAAAAACGAATATAATATAATGATATATAGTAAGTAGTACAAGATTTTAATTAGAAGTTAAATAATTCTTATAGACAAAACAATAAATAAAGTTTCACGCTTGCCTTAATGAAAAGGAAAAGAAATCATTATTTTTTAGATTACAAGTGACAAGAGACTCGGTAGAAAAGGTAAAGGAGTTCCCTATTTTGGATTCTGTGGAAGGGTCCTTGCATGTTCAAAGACATCAGTTGAAACAGTCAAAGATCTTCTCTCAAGTGTTGGGTTATTGACACCCTCTTCCAACAACTTCTTGGCTTTAACTATACTAGTAGAAGATATAGTGAATGAATCCCCAGATGCAGTATAGATCACTAAATTAGATGAACCACGTGTATGATGCATTTCACCTAATAATGAATTAGTATAGAACTTAAATAGATAATTAAGTCAGACAATATAACGGACCCAAATTTGAACACATGCATACCTAATTGAACAAACATAGTAATTGGAATCGATGATTATTCCAAAAGAATTAATTTCCCTAATTCTATACTGACCATCGAGACATTGCCACAGCCTCTATTTTCATTTATGTTCTCTTGAAGATTCAAGGAAGCTTTATACAACACATAGTAAATACAATCAAACTTTCATCTGATAGTTTCCTAACAGAAAATGAGCTATAGATAATTAAGGAAAAGAGGTAATTTGGATGATACTAAGAACCTTGAAGAAGATGATCGGCCACTGAAGGCAAGTGGTGATTAGACTTTGATGAGGAGATTAGTTGTTCACCGATTTGTTCTTCAATAGGGAAAATTTTGCCACATTCCTCCCAACAGAGCTCATTTCCTCCATCATAAACTGGTCGCCACATTGACATTTCGTGACGAATTAATGTTAACATTTTTATTCTGAAAAGTCAATTTAACATAAAATTCATTATGTTTACTTAAATTCTTTTGGTAATCAAATCCCTGGGTGGAATGAACTGATCCAAAATTGAATGAAACTTTACTATGCAAATCCTAATAACAAAAAGAAAAGGTCATTCCTTTTTAGTGACACTAAAAACAACCGTCACCTTAACAGCTTGTTATTTATTATGATTAAAAACAATATTGCTCAAGTCCAACATTAGATTTGAACCAATTCTCTTATTGAAGATACATTTGATCCGATCGACGAATACTTAGGAAAAACTTTTGTATATTGAACACATAGTGAAAGAGCTTAAATTACATATATAACAACAAACTTTGAGGAAAAGATAAGAAAAGATGAAAAAGCAAACTTGGAGAAAGTTGAGAGAGAGAGAGAGAAAGAAAGAGGAGGAAGATAGGAGAAGAGAATTGGCTAAATGTTGATAACAGGATGAAGTACATAAACATCCCTTCTAAAAGTTATATACTCTCACAGACCTTTTGTCAAATAGCTAGCAAGCTTTTCTCAAAGAAGTATTAAAGGTGGGAAAAAGTTAACCTATATACAACCAACACAAAAAACACAATTGACCATATTCCAAACATAAACACAAACAAAAACTTGTACAACATAAGAAGAACACAAAACTCATATCAACTCTAAAACGTAGCAAAAAATAGTGCACAATAGAAGGAGGGTGTTCTGGAAGACAGAAAAGAAGAATAATATAACACAGGATATGACGCTCATTTGATGGTGACAACCATAATATAGGAGATAATGACATTAGAGGAGATGATGCTTCTTTAAAAATGCAACAACTAACACAAAATGAAATTCTTTATCATATTAATAACCTATAAGAAAATGACGTCATTTGTTGTTAAGCAAAATGATGTCATTTTTTATTAATTTGGAAGAAATATACCATTAGGCGATGATTAAGATCATCATTTCCAAATGGTGACCCATTACCATTTGACTTGACCTTTGACAAAAAAATCATATAAAATATATAATTTTAATAACAATATCAAATTTATATATAATAAATACAAAATTATGATTAAATAGACTAATATATTACATAAGTAAGACATGAGAAAATTTATCTATTATCTATGCATTCACAATTCATTATACTAGTTACAGTTATTATTTATAGATTCATATAACTTTATATTAATTACCATATGTAATTATTTTTATTACAATATAATTAAAAAATAATTGAGTAATTAAAAATAATTGCAATATAGTAAAAAATGGAAATGAATGTTACATATTAATATCATATTCTTAAAAATAAAATTTAATATTATGGACAATGATTGTATGTCTAAAAATAAATCTATTTGTGTTAAAAAAAATTTGTTGTATTAAAAAATTATCATAAATATTAAAAGAATTGGTGTCGATTTTATAAAATCGTCACAAAATATATCCATTTAGCAACGATTATGTGAGATCATCGCTAAGGGGCGTCGATGTTGGTAAAAAGTACCATAAATCGTCAGCAATTAGTAAACCTTTCGCGATGTTTTATTGAATTGTTGCTAATTGTGAAAAACAAATGACATCGTTGCTCACAGATGGGTGCAACATTTAAAAATTTAAAGAAAAAATGTCATTTTTTGGGAGGCTTTGACTTTTATATTTTAAATCAAACCAAAATGACGTCATTTGTTGCTTAGAGCTTAAAACTCGCAGTCGAAGCCCCCAATTTCGTGTTCGTTATTTCTGTCTTCTTCAGTTGTTTGTCTTCTTCAATTATTTGTCTTCTTGGTTAATCACCATCATTCACCTTCTCCAACTGTTCTTCCACTATCCATCGTCTTTTGTTAATCTTCCATCAAGGTTAGTTGTTCATGTTTTACTCTCATATTTATTTTTTTGCTTTCATTGTTGTTGATAAATGCTTATATGGTTGTTGGTCTTGTTGATGTGATTTGATGTTTTTACACTTTTTTTGACTGTGGTTGGTTCATTTTTTTTAATTGTGTTTATGTTAGTGAATAATGAAAAATAAAGTGCTTTTGTTAATAGTTAGAGATGAAGTTGGTTTACATATGATGTGTTCGATGAAATGTCTATTAGGGATATTTTGTTGAAGTGGTTTGAGTATTATGTTTTTTTAAACTTTGGTTGGTTCATTTTTGTTTCAATGTGTTTATGTTGATGAATAATGGAAAAATAAAGTGCTTTTGTTATTACTTAGGGATGAATTCAATTTGCATATGAAATGTTCGATGAAATGTCTCTTAGGAATATTTTGTTGAGTATTCAACATTTTTTTATTATGGTTGGTTCATTTTTTGTTTCAAGGTGTTTAAGTTGGTAAATAATGAAAACATACAGTGTTTTTGTTATTACTTAGAGATGAATTCAATTTGCATATGAAGTGTTCGACAAAATGTCTTTTAGGGATATTTTGAACTATTTTGCTAGATATTAGTGAGACTTGGTTAACTGCTATTTGGTTTTTCTTGAATTATTTGGTTGTTTATTAGTACTAAATCCTATAATTTTGAAGTTATAGGAATTTTTGCATTAAAAATGTGTTATTAAACTTTGCAATATTAGTGGGTGAGGTGTCTTATCTTTACTTTTAACATGTTTTTTTTATTTAGTAGTGAACTTTGTGATTTAAGACGTTAACAACCTATTAACAATTTGTATTCTTATCCATAAGGTCTCTAAATACTTTTAGCTCATTTCCCAATAAAGATTTTCAATATAAAAAGAGTTGGAGCATTACTTGAGCCTTTATCTAAAAAATCTTAAACATAAGAGATTCAATAAGGATGAGTTAAATTGTGGATATTATATTATTATTTAATATATGCTACTTTCATATATTACTCCATATATTGTCATAAAAGAAAAATTTTCTTATCTCAATTCTATACATACCAATTCTCATTCAAGAATTGCTAATTGTATGATTAATCTAGATGAACATTTAAATTTGAATTGTGTGAAAGGCTTTTTGGTTTAAGGTTGTTTAGCCTTTTGGTTTAACGTTATTTATTTCTTTTAATGGTTTAACTGATTCAAACCAGGGCCAATTTCACAATCAATTCACTAACTTTTGTCATTCGTCATCTGTTGTGAGCTATTGTACATTTGTCCAGGTAAGTCATCAAAATTTTGTTTAACTTTTATCTTCTGCTAGAATTGAGAAGAATTTGTGTGAGTGGAAGGAGAGTCTGGGTTTTGTATGTGAACTTGTATTGATTAATTGAGAACTATTAACATAAGAAATTCATGCATAATTATGGATGATTTTGGGTATAATAGGTTGGTATATAGGCTATAAACCCATGATGCAATTCCTATGAGGTTTATCGATGAAATATTCCATGAGCCTAGGTGTCATAGCAAGAAGACCCTTTCTCGAGTCATATGGTGTAATAATGCCTTATACCATAATGTTTGTTTGAATACAAACTTAGCGTATGGAATTGTATTAATTAATTGAGAACTAGTGATATAAAAAATTCACATATAATTATAGATGATTTGAGGCATAATAAACCCCTAGGATGGTATATAGGCTAGAAACCTATGATGCAACTGCTATGAGGTTTATCGATGAAATATTCCACGAGCCTAGGATTCATAGCGAGAAGACCCTTTCTTAATTTTTATGGTTTAATAATGCCACGTACCATAATGTTTGTTTGAATTCAAACTTAGTGTATTAACTTGTACTGATTAATCGAGAACTAGTAACATAAGCAATTCCAGTATAATTATGGATTATTTGAAGCATAATAAACCCTTAGGATGGTATATATGTTGGAAACCCGTGATGTAGCTCCCATGAGGCTTATGGATCAAATATTCCATAAGCCTAAGAGTCATAGAGAAGACCCTTTCTTGATTCATGTAGCGTAACAATGCCACGTACCATAGTGTTTGTTTAAATTCAAACTTAGTATATGAACTAGTACGGATTGCATTTAGTAATTCAGTTATTTACATCTAATTGTATAGCTAGATGGACAAAAGTTGGATGTCTCATTGGAAATGGTCCACTTAATAGTCATATCCAGTGCTAGCAACCAAGCTATGGGTTGCATGTTGGGCCAAAGAAAGGATAAAAACTGCATGTGATATACTATGCAAGTAAGATATTAACTAGACCCCAACTAAATTACACCACCATTAAGAAGGAGTTACTAACGGTGGTATATGCATTGATGAGTTTCAGTTATACCTTTTAGGTTTTAAGATGATCATTTTTACAAATCACGCTACACTTAAATATCTTTTCTCCAAAAAGGACATAAAACCAAGTGTTATTCTATAGGTGCTCTTATTATAAGAATTTGAAATTGAAATTTGAGATAAGAAGGGAGTAAAGAATGTGGTACCTAACTACTTATCACGTCTGAAATGAAGGAAAATTGATTTGGAGTGATGACATTAATAAGTGATTCTTTGATAAACCCTGATGTTGCTTGACCACATTGTGGCACCATGGTATGCAAATGTAGCAAACGTTTTTGCAAGAAGTAGGCTTCCTTCCGATTTATCATATAAAAAATGATTCTTGTTTGAGTGTACCCATTATTTATAGGATGACCCAATCTTATATCGGACACATGTTGACGAATCAATAAGGAACTGTGTTTTGGAGGAGATGTCAGATATATTGATGTAATCTCACAAACCTATGTATGTTGGGCATTATGAAGCAAACAAGATGGTAGCATGAGTACTCAAATGTGGATTTTATTAGCTAAAACTATTCGAGGATGCTCGAGAGTTCGAGGCATAGTGAGTAGGGAAAAGAGATGAGATGCCCTTATTTAACATTTTAGAAGTCAACATTTTCAATTTGTGGGGATTTGACTTCATGAGGTCTTTCCCTATCTTCATAGGGAGCAATTATATTTTAGTTGGAGTGGACTATATGTCATGATGGGCTAAAGCTATGGAAACTCTAATGAATGATGGAAAATTCGTATAAAATTCATTACTATTCAACTAATTTGGAGTGCCAAGAATGATAATAAGCATTAGAGGAGCACATTTATGTAATAAATCTTTTGATTCACTTGTAAAAAAATATAAAGTTCACCATCGTGTTGCCATTTTAAACCACCCACAAGCAGGTTGACCAGTGGAAGTTGTCAACCTATCAACCTGTTACATGTTATGTGGGTTTGTGGTAGTCTCCTAAGTTAAGTCAAGTGCACTTGATTAAAAAGGCCTCTCTCGTCTGCTCGCTAGTGGCATGGAGCTCTCTCGCGGACTCCCATAAGTTCACGGCTATGCAAGACTAATTTGTGAGATTACGATAGTACGTTCTGTTCACGACTACACAGGACTCATATGGGAAATGTGTAGTACGTTCTGTATGAATCCACCTAAACCATTATGATGTGCTTATGTGTTAACATGTGTTGATAAGTTTGATGAATGTTTGACATATGTGAATTGTGGATCGGTTTGACAAGAGAGAAATATATGTTTTATGGATTTTGTAAAAAACTATTATGATCATGAAGGTTTTCAATGATTTTTACTTATTATCGATTATAAAACTGTTATCCACGGACGTTAAACTCACCCTTACTTCATCCCATCTACAGGCGATAAGCAAGATATTGAGTGATCGAGTCGAGCGTCAAGGCATCACTCCAATTTGCACATTTTGTTATTTTGAAGTTAGATTTTGTAAAAAAAAAGTGCTTTAGTTGCATTTTGAGAAATTGTTGTTTTTGTAAAGTTTATATTTTGAATTGCCTACTAAAGCTTTGTAACACTCTTATTTTGATGCGAATGAAATACATATACATTATGTTTGTTTATGGCTTTCCAAAGTCTTTATATTGCATTTTTAAGCTTTTCATGGGGGTAGGATTTGTGTTCTGACTTCAGGAGAAATTTTGAAATAATTTAGGATGAATTTGACCAAGTTGTCTTCATGGAAGTTGAAGATGATTTTTCTAGCTTTCGAACAATATAAAGTTTGTAATTTTTGGATATCAGAGTGGAAAGTTATGATCATTACAAGTTGTGATGCCGCATAGGATGTGTGTATAGGACAGCTATGGAGAATGATGTTTAATTGTGGTTTTGATGAATCAAATGGGTTGAGAATTGAGAGTTTTATGAGATAAACTTGGTGTTTGAATTGATATGAAGTGAGTTTGCACTAGAAGAGTTGGATTTGGGAAGTTTATGAGTGAATATGATGTTAGAATGGATCTAGGAGGCATTGGAGGGGCTTTGGAGGGGTTTGCCCCCATGTCCGTTTAATGAAACCTTCTCGGGTCAAAAATGACCCCCAACATCGCCCATGTTTGTTTAATGGACATCATGTGTCTTGGCACAATTACCATAACTTTTGCTACTTATGTCGGACTTAGTTCGTTCAAATAGTCCAAGAACGAACTAAATCCGACATAAGTAGCAAAAGTTATGGCAATCGTGCCAAGATAGGTACAAAATGATTAAGGACATACACATGTTAGATTCTTTTGGCTATAACTTCCTCATCCAACCTCCGAATGAAGTGATTCTTGAAACAATAGCTTCCTAGCACATGTATCTATCTCTCCATAAAAATTGGGATCTTTTAGAGTTGATTTGGGAAAGTTTGATTGAGAGAAAGTGAGGGGTCAGTTGGGAGACCATGATTGAGGTATGAACATACTTTGACTTTTTAAGCAGAACGTCTTCTATAGAGTTCCAATTTAGATAGTTCTTATTTCAAATTAAACTAGAGACTTAGAGCTTCAATTATTGTGAAGAAGTCAATTTATGATTTTGGTTATTATCTGGTGTGGGCACACCACTTTTGTGAGATGACGGCCAAGGAGAGTTCTTTGGAATTAACCCTACAAGTTTATAAGCTCAAGGTTTATGACTCTGAATGTTGGGCTCCGGAAATGGGCACATTTCCTAAAATCAATAATGGAGTTAAATAGTGTTGTCAACTCTTGCTTCCTTGTAACTTTATATGCAATATAGATCCATTGAAACTAAGTATAATGATTCTGAAACTAGGTAACAGAGTTAATTAATGTAGTCAACTAGATTTGCTTTACCATATAGCATGTTTCATTCACCTACTTGTTTGGTAATGTCACTTGAAGTTGTTCTTTAAAATTCTAGAAGCAAGAGAGTGGCTAAATGAGATTCCTCAACCTAAGTTGCTCTCTGAGTTAACTTTTGTACAGATTACAACTCCTTCACCTTAGAATAAAACTTTAGTGTTGGCATCCATTTATTCTTTTGCTAGCAATTTATACTGTTACATTTTACAATTATTGTTGCTGTTTTTTTGGTTAGAAACTAATAAGCTTTTATAAATGAAACAATAAGTAACAAGGATAAATTCCTAAAAACCTGACTAGACATCCCAATTCAGACAAGATCAAAAGCTAGAGTAAAAGAACTACTAGAACTACTAGCCATAAGACAACTAAATAACCAGTGAGCTGGGACAAGGATTCTGTTAATCAGATTACAATTAAACAAAACTAGATGGCCATGACCAAACAGATGAAAAATAACAAGAAGAAACTAGTAGGTTCCAAATTTACAATATGATTTTACCCACATCTATGATTTTACCAAAATAAACAAGCAAAAGTAACCTGAAATTCAGAAAATGTTTTTATTGTTATAACAGTACATAGGTACAAACTAACTCCTCTAATTTATAACCAAACAACAAAATTTTAGTTCTAATGATTATATCAACTTGATTAACATTTAGACAAGTTAGAAATGAACTAAATTAGTTAGAGAATACATATAGCTAAGGAACTTTTTCTATCCAAGTAAACATCCAAATCATGAATAAGTTGAAGTTTTTACAATATTTTTGGAACTTTGGTTTAGTTTAAGTTGCAATCCTCGTTAGTTATATGAAGCATACACTACAACTACCACCAGCCACACCTACTCATACAGTAGCAGTAGCAAGAATAGACTCAGACCTAGGGAGAATAATTCTATTTTTATTTGAATGTATCTTGAAAAAGTGATGTATGCTAATCAATTTTTTTTATAGCATTATGCTTATGTTTTAGATATGTTTAGAGGATTTAATAATACAAATGAGTTATATTATATGCTAGGTTTTGTTTCTACATCTTCAAGGAAAAGGAGCAAATATGGAGAATAAATGAGTCCATCTGGTGTCACTTTATAAGAAATGAATAAAGATTAATGGACATGGTAGGAACATGGCATTGTGTTATTGGTTATGTTCTCTAATGCCCCATTCTATTTCTACTGAAAATCTACAATCCAAGGAATATGGCTCCTACATAACTCTCTATATTTAGGTTATATTCAAGCAGAGGCCTTTTTCTTTTCTCCTTGCTCACCCTACACACCCTCATGTTCTATTTTTATTTGTTAAATATGTAAAAATATACAACATAAAAGTTATTAAAATCAATGGTAGCATTAACGCTGAGTCATATCTTCAACATAACAGATGCTATTAACTTATCTAAACAAACATTTCTAAAATTATATAAAGTTCCTGAACACATGTCCAACATAGTTTGTTGTTGTGCCTATTGTCTACTTCTCGAGGTTAAATAATGTTTGCTCTATCTATAATACTACATATTAATCCTTAAAGAGATAAAAATAGTATAAGTCTATTCAAGCTTATATATATGTGTGTGTGTGTGTGTGTGTGTTTACCTAAGTATAAAGTTACACAATCTTGGATAAGAGAAGACAATAGAGAATTTTTGGTCTTTTGGGAACACAGCTTCATGTCTGCATATTGTAATGAACAATTTGATAGTTAAGTTTTGCAAGACCTTATAGTTACTAGTTAAGATGTACTTCTATTAGAAATGACAATATCTTCAAAGTCCTAAGATCATGTACCAAATTTCTACCTGCAAAAGTTAATGTGTAAGATAGAAAATTTAAATTTGGATTAATATTGAGGGATAAAAGTCTATTTGTAATGGGTTAATATTTATAAAAGAAGATTAAGAATTGAAACAAAGTGAGTATCATAATGATATTTATGATTTTGTAAGATTCTTAAAATCTCCTGAAGAAAAGAAGAGATTGTGGTTGTAACCTATAATCATTTTGTGGACATTGCCTAATATAAGTTACTACAAAAAAGTCCAAAACATTAATTGTCAGATCATGAACTGCAAAGAACTAATTCTACTATTGATCTGCTACTTAAATGTTTCAACATCTGCAAAGATATTACATAATGCAATTTCCTTTTGTTAAATTTACCTTTCTAATCTTGTTACTGTGTACATCATATGCTATTTAATGTATCCAAATTACGTTTCTTGATTGTGATCTTCTTTACATATACATATTAACCCCTCCATGTCAAAAGCCAAAAGATAAGAAAGAAGAGATAATTATTAATAAAGAGTTTGGATTAAACTCTCTATACTTAGGTAAAGTATCCTAACTCTCTACTTAGATAAAACCCTCTTGATCCGATGGATTCACTCAATAGCTCTTGAAAATAAAATAATAATTTGTAAGAACCCAAATGTCTAATTACATATGGAAAATTAGACTAATAATGAGGCAGTACATCTCGAATGTGTGGAAGAAAAATACTGAATAATTATATCACATTAAGAGAACTACTGAACTTTTGTCGAACACTTCAAAGGTAGAATGTTGAATGACTTACCTCCACCATGCAAATCCAAATTAACTATTGTAACAAAATACAAATCCAAATGCACCACATATAATCAAAGCAAACGTAAAAACACCCTCAAAACTAAATTAAATCGTCGAGCATAAATGTTGAATGACTTACGTCTACTAAAAGACAAAAGCAATCCGAGAAGACAATACAACAGTAGACAGAAGCACTCCGAGAAGGCACGCAAACATCAACAACGAGAAGACAAAGGCGAAAGCAACAATAGAAAGTGGCTCGAGAGAGAGGGAAAAGGTGAAAACAGCAGGCGGGATTGACAAAAAATGACTTATATGCTCGGCATTTTTTCATTGACACAGAAGTTGAGATGACGTCGCTTTGTTGGGATGGAGGGGAGACGACGTAGGTTGCGGGGGAAGTAGTTCTTAACAAAACTAAAATGATGTCGTTTGGTTTAAAACCAAATAACGTTGTTTTACACCTGAACTGGAACAGGGACATTAGCCTTCCCTGACATTGTTTTTGGGGGGCAGAGGGGACTCAAGAAGGTAACCAAACAATGTTGTTTTTCACTGAACCAGAGCAACCTTCCACAACGTCGTTTTTGTGGGTGGGAGAGGGGATTCGGTAGTTAAAACCAAAACAACGTCATTTGGTCTTTAAACCAAACAACGTCGTTTTACTCCTGAAGCAACTCAACACAATTCAGTCAACCTTCCGCGACATTTTCTTTACAAAACATCAAGGTTTCTTTTTTACGACGTTTTTCTGCTAAAACATCGCAAAAGCTCTGACAAATCTGTGACGTTTTTATAAAACGTTACGGAAAATGGGATCTTTTCGTGACGTTTTTAAAAACGTCACGAAAACTCTGACCAATTTGCGACGTTTTTTCAACATCGTGAATTCTATTCAATTGTTGTAGTGTATTATGACACACATTGTCTCTAGTGTGTAATTTTTGTACTATATGACGTATTGGGATTGAGTTCAAAATTGTTATGTATGGTCTTATTGAATTTGGAATGTTAATGACATATATGACTTAATATGATTATGAAGGAAATAAGTATTTGGAATGTTTAAGTTATATTGATTGCTCAAACTATTTTTAATGTGATTGTTCTAATATACCATTTCTATAGAGTATATTATCGACTATTCGTGGATATGTTCGGGCACATACACTATGGGCATGGTATATTACAACCAGGGTTTCATGTTTAGGAGATTCTAAGGTTTCAATAAGAAAGAAGAGTGGTGTTTGACAATAAGAATAAGATTATCCTGGGTCTGGAACAAAGGTTATTTGGCTATAAGATTAAAGTAATTTAAGGCAAAGATAAGGTTTTGTTTTGTCTATTATTTTTATTCCTTTCCAGTCAAGAAACAATTTTATAAGAAATAACTTATATAGCATTAAATTTCTTTTTTCTAAATCTTCGAACTCCTAAGTATTTCATTTCATATTTTGTGTTTCTTTCTTAGTTATAGTTTTTACCTTCTATTTTTATTCAATGTCAATGTGTCTCTTTATTATGCATTAATATGATAATTCAATTTTGAAACAAAAGGCAACAACAAGGGAGAGGCCGTTGGTTTATTATGTACATTTTTTGCCTTTGAATGTTCTTTATATAAGCAACGAGAATGAAGATCTAAGTCAAAGTATTAACCTATTGTTGCTAAAAATATATGTGAATCTATATTTATACCGTGTTGCGTTTTTTCTTAATTAAATCATTGATTAAGAAATATTAATATAAAAAATGGAGATGAAGCTTAGTATTTTTAAACTTGTATTTTACATTTAATGTTGCATTTAAAAATCAAAACCTGAAATAAAAATCACAATGGAAAGAAGCAGGCTAAGTACGTAAGAGTTGAATGTACTAATAGTACTAACAACATTTTTATTATGTTAAATGGATAAATGATATTTGTTTCTGCTCATGGTGTTTGCATCAATGAGTAACACATAATTTAATTCGTAGTGAATGGATGGAGAAAATGCAATAGGACCTCTCTGAAACATATTACAAAAAGAAGACCGCCTGAGACTCGTGTTCGCACTTATCAATCAAATTGTGCATGGTTTCAATTGCCGAGAGGAAGACGTTTAGTCACACGCTTTTCTCATTTTGGCAGCAGAAGTAATTATTATAAAGCACAACTCTTCTTTTAGAATATTGAATGCCAATCGCGTGAACTGAGCCTTTATGCCCTTTAATCCGAAAAGCCTATGCATCCCATCCAAACTGAACCAATATGCATTTTGTTGCCGTTAAGGAAATTAAAACCCTATGTATGGCCTTTACGTACTTATTAATGTGCCGAACTCCTCAAGTGCCATTTGATTCCCAAAAATAAACCAAGAATTCCGCTTCTTGGTTTATGGCTTCTACCGACTGATCTCTTATACGAGTTAATTAATTAGTCCATAGTGTGGTTCTTAAATATTAATTGCTGTACATTCCTTACACGGATGAGTTTGTATCTATGTAACCAGGAGGAATTTAAACAAACCTGAAAAAGAGCTAAAACTCCTTGCGTATATATACGGAATACAGATAGAACAATTCTCAAAGGAAAGTTCATCTGCTTTCTATTGCTATTATTCTCATCATTATATGGCTAAATTCATGGAGTGATGATACTTGCAACGATAAAAGTCTTATTTAGACACGGAAGGATAGTTTCACGGTCCTAGTTGAAGCGTGCTTCTTATTTGAATGCGTTTCTATTTTTTTGGTTGTCTTTTCATTATCT
The DNA here is from genome assembly GCA_024520975.1 of Erythroxylum areolatum. Taxonomy (NCBI): domain Eukaryota; kingdom Viridiplantae; phylum Streptophyta; class Magnoliopsida; order Malpighiales; family Erythroxylaceae; genus Erythroxylum; species Erythroxylum areolatum. Next base: position 27,385,874 of record JANIJH010000225.1, on the reverse strand, counting down.
TCATGAGATGAAATGGAAATGTTCATAAAAATGACCTAAATACAAAAAATAAAAATTTTTATGTGGGCAGAGCGGGCATCTTATTAACAATCGAATCTCAAATCTAAAGTGTATTTTGGTGGCATAATGCTGGCTCTAGACAAAATCCACTTGAATATTTTGGAGTCCTTTATTGAGGGCTTATTTGGTTATTTGTTTATTTGTTTTTTTTTTAATTCAGTAAAAAAATTGTTTGTTTGAGGATTTTGGTTTTGATTTCTTCCGATTTTAAAACATTATGAAAATCAGAGCTTATGTGATTGTTGTCTTGATTAATCTGCCTTCTTAACTTGTAATGTGATTGTCCAACTAAATATACAGAGCTTGTTTTAGGTTATTCGATAGCTAGGTTCGGTTAAAGAGCATGTTTTATTGAACATGACTTAAGGGAAAATGGGGATTAATAGAGCTTATTATTAACCTACAATTAATAGGTGCTAGGAGAGTTATGAGAATAACAATTCAATGAAGTATGTTTAATTGTGTGGAAGTCGAGATTGAATTAATAAATGGGTCCCTAACATATTCATCACTTTTCTCATTTTTGATTGATTTCTTTAATTTTCCTTTATTTTGTTATTAAACGAACCAAACCCCCTAACCTAAACACCGATTATTTTCATTTCAAAAGCTAATCGAACACTCATCGTGGAATCAACCTAGACTTATCACTAGCTATAATTTTAGGTCTAGCTATTTTGTGTATTATTACGACGCGCTACCAATCCTAAAAGATTAAAGAATTCTAAAGGAGGAAGGACTTATGGTATACCAATAAGCAATCCAAGGTGTTATATAGAATCATTGATGTTTTGCTATTGTTCTTAGGTGCTTTTTCAAGATCAATTGCAAAGTTCTAAAAAAAACTTTTTTTTGAGGACTCTCCATGATTATGTTTAGTTGTTGTTGCACACATTGAGGACTCTCCACGATTATGTTTAATTGTTGTTGCATACATAGGAGAGTGTTCATTGAATCGAGTGTGTCTCGTTTCTTTTATTCTTGATTTTATCACTTGAGATATTCTTTTCTTTATTTCATTCTTTGTTTTAAAATCCTCTGTTGAGGTTAGCATAAGTTGTTCATGCTATTAGGTATGAGATTCTCTCACAGGGTTAGTATGAGTGGATAGCTTCAAAGATTGAGTAGTGTTGGCTCCATAATAGCCTTATATAAGTTTATTGTACTACTGTGAATGTTAATTAATCAGGTTAAGGGCCCCACAGATGTAGGCTGTGTGTGCCAAACTGCATTAACAAATTTTTGTATTCTATGTGTGTGATTTATTTCCTGCATACTATATTTGTTTGATTGCAAAATATTTCTAGAAATTGCATTTGCTTGCCCAGTTGCTTTATAAGAATCAACTATAAATTTAAGTTAGAAGCGATCGTTATTGAATAGAAATTTTCCAAAACTTCGATCTTAGGTTTTTCAATTAGTATTAAAGCTTGGTTCACCTCATCAAAACTTGGTATGTCAAGTTAGTGTAGATTAGTATTTTGCACTCATGGCTACTAAATAAGAAGCATCGATTATTAGGCCATCTTTACTAGATGGCTCTAAATATGCTACTTAAAAATAGATAATGAAAGTGTTTCTTCAATAATAAGGGAATAAAGCCTGGACTTCTATGTTGAAAGGTTGAACCTATCCTATGACAACTGATGAAAAGAATGAAGTGGTACCTAAAGATCTGTCTATATGGATAAAGGCTGAAAAAGAGGGAATGCTTAGTAACTCTTAAGAAATGCATGCAATTTTCAATATTATAGATGAAGGATCTTTTAGTACGATATCAACATGTGAATCAACAAAAGAAGCTTACGATACATGACAAACCATACATGAAGGAGCACAATTGGTGATAGCATCAAAACTTCAAATGTTGGTTACTAGATTTGAAGAGCTTAAGATGTAGTAAAGTGAAACTATTGGAGACTTTAAGGATCACAATTGGTGATAGCATCAAAACTTCAAATGTTGGTTACCAAATTTGAAGAGCTTAAGATGTAGGGAAGTGAAACTATTGGAGACTTTCATAAGCTATTGCATGATATTGCTAATCAAGCACATCAACTTGGAAAGAAGTAGTTAAATCTAAAACTTGTCAAGAAGACCTCAAGATCATTACCTCCAAGATTTATACCAAAAATTGCAGCTATTGAAGAAGATCATAAAATTAATAAGTCATCTTTAGATAAGATAAATGGAATTCTCACAAACTTTGAGATGAACCTGTTGAGAGGCAAGTGTGAGAAGAATAAAGAATTGATACTTTAAGCAGAACTTGCCAAATCTATGCACGATTCAGAGGAAAATGAAGATTTGTTATTGCTAACAAGAAATTTCAACAAGTGGTTGAATAAGGTGAAGCAAGATAAACCTAAGTTTAGGCATAATGGTGGGAGTTCATCCAACTATAACTTCAAATAGTAAGCAAAACCTAAAAAAGTTAAAAGAAGGCAAAGCAGATACAATGTCATGATCGTCAAGGTTTTGGGCATATCGAAGCAGAATGTGCTCACATTCTTGAATGGAGAAAAGGGAAGTCTTACATCAACACTTGGAGTGAAAACAAATATGAAAGTGAGTATGGTAGCTTAGAATAAATTATGAGTCATCATGCCACATTGATTGCTTTATATAACGAAATTCTAGTTGCTTTCTTAGTAACAATCAATGAAGAAACTGAAGATAAAGATTCAAATGTTTTAGTATCAAACTCTAATTCTGATAACGACAGTGATGACATTGACTCAAAATTCAAAAAGAAAGATATCTGCAAAGCCTATGAACTAATGTATAGCAAATGGATGAAGACATGTAAACAAAAGGAGAAGTTAAAAAGGGACAATTCTACCATGAAAGATGTTATTCGAGATCTGAAGATGCAGTTATTATCAACAAAAGATGAAATTGATAAAACCAAGCTAAATTTGAACAATGCAAATAAAGGAATAAGAATGTTGAATGGCAATATTGAGAAGCTAGACAAATTACTGAAAATTGGAACAAACAAAGGAGATTTTCAAGGTGTTGAATATAAAGGTGAGTGCTCTCAAGTTAATAATGAACAAAATGGTGAAGTTGGATTTTTCAAAGAAGCAAGATCAATTAAACAAGAAGAAATTTCAAAAAAAAGTTGTAAGTTTAGGCCTACATGTCACTTTTATGGTGTAAAGTCATTGATCACGGTTTTCTGATATGAGTGAATTTTAATATTTAACCTCAATATTCTGCAAGCATACGGGTCGTTCATATAGTACCTAAGGTATCGATCCCAAATGAAGGGTTAATCTAATCCTAGAATCTAAGGTCGAAAACTATTAATCTAAAATTTAATAGACAATAAATTTAAACATGAGAACTAAATAAATGAATCAACCAAATCAAATAACAAAATAATAATTGACAAGTAACACTTAATGAAAACAATCAACGAACAATGACTAACAATTTTAGATTAAAACGAATAACAAATAATGGAAATTGATTGATTTGTTGAACGATGATAGCACACCCTAGAATTCAACATAGTGAGTTAACCAAAAAAGAGAAAGGGAAAGTTACTTATCTTTATTGCTAACCTTACCAATTATGATTTATCAAATTAATAGTTCTAGATGATCCTAGGACCAATTACTGTCTTTCGAATTATAATTAAACCCTAAAGCATAAACCCTAATCAGATTATGGGAAGTTGTAATCTCTCAATTACAACTTATCCAAAATCTAATCAGTTCTTAAGTTCCCTAATAAACAATTGAAAACCTATACGTGATCTCTGTAGGCAAGATTTACCAACATAATTTAATTCTGAATCTATTAAATTACCTAACTCTCATTAGCCCAATTTAATCATTTTTTTCTCAATTTATCGAGATATGAAGTGCATAATTAAACCACAGTTAATTCAATAAACACGTAAAACAATCAGATTTCATTAAATACAAAAATATTCGAAAGGTGAGTATAGAACATCAATAAACAATTCAATTTTATCATCAAACTATATATCCCAATTCTACAATCAAATAAAAGTGAAATACATAGGAAATAGAACTCGAATGGACGATGGGAGGTTGTGACTTCGAAAAGCTTCTTATTCCGAGAAGCATGTCGAATCTGTGTCGTCATCCTCTACTCTCCCCCTTATTCTCTTTCTCAATCTCTTAAAGTTCTCTCCTTTAGGGTGTCGCTGTGGTGGCTAATTAAAAGCTCCCATCATCTTTTCTTCTCATTCTTTTTATACTTGATGTGCTTGTGGTAGCCCTAGGGTTTTTCATAGTCAAAAATGACAAAAAAAACCTTCAAATTTTGACTTTTCTATGTGTCTGCGTGTCTACCCGATATAGGCCACGATCATGGGCTACATGTAAAGTCTCTGTCATGATTATGGTAGGAAGGCCATGATCATGGGCCAAGTTTGATGCTTCTATCACGATCTTGGCAATTTGGCCATAATCGTAGCCTATTGTTTTGATCTAAGTCTTTCTAAAACTTCTTCATTCTACACTATTGACCTTGAAACATTAACAAGCACATCAAGGTACCTTAAAAATATAGTAATTAAGCTCAAATGCTTGTACTAACCTATAAATACACTTGAACATAAATAATTCACAAACTAACACAATTTTGCCAAAGACATACTAAATAATCGAATAAACGGATAATCACATATCAAACTATGCCTTAAAACATGATGCATTTCACACTTATCAACATCCCTACACTTAAACGTTTTCTTGTCCTTAAGCAATCAAAACAACAAAGACACAAAATTTTACACAACACACAATGCAATAATGAGACAATGACTTCAACTTCATAAATTGAATTTAATTTAAAACACAATCATCCAAGTCATTTCAAATCATTAATATGCAAAATTCGTGTCTTAGGGCTTGAACTAAATATACATATTAATCCAGACTTAAGTCTTAAATTCTTTACCCTTCTCAATTGCACACACTCATTAATAATTCTCTTATCGTTCAACTCTGTAAGTAAGCCTAAGTGCGTTTTCATGAAAAGTCAAACTATTACAAGTTCGGTAAGTTTTATTCAAAAACACATATTTTAATTATTTATGAACATGAACTTATTCTTTTTACGCGGAGCCAAACATTGGTAATGAACGTTGATCTAGTTAACAAAGTCATATTTTTTATTAAGCTACTTTATTGGAACATCATTTTAGTCTTTTTACGTGAGGGCACACATTTGTGATGTGTGTCGATTTGGTTACTCAGCTATATCACATTCTCAAATGGCTACTAGCTCTATTCATAACCCAAAGGCTAGCAGAATAGTTGCTTATTTAAAGAATAACAATTTGTTTTTTAAATTACCTACCTTGTTGTTTTAGCTACTCATTTCCATGAAAAATACTAGCAAAGCTACTTAGGTTAAAAGGCCCCAAATTATGAATGAATGTGACAATCTATAGGGCTACATTTAAACACTAAATCCTAATTAAGCAACATATTTAATCAAAGAACCCCCAGTTCACTAATTATGCAAGCTAATAATTCTCTATAACCTAACAGACCATGTTCAAAATTAAATCAATTTTGATTCATCTAAGCCATTGACACATTCACAGAATGCAACCTAATAACTATAATATGCAAAATTTACATTCAAATAAAACATATAACCCTCCTTACACTTGAACAACACATTGTCCTCAATGTGAAAAGGGGAAAAACAAACACATAAAGACAAAAAAACATGGATTAAAGTAAAATAAAAAAACAATAAAGATAAAACAAAATAAAAATAAAAATAAAAATAAAGACTAAATTTAAAAAGAAAGGGGTTAGAACAATTTTCATGGAGATGGAGGTGGTGATGGTGTTGGAGATGGTAGTTGAATGCTCTAAGCCTTAAAATAGCAATGAATCCAACAAATGTCCCAGCTCTGATGTCGTTGGGTTCAAGCTATCTCCTTCATCCTTCTGGAGTTCTCCATAAGTGTATCCGTAATTACCTTTTTGTTTGTAGAGATTGTGTCCAGTACCTTCTTCCAACCCAGTTCTTCTACATCTTCTTCCTCTTCGAACTCCACACTGATCGAATCCTCTTTTTGTTGTTGTTGGGTGCATGAACTTACTTAACCAGTCCTACCTTTGACTTATATCTTAGCACTAATATCCTGAAGTTCAATATTAGGGACTTCAATATTTTAACCCGTGATAGATGATGGTGGTTCATAAACTCATAACAGTAGACTGTAAGTCCATTGCACTCAACTCTATACTAGTTAGCTATAGCCAAAACCAAGTAAACCATTTCTAAATTATTGTTCCTCTTCTTTCGAGAAGAAATAATTACATTAAAATGTGGGTGATTATGCAAAATGGGATGTTATGATCCTTTCTCCACAACATAAACAGTTCCTTCGTTAAACACTCGTTGGTTTCCGTTTTGTCAAAAACTGCTTGGCATATGAATTTGTGCATCAACAAGTGTTCATGACTCCTAATAATGTTGTTGTGTCTGTTATTAAATTTGAAACGGTCTAACCCAATTAGTTTTGTCTAGTAGGGACTGACACGGAAATCGTTGTGCTGATCCACTATAGAAGACTAAAAGAAACGAAAAATTTCATACATAGTGTCATAATCAAGTCCATAGGGTTGTCCTCGCAACCTAAACCATAGTTCCCTAAGTTTGTTGGATTCATATTGAAGAGAAGTAAAAAAAATTATAAGATCAGTTCTTCATAAATTGGGAATTGAAATTGAATGAACTAACCTCATTGAATTTTCTCAACTAAGCTCTAGACCTTGTCTCGCAGTTCTAAATTTAAAGTTTCAAAGTGAAAATATTTTGGAACCATAATTTGTTTACTATAAAGGGAATGGAAATGAGTACCTTCCTCACTCGAGAAGATCAAGAAAGGTGCTTTGTAATCAACTGCTTTGTTCCTCATCCCTCGTCCCGAGACTTATGTTCATCCCTCTAATTGATCACGCTTTACAATTTTCTTGATGCGCGACATATTGGCTTGTAAGTCGGTGGTCGTCAAAAGAAATTTGGAGGTTTGAAATTTTGTAGAGGGAAGTGAGAGTATTTGGAGAGAAAAAATGAAAATGAAAGTGAGTGAAAAAGTGAAGTTAGAAATGTATTTATAGGTGATTGGATAGCAAAATGGTGAAATTTTAAGTTAACTGCGTGTGTCTGCCATTTTTACCTTACCGTAGGCCATGATCGTGGCCTGTAGTTTCCCACCAATTTTAAATTTTCCCTCTTTTATGGTCCTTCTCCACTTTTCTGAAATCACTTCTTAGCTCTTTGTGATCCTTTCACCTCTCTTTGTTTACTTCATTGATCACTTACTTCACGTTGACGTCTTATGACTTCCTGATTATACTGAAAACGTAATAACCTAATTACAATATTCAAACTTCTAAAAACAATCAAGGACATTGAAATTCTATTGCCTCCCATGCAGCGCTTCTTTTAATGTCGGTAGCTCGATGCTGTTCTTTTGCTTATGGTGGTTCAAATGAGTGGTGTAATGGTAGTGCAATCATTAACCTAATAATTTGCACACGAGCTACCATGCCCTTGATTCCACCTTCCTTATGGCTCTCCTTCTTTCACCTTCTTCTACATGATCGCTTCTTTCTGAAGGCACTCTGAAGATCCTCAATATCTTCCTAATGTCCTCAAGGTTCGGGTTCCTTGACATTAGTTGGAGGTAAAGGAGGACTATTATCTTTCTTTGACACTTTGAAAGTTACTTGCTGCTTTCCTATGCTTAGAGTTAGTTCACCCCCATTAATATCAATGATTGAGCAAGCAATGTCTAGGAGTAGTCTTCCAAAGATCATATGGGTTTTCACAATAGTCTTCCAAGGATCATATGGGTTTTCACATCTTATCCAATATCCAATTCTGTAGGAAAAGTAAAATTATCAACTTGTACTTGCACATCCTTAATAATCCCCTTCAGTTGATGGACTATTTTGTCGGCCATCTTTAGTAACATCTTTATAGGTACCAACTCGTCTAACCCCAACTTTTGATTAAAGGTGTTGGGAATCATATTGATGCTCGCTCCTAAATCTACAGATACCCTGTCTATATTGACTCCATTTATACTACAAGGAATGTAAAAATCCCTTAGATCCTCTTTCTTTTGTGCAATGTTGGGGTTTTCTTCTGCTTTGTGCTCCTTAACTGTCTTCTACACTGATTCTGTTAATTTGAGCCTTGTTTGTGGATGTTTCGTTATGTTCTCAATCTTGTTTAAGTCAACCTCCTCATAATTCCTCATTACCCTACTTGGCAATGACTTTTGCTACGCTAGAATAGGGTACAGTAATTTGGGTTGTGATTCCTTGATTGTCTCAATTTCGAGCTCACTTGGAAGGAGTTCCATAATTACTTATCCTTTTCCTTTATCTCCATTCTTCTTTGTATGATCAAGTTCCTTTTCCTAGGTCTGAGTGATGCCCATGATCTTTTCTTTTAGGTTAGACTCGATATTGCTTGGACTGCATTCTGAGTAGATATTGCTTCTGCTATTTGAGCTACTTGGACCTCCAAATTATGTATTGAAGTGGCGTGGTTTTGGTAATTTGCTTGAATTTGCTTTCATGCCTCCTATGTGCGTCCTTCATGCCTTTAATCTTATATAAAATCTTATCTAACTTAGAATCCATTGAACTTGGTTTATCTTATTGGAATCCTGATTTTCCTTAAGGTCTAGACTGTCCTCCGGAATTGTTCATCCAAGATAAGTTAGGGTGATTCTTCTACCCATGGTTGTAGGTGTTGGAATATGGATTGTTTTCCCCTCCTTGTTCATACTGGGCTCACATAAAATTTACTTGCTCTGGATCATCTTCTTTTATTAAGAAACAGTCTGCTGTGTCATAGTCCAATTGTCTACAGGGTTCACTCTTAAGTTGTACAACCTTCACCGAAGCTGAGGACAAAGCCTTCATATTGTTGAGCTGTCAAGTCAAGCTATCAATCATTGCTTTCATTTTTATAATCTGATCAACAACTACAATTCCTTTTTGTTTACGAAATGTAGTAATCTATTTACTTCGCTCATTCGTCTATAAATAGTTGTTACCTACCATCTCTTCTATTAATTCTTCTGCTTCATCCATTCTCTTCATCCAATGATCCTCCTGAAGCTGCTTCGATCGTGCCTCTTATGTGTGAGGTAACTCCATTACAGAACATTTGCAACAAAAAATCTTTAGGTAAGTTGTGATGTGGCCACTTCTATTGCAAATCCTTATATCATTCCCACGCTTTGTAGATCAATTCCCCATCACCTTGATGATCTTAATGCCTTTAGTCAGTTAAAAATATTTATCTAAAAAGACACGGACTAACTGATCCCAAGTGGTAACATTAGCTGGGTTAAGGGAGTGGCACTAAGCCTTTGCTCTATCTCTAAGAGTAAAAGGAATGAGCCTAATTCTAACTGCATCTTTCAACATGTGATGGTACCTCAAGGTATCACAGATTTCTAAGAAATTCACTTTAGGTGCGTTGGAGTCTTCATTTGCTAGTCCATAAAATTGTACGTTCTATTGAAGCACGTTCAAGAGAGCTGGTTTGATCTCAAATGATATGGCTTGTACGGGTGGTCTAACTACTCCTTGTCTATCTGCGTTGAACACTGGTCTCATAAGTCATAAGGGTCCTCTGTTGATGTCCGTGGTTCGCACCATGATCCAAATCTTGATAAAATTCCTTAGCTATTGTTGTCTTTGTGATTTCTTCTTCTTCGTTACACCGAACTTTCCTAATGGTTCATTCTATTCTAGTGTTATCTAAAGCTAATTTTTTAACAGTGCGACTCAAACTTCTCATGACTCTTGTGTTCATTCAAGAGCACAAGTTTAGAAATATAAAAGGAAGAAAGAATAAAAAGAAAAAGAAAAACTAACTAAACACCTTAAACTATAGAATTAAACTATCGCCTCCCCAACAACGACGCTAAAAACTTGATTCGATTTTTTGATATAAGTAAAATTTAATATTTAACCTCAATATTCTGCAAGCGTAAGAGTTGTTCACGTAGTACCTAATGTATCGATCCCACGAGGAGGGTTAATATAATCCTATAATCTAAGGTAGGAAATTATTAAACAAAAATTGAACAGACAATAAATTTAAACACGAGAACTAAATAAATCAAACAACCAAATCAAATAACAAAAAAATAATTGACAATTAACACTTAATAAAAACAATCAATGAACAATGATTAATAATTTTAGATTAAAATGAATAACAAATAACAAAAATTGATTGATTTGTTGAACGATGATATCGCACCCTAGAATTCAACCTAGTGAGTTAACCAAAGAGAGAAAGGGAAAATTATCTATCTTTAATGCTAACTTAACCAATTACGATTTATCAAATTAATAGCTCTAGATGATCCTAGGGTCAATTACTCTCTCTCAAGTTGTAATTGAACCCTAAAGCATAAACCCTAATTAGATTATGGGAAGTTGTAATCTCTCAATTAACAACATATCCAAAACTTAATCAGTTCTTAAGTTTTCTAATAAACAATTGGAAACCTATACATGATCTCTCTATGCAAGATTTACCAACCTGATTTAATTTTGAATCTATTAAATTACCTAACTCTTATTATCCCAATTTAATCGTTTTTTCTTGATTCACCCTCTAAGTTTATTATCGAGATATGAAGTGTAGAATTAAACCACAGTTAATTCAATAAACACGTAAAACAATCAAATTTCATTAAATAAAAAATAATATTCCAAAGGTGAGTATAGAACATCAGTCAACAGTTCAATTCTATCATCAAACTACATATCCCAATTTTATAACCAAATAAAAGTAAAATACATAGGAAATAGAACTCGAATGGACGATGGGAGGTCATGACTTTGGAAAGCTTCTTATTTTGGGAAGCACGTCGAGTCTACGTCATTGTCCTTTTCTCTCTTCCTTCTTCTCTTTCTCGATCTCTCAAAGTTCTCTCCTCTAGGGTTTCATTGTGGTGGCTAATTAAAAGCTCCCTTCATCTTTTTTTCTCTCTCTTTTTATACTTGATGTGTTTATAGCATCCATAGGTTTTTTTGGGGATTATGGGCCACATCTAAGATCTCTGTCTCGATCATGGGCTAAGTTTGATGCTTCTGTCATGATCATGGAAATTTGGCCATGATTATGGGTTGTCTTCTCTCGCTTATGTCATGATCGTGGCTGATGGTCCACGATCGTAGCCCGTTGTTTCGGTTCAAGTCTTTCTGAAACTTCTCATTTCTTCGCTAGTGACCTTAAAATACTAATAAACACATCAAGGTACCTTAAAAATAGAATAATTAAGCTCAAATGCTTGTACTAACCTATAAAAACACTTGAACACAAATAATTCATAGACTAACACAATTATACCAAAGACACATACTAAATAATTGAATAAACAGATAAACACATATCAAACTATGCCCTGCTATAAGCTGCTACAAATGCTATTCCATAATGCTTAAAACTGAAAATCCAAACATTCTTGGAAGAACATTCAACAATAGTGACTACTAAAGCTAATTTGGGTAGAAAGAGGCAGCACTTGTGGCTCTTAAATCTATACGTAGATCTTCTCATAGTGAACGGTACTTTGAAAGTAGATGCTCAAGTCATATGACAAATAACAGAAGCTATCTGATGAATTATTGAAGTTGTATGGATGGCCATGTTACATTTGTTGAGGGAAAGATAGCAACAGTGATTGGTAGAGGAACTCTTTGCATGGATATATTGCCTCATTTCAAAAATGTGCTTCTTGTGGATGGTTTAAAAGCTAACTTGGTGAGTATTAGTTTACTTTGTGATGATGGATTGTTACCTAAGTTCACTAGTGATGAATGCAAGGTGGTAAACTAATAAGGAGATTATATAGTAAGCAAAAAGAAGATCGGTTGATAATTGCTACAAATTACAGATTATTACTTCCTACAATTGAGCCATATATGATTATATGACTCTATGGCACCAAAAGCTTGGCCACACAAATTATAACCTAATCAACAAGTTAAGTAAATCTAAAGCAATAAGAGGTTTACCTGTTGGGCCCCGAAAATTTTTTTATATATTTGAATTATTCATTTATTTATTTATGGATTTATTCGTTAATTATTTTTTTATATATTTATTTTGCCTTAATTGATTTAATTATGTGTTTATATAATTATTTCTATGTTGGGCTTGGAATTAGAAATTAGAAATTAATTGAAGGCTTGGATTTAGTGTTGGAAAGAATGGGCTTTATGGAATAAGTGGAATAAGATGAGGAGGATAAATAAGTAGATTGTTGTAGTGGGCTTGTGAGGGGGAGAGCCCAAAAGGGGTTGTAGGAGGAGTACCA
>JANIJH010000225.1:27274202-27285522 GCA_024520975.1 Erythroxylum areolatum | reverse complement strand
AATTGATGAATTCCAAATTGAAGAAGTGTATTGCTTTGTATGAGATTAAGTAAAATGAAAATGATGAAAAAGAAAAAGAATTTATACGGATTTGGATTGGTTTAGTCTAAGGTTTCCAACGCAACGTTTCTTCAAAGTATATGTTTTCGGATGTCAGAAATTCGTTTCAGTTCGATTAATCCATTCCATTTGCTTTCGATTCCTTCGATTTTGGTCCGATTTGATTTCATGAATTCTTCTTTGACTTGTTTCCGCCCCTTTGTTTAAGTAAAAGTTCGCTCACGTTTAATACATGTTTTCGATTTATGATTCCAAGGTTGGGTTCCGGAGATGGGATCCAACAACTGTAGAGAGACTATTTTGAACATCTTTTATTCATTTTATTATAACTTTGTCTCTCGACCTCCAAATGACTTGAAAATTGAACCAATACACTTCAAAAACATTGATTTTCCTCTCCATGAAAATTTAGAGCTATCTGAACTGGTTTGAAAAAGGAATGGTTGAATCAAAGTGAGGGTATGTACTAGAATATTATAAACTGGAGATATTATATTGAACATGCTTCGGTATTTCACTTATAACCTGCTCCATAGAGCTCCAAATGAGATGATTTTTTATCCAATATAAACTAAAAACATTTGGCTAAAAATGTTAGGAAGAAATTGAATTTGAATTCTATCTCTAGGGATCTTGAAATTTAGCTTGAAAGTGAGTCTTGGCTTAAGCTGTGGTACTACCAGTGACAGAAACCATATCCTGTTGTTATTGATGTAGGCTGAATTAGACAAAGTTGTCTTCAGAAAACTATAGCTTATTCTTTTATCTTTCAAATGATATAAAGTTTGTAATTTTTGGATATTGGAATTGAGAGATATGGGTTGTACAACTTGAATGCATGATCATGCTCTAGCCAAAATTTCAAATGTACTCATTCTGTGGTATTATGAGCATAAATCATAGAATAATGAACTAAATTGAGTGCTTTTGGTGTCATTAGAAACTGAAGACATAAAGAAACAATTGTATAGAAGAAAGTTTTACAGAAATGTATCATCTTCTTGATCTTATTGATTATGCAAAATTGGCATGAATGGGATGCTTTCAGCAAAAGCTGGAATAGTGAATGATTGTTTGAATTTTGGCACTATTAGAGCACATCAATTTGTTACAGAAATATGCCCAAGAATTTTTCATTACACATGCATAATACATGATACATTTATACATGTGTTTACTCAATTACATAAGCAGTACAGTAATGTGAAATTTTGTTATTGTATATAGGAGAGCAAGTAGCGTGATCATATCCTGATATTGCTGGAACATCAAGACAATAGGCTTAAGGGAGCAATTGTAAGTAACCTAAGATGGTCTCAATTTAATTTGATCTGATATTACTGAATTGAATTTGATATATGATGAATATGTACTGATTGTGTACTGAATTCTAGACAAGACTTGTCCGAGGTGTTTGATGCATGTGAATATCATTGGAAGTGCTACTTGTATGTGAATGAGACTGCCTAATTGATTCTCAACTAAAAGTGACTGAATGTTATAACTGACTATATTGATTGAGATAATGTTAATGAAAGTGATTGATTGTATTGAATGAATTATGGCATGCATTTCATTTCAATACATGTAATATAAAGGCAATTTTAATGAAGTGATAGTTTGATTTAATTGTTTGACTAAAATATAATTTGTTTGTGATAGAACTTGATGCTAATCAAGTTGATATGAACTGTGTAATAATATGTTTATGATTGATTGTGTTTTATAACATGAGTGAACCATTGAGGATGGTTACTCTACTAAGTTCGTAAAACTCATCAAAATTGCATAGTTAACAATTTTAGGTTCGAGAGTGAGATGATCTAGCTTCTAAGACTCCATAGAAGCATATTTTGTGCAACTTAGGCGATCAAATATAGCTCAAAGGTCGGTTAGCTAGGAATTGAAGACATAGTTTGTTAACAACTTTTGTGCATTTCTTATGTTTGCAGCATACTGTGTAGACTGAACTATTTATGCTCATAGGACAACATTGTATAAATATGGATGATGTTGAACTTAAAACTACAATGCACATTATAGTTTATGATATAAAATGAGAAAATTTTGGATTTTAACAAACGTGTGATTTATGATTTAGTTCATGATGCCATGTTACAAAGTGAAGGTGAGATAGCTAACACATCATTTTTGTCAAGCATGTGCACATGCAACCAAAGGGCTCACGTGCATGTGTTAGATAGGAGTTGAGTGTTACAGTATGCCTAAGTATGCAAAGTATCTTAAGGACATACTCACACATAAATGCACTTGGGAGGACAATCAGACGGTAACCTTAATGGAGAATTGTAATTCGATCATCTCAAGCACAATGCCTTCAAAACTACAAGATCTAAGGAGTTTTACTATTCCATGTGTTAATGGTGACTTTGAATTTCCTAAATGCTTATGTGATTTAGGTGTAAGTATTAACTTGATGCCTTTGTCAATTTTCAGGAAATTAGGATTAGGAGAGGTCAAGCCAACATCCATGCTCATTCAGCTTACGAATCAATCCATCAAGAGGCCATTTGGAGTTGCTGAAGATGTGTTGGTAAAAGAAGATAAATTTATCATTCCTATTGATTTTGTTGTATTAGATTTTTAAGCAGATAAACATTGTCCATTGATTTTGGGAAGGCCCTTTATGAATACTAGTAGGGCATTAGTTGATGTGCATGAAGGAAGACTTGTTTTGAGAATTGGTGATGAATAGATTGAATTTAACATTTCTAAATCTTTGAAGAAATTGATGGATAGTATTGCATGTATGAAAATTAATGTTGTGGATGAGTATGAAGGAGGTTGAAGAGGAAGTTGATGAAGTTATTGAAGTGCACGGGGATGAGAATATGAGAGAAGAGGAATTATGTGAGGAAGTTGAGCTAGAGAAGTTGGATAGAACAAATACACCCATACCATGTTCCATTGCTAAGCCCCCCACTTTAGAGCTTAAACCCTTACCTTCCTACTTAAGATACACTTTGTTAGGTAAGAACCATACCTTACCCATCATTATCTCCAACCAATTGGATTGTGAGCAAGAAGAGAAAGTGGTGGAGACCATTAAGAAGAGGATGAAAGCCATGGGGTGGAAAATTTATGATATTAGGGGATTAACCCCAATATGGTGATGCATAGGTTTAACCTAGAAGAAGGATGTACAACTGTGAGGGAGCAACAGAGAATGTTAAATCTAAACACACAAGAGGTTGTAAAGAAGAAGCCAGTGAAGCTTTTGGATGTGAGGCTTATTTACCCCATTTCAGATAGTCAGTGGGTGAGTCCAATGCAGTGTGTGCCTAAGAAGGGTGCCATGACAGTGATGGAGAATGAACATCGTGAACAAATTTCTACTAGGAACATCACAGGTTAGCAAGTGTGTATTGATTATAGGAAGCTCAATTTGGCCACCAAGAAAGGCCATTTCCCTTTACCTTTTGTGGACCAAATGATTAAGAGGGCGGCTAACCATTCTTTTTACTATTTTCTTGATGGATATTCAAGGTACAATCAAGTGTTTATATACCCGAAAAACCAAAAGAAGACCATTTTCACTTATCCTTATAGGACTTTCGCTTATTTGAGGATGACTTTTGGTTTATGCAATGCACTTGCCACATTCCAAAGGTTCATATGCCCATATTTGCGGACATGAAAGAGAACTTCATTAAGGTATTAATGGATGACTTCCCTATCTTTGGAGATTCTTTTGATCATTGTTTGTGTAATTTAGACAGGTGCTTCAAAGATGTGAGGAGTCTCATCTAGTCTTGAAATAGGAGAAGTGTCATTTCATGGTCCAAAAGGGAATTGTATTAGGCCATAAGATCTTATGCAAAAGGATTGAAGTGGATCGAGCTAAGACCAAAATGATTGAAAAGCTACCACCTCCCACTAACATCAAGGGCATCCGAGCCTTCCTTGGTCATGCAAGGTTCTACAGACGGTTCATCATAGATTTTTCTCTTATTGCTAGACCCTTGATTCATTTATTAGTTAAAGATGTGCCTTTTATGTTTGATGATGATTATTTGGATTCCTTTAATAGGTTGAAGAAGGCACTTACAACAACACCCATTTTGACATTGCCAAATTGGTCTCTTCCTTTCAAGATTATGAGTGATGCAAGTGAATATGCTATTGGTTGTGTACTTAGCCAGTAGAAGGAGAAGAGGTTGCATGTCATCTACTATGCAAGCAAGACCTTGATGAGAGCATAACTGAACTACACCACTGCTAAGAAGGAATTTCTTGTAGTGGTATTTCCATGTGGGAAATTTTTTTCTTATCTTTTAGACTCACAAGTTATTGTTTTTACAGACCATGTGGCGTTATGTTATCTCTTTGCCAAGAAAGATGCCAAAGCTAGGCTCATCTATTGGGTGCTTCTGCTCTAAGAATTCAACATGGATATTAAAGACAATAAGGGAGTAGAAAATGTTATAGCAGACCACCTATCATGACTTAAAGGGGGCACCATAAAGAAGAAGAGGAAATTGAGGAGAGCTTTCCTAATGAGGCTTTAATGATGGTAGAAAATTCTTATCGTCCTTGGTTTGCTAATATTGCAAACTACCTCTCAAATGGTATTCTTCTTTCTAATCTCTCATATCAACAAAGGAAGCATTTTTTATTCCAATTTTCTCACTATATTTGGGATGAACTTGTCTTAAATAAAATTTGTGCTAACAATGTGATTCGCAGGTGTGTCCCTGAAATTGAAAAGCTTTACATTTTGACATAATGTTATAGTTTAGTGTATGTAGGACACTATAGAACGAACAAGACGAAGGCTTCTAACTTGGAATGTGGGTTATATTGTCCAAGTTTGTTCAAGGATGCCCAAAACTTTATGCTACAATGTGATAGATGTTAAAGAGTAGGTAGCATATCAAAGCGGGATGCACTTTCAAACATCATGGAAGTGGAAATATTTGATGTGTAGGGCTTAGATTTTATGAGACCATTCCCATCCTCCTTAGGCAACACATACATACTGGTTAGAGTTGATTATGTTTCAAAGTGGGTTGAAGTCGTAGCTACTCCAACCCATGATGGCAAGGTGGTGCAAAGATTTATCAAGAAGATTTTCATTACATTTGGAGCGCCTGGAGCGATAATCAGTGATAGAGGGAGTCATTTTTGCAACAAACCCTTTGAATCTCTATTGAAAAGATATAATGTGCATCATCGAGTGGCGACTCTTTACCATCCACAAACGAGTGGCCTAGTGGAAGTGCTAAAAAGAGAATTGAAGAAGATTTTAGAGAAGGTAGTGAGCACTTGAAGGAAAGATTGGGCTTTAAAGTTAGACGATACTCTTTGGACCTATAGGATAGCCTTCAAGACACCCATAGGTACTACTCCATATAGACTTGTGTATGGCAAGGCTTGCCATTTACCTTTGGAGTTGAAGCATAGAGCCTATTGGGCAATTCGGAAGTAGAATATGGATGGAAAGCTTGTGGTTGAGAAGAGATTATTACAACTTGATGAATTGGAAAAGTTGAGATTTGAATCTTATGAAAATGCTAAGTTATACAAAGAAAGGGCAAGGAAGTGGCATGATGCTCACATTAAAAAGGAGTTTAAGAGTGGGGACTTGGTGCTTTTATTCAATTTACGACTTCAGTTATTTCCCAGAAAGCTCAAGTCAAGATAGAGTAAAACCTTTAAGATCCTTCAATTATTTCCCCATGGAGCTTTGGAGTTAGAAAATGACAAGGGTGAAGCATGCAAGGTCAATGAGCATAGATGCAAGTCATACTATGGAGGGACATACTCACAAGAAAGAGAAGTCATCTCTTTCTTTTTTTCCACCCTTTCATGAATGCATGTGGAATGGTCAAGCTGATGCCCTTAACTTAGCATGTTTACCTTTCTTTTGCTTGTCTTTGTTAACTTCTTTGTTTGATTTGTTTGGTTTTGACTATGTTTGGTTTGAGTTTACTATGATTTCTTGGTGTTTACTGGGGTTTTGTTTGAGCCTTAACTTATTTTCCCTTTAAATTTCCTATTAGTTGGGTGATTTTAATGTGTTTACAGGTTGCTTGAATGTTGGGAATGCATGCTAAGCTTGGAAGAAGGCTAAAAAGTTGGAAAATCTAGATTGGGTGTCTATACAGTGCCCACGATCATAGGAATGAGTCTATTTCCCAAAAACATGGGAAGGCTCTTCAGAAACTTTCTAGAGCTTTAACCCACGATCGTGGGAAGCACAGGGATTCCCACAATCAGGGGATCTCTAGCTAAAGGATTTTAAAAATCCTTCCTTTTTTCTTCTTTCTTCTTTCTTCATCTCCTCACATTCTCTCACTTTAAAACTGACACCCACTCACCCAACCCTCACAAATCCTTCATCTTTTCGCCAAATCTTGGTGTTTTGTCCATTTTTTCCATCATTATTCACTCCCTTAACACTTATTTCACATTACCCACTTAAGAATCTAAGGATTTGGTAAGTTTTTCTCTCGTTCTCTCTCAAAAATGTGCTAATCTCTCTCTTGACTCTTTTTGTAGGTTTTTCTCCTTAAATGGCTCCAAAGAAGCTTGTAGCTTGTAAACCAACTGACTAATTACGCCTCCAAGTCTCCGGAGAAGGTAAACGTGATATGGCGGCCACTTTTTATGCCCTATTCCCTATTTTTTTTAAAGAAGAAGGTATGAGATTCTATTCCCTATTTTTTTAAAAGAAGAAGGTATGACACTCTAGGACATTAAGGATAGAGAGTTATTGCCTCCTAGGTACTTTGACTTTAACCTTTTAGAAACTTTAGGACTAAGGCGTAACATTGAAATATTGGCTGCAAATGTTGGTTAGGGTCATTTAATTCATTATGATGTATTGCCATTCCCTATGATGGCTACTATGATGGCTACATAATTTTTCACCACTGTGCGCTACAATACTAAAATGGACACATTTTGGTTTAGGATAGTGGCCATGCATATAGTCTTGATTATACTATCATTTATGCGCTCTTTGAATTGTCTAACACCAAAGTTTTGGATGACCATGATGATTTTTATATGGATGATTATTGGAAGATCCTTATGGATGAAAACACTTTGACTCTAGGAATGCACCCAACACTTTGATTCATAGGACCGAGCACTTACTTCTTCATAAGTTTATGTGCCTAATTGTTTTTAACAAAACTGAAAGCAACAAGTGTTTGGCTAAGGAAATTTTCTTTCTTTAGTGCATGGATCGTAAAATTAAAGTGAATACACCTTATTGCATTTTTCGATCTATTGTTGGTTGCATTACTAAGAAAAGCTCATGCTTTGGCATAGCTTACATTGTTACTACTTTGGCTTTGAATTACAATCTTGATATGGATAGTGTGCGCATAGCTAGACCAGATATGTTTGATGTACCTTATTTAAGATGCTCTGAAATTTTGCAGCCCCATTCTATAGAGCTCCAAAATCCTTAGAGCGCACTGTTGTTAAGAACATAAAGGGTAAAGATGTAGCCACTTCTCAATCATCCTCCTCTTAAGTGCCCTCAGAGCCCTAAGAAGCAAGAGTTGAAAACGAACCAACTATAGTAGCAGATGTCGACAAGTTTCAACAAATCCTCAACCAAATGGTTGAAAACCATCAACAAATGACATTACAAATTAATGAGCTCGGCACCTAGATGAGACAAGTGCATATAAAGCAACAGTACATCAAAAAGAAATTCCTCAAGTTCATCTGGATGAAGGATATTAAAATCCCTTCCCTTATTCCTTCTCCATCACAATCTTCATAAGATTTCTTACCTTTTACTTTTTACGTTGTTTTATTTACCTTGTAGTTGTTTTACTTGCTTGTTTGTTTGATGTTATATTTCGTGTTTTAGTTTCCTTTTGTAGTTGCCTTGTCACATTGAGGACAATGTGTTGTCCAATTGTGGGGAGGTGACATTTGCTTTGTCAATTGCATTGTTTTAGTTTTTTTTAGTCACTGTTTGCATTTTTTTTAATTAGGATGTATGTTTTAGGCATATTAGGTTGTTGTTTTATGTTTTTTTATGTTTGCAATGGCACCACACTTGAATCATTTTGATATTTTTTGGCATAAGATTATTTCATGCTAGTTGGAATGAGATTGAATGCATGCTTAAACTTGGATTAGGCCACTTGAGTAGAGAGTGAACCATTTTGAGTGATGAAAAGAGGTTGGTTACATAAGCTTACTCAGAATTTGACACTTGAGCAATGACGTAGTGTAGAGATGCATAATGAATTTTCATTTCCAATGTGAGGATTGAGCCCATATTACTCCATTTATAGTTGAGTTGAGTGATACTTCTACTCTTGGATTGCATTGCATTTAGTTACTATTTTGTTCATTCTTTTTTCAATTTTAATAAAAAAGAAAAGAGAAAAAGAAAAGTAAAGAAAAAGGAAGAACGTTTTACTAGCATCAATAAGTGCGGAGTAGTAGTATATTTACATTTGTGTATCTCATAAATATGTTTTGTTATCCCTTTGTTTACTTATTACTTTATGAATGTTTATGTTAAACCATTTACCTCATTTGACCCACCTTAACCCTTACCACATTACAACCCGAAGTAAGTCCTTTTGATCTATTTATGCATGTAATCATTGTAGAAGAGAATTAGTGTATTAGCAAGCTTATGGTAGTTTAGTTTCCCATAGGGAGCTTAAGCAAAACACTAACCATCAAACACTTGAGAGAAATGAGTGAAACCGTGAGGAAGATTCATTTTGTGTTTATACTTATCTTTCAATGATGGTGCCATAAGTTTAGTTTGCTTATGCACATTACTGAAAAGTAGTCATGATATGTGTAGTAGCTTGACATTTGAGTGGGCCAAACTCTGAGGGTTTGCATGTTTTGATCTTAGTGAAAATGAAGTGATAGAATTGATTGGTTGTGTTTGATTTTGCTTGAGGATAAACAAAGATTTAACTGTGGGGTAGTTGATAGTTGTGCATTAGCGTGCATTTTTCTAAGTATTTAGCATGTGTTTCTTGCATAATAGGTTATTATTGTTGTGTTTTAGGACTTATTTTATATGTTTTTGTTACATATGATGCTACATAATATCATCTTAACTTAACTAAAAAATATCATTTTAATCTGTTATATCTAAACAACAACAATTTGGCCTCTACCTAAGTTTGAGTTGCCAAAAAAATATCACACCAAGTTCAACCAAGTCTATCTCTAATTAATTGTTCATCCTTTATATAGGTGCTATGGTTGATGTAATAGTTTTTACCTTTCATAAGAGTTTTTCTATTCTAATAGAACTTGTATGATATTTTTGAATATGTTTTTCTATTTTTATTGTGGAATTTTTTCACCATTTTCTAATTTATATAGCATTTTCTAGTGCTTTCTCTAAGTTTTTAAATTAGCCCTCTATTTTATTCTCTAATTTGCCCAGTTGTAGCATATTATTAGGCTTATAAAACTAGTCACTCATATAATCAAATTTGATTTAAAAAAAGAATAAAATATTTTTCATAAAAAAAGAAAAAATCAACGATTTATAGTTTAATGATCTCTTCAAAATTGGAATGGTTATTGTCATGCCATGTAGACATGGCAATAAGGCCCAAACCTGCCCGAACCCACCCTGATTGGAGTTGATCAGACCTCAAGTCCAATTTTTTTAAAATTTTTGCCCTCAGGTAGAGTCAGGCTAGAAATAACAAAACGACATCATTTTGACAATTTAATTTAAAAACTAATAATTCGAGTGCTAGCCTACCTTGGACTCAGGCCTGCTGCCTCAAGTAGGACTCGGGTCTGACCCATTACCATCCCTTGCCATGTCAGATATTGTATTGCCTTGGACATCATAAAATTCAGACGTATTTGATCTACAGGACTTATGGCAAACCTAATAAGCAATAATCATATATTCTCTTGTATTTTTTAAGTAAAGGTGACGTTATAAATATCGTACCAAACTTGATAATAGATTTAGCTTTAATATGGTACAATACTAGTATCAATCAATACTAAGTACTGTTTTAGGTGAATTTTCAAAAATATAAAATAGTCTTTTTATTTTATAAAATTACAAAATAGTCTCTCAATATATTTTGACATATAATTTTTAACTATGCTTCAACCCTATCTCAAAAATTCATAATAATATAAATTTAATAAAACAACCATCTTGGTATTCTTAATAATATTACTTTTCACATATTTCTCATATAAATAGTAACCATAACTAATACAAATTCTCCATGGTTTTACTAAAGTCATGTTTGATTAGCTAGATGGCTCTGATACCAATTTTGGTTCTATTTTTTATTCCAATATTTTTGGTATTAGCTTTTCTATTTTTTTGAGTTTGCTACTAGATATACTATTTTAAATAATTTTTCATAGCATTTAATTAAAGATTCTAATATTTTATGAATATCATTAATTTCATTAAACTTTTGTGACTGAGAATTTTGGCCTTTATCTATTAATGGTTGTGTTATAGTAATTAACTCTTTTAATTGAATTTCAATATAGGTTTGTTTATCTAATAATTCAGATAATTGTTTAGTAATACTCATAATGTATTTTTAAGATGGCTTAATAATTCTTGAAGTTGGTTTTTAATATTAGCTCATTCATTTCCTGATTGTTTTGAATTGTTTCTTTTCTTTCATTTAATTCATCTTTTTCCTTTGATATACTAGGTTCAATAAATCTAATAGGTTTTTCTAATCTAACATATTGTGATCTTATGGGAATTTTTTGTCTAATAGTTTTATTTTCAGATAAAGATAGTCGTGGAATGGTTTGTTCTAAATTTTGCATTTTAATAGGATAATTAATATCTAGTAATTCTCTTAAACTAGTTCTTATATTGGTTCCCACTTTTGCTACATCATTAAAATAATTGGTCAATAGAATTTTTCTGTATTTTTAAATTCAATGCTATGATGAGAATTTGTTGGCACCCGATTCGGAAACCGGACTCCAATTGACGAAAAACGGAAGAACATCGAAAGAATAGAAAGCGAAGTAAACGGAACTAACGAAAACTCGAATCGGATCATATAGCGAAACAAAGCGAATGTAAATCGGAAGCGAATACGAAATCGAAACGGATCGAAGGCGGACAAATCAAAGCAAACGAATCGAAGCAAATCGAATCGCTTAAACGAAGCGAACACAAATCCGATCATATTGATATACATTCACAATCATATTCCATAAACATATACAAACTTATATCTCAATTTCAATACATAAATCCATAGTTTACTTACATCATCCAATT
>JANIJH010000225.1:27244883-27265154 GCA_024520975.1 Erythroxylum areolatum | reverse complement strand
GTCACGAGTGCATGTACAATCATGTGCATTTCCAAATTTACCAATCATATCCATATAAAAGCCAATTTATGCATATACACAACCCATTCACAAACCGATCCAACTTTACCATTTTATCCTTCCCATTGGTGATGGGATGTTACAATAGGTATTAGCTAGGGACTTTAATTATGTATTACATTCAATTGAAGCACAAGGTAGAGACTTAAATTGACAAATATTGGTAAAGAACTAGAGAATGTTGTCTGCAAATTAGGAATTCTAGATCTCAAGTATGCTGGTATTCTTCTTACTTAGAGTAGTAGACAGATATTGGAGTTATAGAATTTCAGTCCTCCAGCTCCTACGAACTCTCCCTTTAGATTCTTTAACTTGCTTGCTAAGAAAGGAGAATTTTTAGACCTAGTCAAAGAGGTTTGGAATGTAAATATAATAGGATGTAAAGCTTTCCAATTAATGAGGAAGCATTAACTGGTTAAATAAAAGTTGAAACTTCTTCGTGATAAAGGTGGCCCCCTAATTGCTTCTAGATTAAAAAATGTAAAAAAAATCTTAAGGAATGTTTAGGGTGATTGTTATCATAACGATAAGTGTAAATTGCATCATATTTTAAGGTATAGTTTGATATGTGTTTAGCCATTAATTTGATCATTTAGTATGTGTTTGGCTAGAATTGTGTTAGTTTGTTAATTATTTATGCTTAAAGTGTTTTATGGGTTAGTACAAGCTTTTTAGCTTAACTATTATGTTTTCGAGGTACCTTGATGTGTTCGCTAATGTTTCAGGTCAATATCGAAGAATGGAGGAGTTTCAAAAGACATTCAAGCCAAAACAATGGTCCATCAGACCACGATCATGGCAGAAGGTTTAGAAATAGGCCACAATCATGGCTTGCATCAGACAGATGCACAGACGCTTACAAATTTCATGTTTCGAGGGATTTTTAGGACCTTTCAGATCTCGAAAAAACTCTAAGGTTACCCAAAACATAAAAGACTATTTAAAGAACGACAAAATAGAAGGAATAGAAAGCTTTTTGCATCATCCATTTTTTAGAAACCTAGTGAGAATTCATCGAGAGATAGAGGAAAAGAAGAAGAAAAAGAGAAGAAGAGACGAAGCTGACTCGACTTACTTCCCAAATCAAGAGTTTCCCGACATCGATGCCTCCCATCATCTGCTCAAATTGTATTTCCTATTTAATTTTAGTTTTATTATTGTATGGAATTGGAATAAATAGTTAATTATAGGATTTCAAATGTTAATGATTTTCTAAACTCACCTTCGGAATTTTACTCTTGAATTATTAAAATTTGATTGCTTATATGTTCATTGGATTTGTTGTGATTTCATTCTGCGATTGCATAATTTGATAATAAACTGAGATGGTTAATTGAATGAAAAACAATTAAATTAGGCTAATGAGAGTTAAGCAATTTAATAGAAATTAGAATTAAATCAAATTGGTAAATTGTATAAAGAGAGATCTTACATAGGTTTCTAGTAGTTTATTAGAGAACTTCAGAACTAATTAAGGTTTTGGATAGGTTGTAAATTGAGTGACTGTGACCTCAATAATCTGATTAGGGTTTATGATTTAAGGTTAATGGTTATAACTCGAGAAAGAGTAATCAACCATAGGATCATCAAGAGCTAACAATCCAGTAATTCATAATTAGTTAGGTTAGCATTGAGGATAGGTAAAATTCTCTTTCTCTCAATTGGTAATTTCCTTAGGTTGATTCTTGAGTGTGTTGCAATTGCTTAGTAATTAGTATTTTGTGATTGTTTCTTAATCAAGCTCTTCAAAATCACAAAGCTCTACTTATGTAGAAGGCATGAACTAAATGGATCAAAGAGAGTGATTCTAATACTAGGCTCTTCCACAACTCCATTCTTGCTAAGAGGAACTTCAACAAAATTAAATGTCTAATTGATGACAAGGGCCAAGTATTTATGGATAAAAGTAAAATAAAGGTGATGGTAGTAAATTATTATAAGAAATTATTGGGTTTAAACCATCCAAGCTCAATTTGTCGGGCGGACTGAGGTAAAAAAGTATTCTATAAAATTGCTTGTGCTCAAGAAATGAAGCAAGTTTTATTTAGCCTCAATCCTTGGAAATCCCTTAGACTAGATGGGTTTGGTGCATACTTCTTCCAAGCTACTTGATCTATCACAAGTGATTTGCTAATAAATTTGGTATAGGAACTTCTATCTAATAGTAAAATGTTAAGATAGTTAAACTCTACACACATCTGCTTGATCCTAAAAATATCAAATGCTAACAAGCTTAATGATTTTCTCGTAATCTCATATTGTAACACAATGTACAAAGTGATTTTAAAGATTATAGACAACAGAATAAAGGACACCTTGAAACTTATAATTCAAAACACACAGGGAGCCTTCATACCTGGTAAATCAATATCAGACAATATATTGATGATGCAAGAACTAGTGAAAGAATATAAGATAAGGAGGTCCATCAAAAGTTATGCTATCAAAGTGGACTTTTCCAAAGCATTGATACATTAAACTGACACTTCATCCTCATTAGCTTAGAATGGTTTGGCTTTACAACCAAATTCATAAGTTGGACCAAAGCCTAGATCTCTACCTCTTCATTTAATTCTCTAATTAGTGGTACTCTAAGTAAGGTCTTTACTAGATCTACTGGAATAAGGTACGGGGACCACCTATCCCTTTACCTATTAACTTTGTCAATTGAAGTGCTACCTAGAATGGTACAAAACAATTCTCAACTCAGCCCTATTTTTACTTGTCACCATAAATGCAAAGAGTTGCAACTTACCCACCTTGCATTTGAAGATGATTTCATGATATTCTATGGAGCTAAACACAACACCATTGACTTAATGTTTAACTCCCTCGAGTTGTTTTATAGGTTATTAGGTTTAAGAATTAATCCTCATAAAAATTCATTTTATTTCTCATCTGATGTGAACATTGCCCCTAGTTTAATTTCCATCACAAAATTGAACCCCAAGGAAATTCCTTTCAAATATTTGGGGGTAGGTTCCAATTACTTCTAAAAAGCTAGGATTCAAGATTGCTTACCTATACTTAAGATGATCAAAAGAAGAATTTGTTCCTAGAAAAACATATTCCTATCCTAAGCTTGAAGACTTTAACTTATAATCTCAGTAATGAGGAATCTAAGTACACATTGGAGATCTCAACTCTTTCCTCCAAATAAGATAAACAAGGAACTAAAAAAGTGTATAAAAAACTTTTTATGGTCAGAAAAGGTAGAAATTTCAAAGGGGAAAAGATTAAATGGGAATATCTAGTTGGAGAAAGCAAGAAGGAGGTTTAGGAATAATTTCTTTAAAATTGATCCAATTTATTTAAGTATCTGAGAGGATTTGGAGACTATTTAGTGATAAAGAGGCCTTATGGTTAAAATGGGTGAATGAGTATTATCCTAAAGATCAAAGCATTTGGCAGATTAAGGAGAAAAAAAGGAACAATTTTGGCATTTCATTCAAATGCTAAGAATAAGGGAGTCAATGTACCCGCACATCAAAACCATAGTGGGACATGGCAATGAGACTTGGCTATGGTTTGACAACTAGTCAAACTAGAGCCCTTAATCCTAGGGGATAAAGATAGTTTGCTCTCAATACTCAGGTGAATATGATTATTGAACAGAATAGATGGCACTATAGTTTTTAAGGCTCAGACAGATTACAAACCTATAACCTTAACTACCCCTTTAATGTTGATGTCTTGGATAGACATGTATGGCTACCAAAAAAGAAAGGAGTCTTTAGTAACTGTTCTTTTCTCAATCTATTAAGACCTCTTACTCTAAATATTTAGGGTACAATATAGTATGGAGAAGAACTTTAATGCCAAAGGCCTCCTTGATTACTTAGCTGCTGCAAGGGGTGAACTGAAAACCAAGGATAGGATTCATGGCCTCATAGATCAACACTACATATTTTGTAACCAAACTATCAAAACCATTCCTCAACTTATTTTTTCAATGTAAGTTTACCATGGTCATTTGGTTAAGGATGCTACATACTCTAAACCTAAATTTTCCAAAAACAAATTGGGACACAATCCTTAACTGGGCTAATATCTAATACAAGAAAATTGTAAAATATCATTTCTTAAGCCTAGCTTTTAGTTGTGCTATCTACTCCATTTGGTGTGAAATAAAATGTGGACTCTTTACTAGAAGGTACGCACTTTCTTATAGAATCTACTTCTATATTACGGAGATTTTGGTGACTCATAATGTTAGAGTGGGATTAAATATATCCATAAAGCAAAGATAGAAACTTGAGACTTAAAACAAGACTATAAAAAACAAAAAAATAGTTAGTATTTATAGGCTAAAGTTACTTGAATGATGTAATGATTTGTGGTATGTGAGTTCCTAATGTTTGCAACATTATATCTTGTATTGATGCCTTTTTGGGTTAATAAATGAAATTCTATTAATTTAGAAAAAACTCATTTCACCAAATGACATGGTAATACTTTATCATCAAATGATCTTCCAAATCACTCTCGTATATAAAACTTTGTTCCTTATAATTTTGCTAAAAAACTGATATGATCAAGGTAAATTGGATTTATAAAACTACTTATTTATTAAGAGTCCTAATAAAAATTAAATTAAATTATTAGGAAATACAAGAAATTATTTTCAACCTAATAATGATAATAACATATCTTTCTCGTAGCTTCAAATTATATAGGACAAAGATTAAATCATTTAATCTTTTGTATTCCAATCTATTTCTTTTTTATAATAGGTAAATTTAAATATGCTCCAATTCCTTTTTATACCCATTTGCACTCACAAATTAACTCAGAATTTAGCTTACAATTCTTGAACACCAATTATAAATTGGTTTTACATAAAAGTTATCCTATAAACAAAACAATATGATGATTAATTTTAAACAAACAATAAAAGTGAAAAAAATATACCTAGATTAAGTTTTTCTCTTTGAAGAATTGTAATAGGTACCCCAAAATCATTGCATGTATCCTTGTATACCTATATTTTTAAGTTAGTTTTACATCATTTCAAGTGAAGCAATTGTTGATAAGGTGTACATAAGAAAAAACTATCTTTAATATTACCTTTGATTGCTTCCTTGATCCTTTCCATGGAATCATAAAAATAACCTATTGTTACCTTTTGATTACTATTAGTTAAACAAAATACTGACCAAAGGCTCATAAAATAGGATCAAAAATTGATATTGGGATTGAAATTCACGATTTTTAAGTATAATACTATAAACCTCCATTCTAGCATTAGATATGGCATATTGATATGTAATTCACTTATCATTTGCAAACATTTTTCTTAACTCCTTCTTTATTTGAACAAAAAACTAAAGTGATAAAATATTAGTTGCAAATCTTGTAATGTATAAAAACAAAAATTATTAACGCTAGTGAAATCCTTTCTCATCAATTTTAGAACTCGTGCACTATTATAGATGAATTTAGTCACTTTTCTTGCTTTCTACATAGTTTCATCAATGATAAGAAAATATCAAACATCTCTTTTTTTTTAATCATCAAGTTAATGCATTATGCAATACTAAAAGTCTAATAGAAAGAATTATTCCTGCTTGCAACATTTTTCCAACTACTATATAAACAACATTATTGTTAATGATGAACTACACAATATTTTCAAGTCAACTTCTTTAACAACTTCATTAAATACCTCTAACAGAATATCAACATTCTTTACAAAGACAAATGAATCAATGATCTTCAAAAATATTGTTCCTTAATAAACTTTAAAAAGTTGATAATGTGATTTTGTCCTCAATTTTAGCCTTATCCTAAAGTGAAAATAATTTTTTAATAAATATGGAATTCCAAAATATCCAAATATTAAGACTTTCAAATCATGAATTTCAAAGTTCAAAATGCCACAATTCAAATGCAATGCAAGATAATGGTGCAGGTAAAAATTGGTATGATACTGAGTGATTTTGTACCATGAGTTGGCACTAGTTAATACTGAAACACCAACCAGACTTAATTATAATTTTTTAAAAATTTGGACTAATTGTAATTTTAAATAAATAACCCTAAACATCTAAGTCGACCTGATCCCCCTTCTGCCCCAATGACCCACTTATGCCTCTGTTTTTGCTCTCAGCCTTTCACTCCGTCTCTCATCTCATTATCTCACTGCCTTGTCTCACCCTCTCTCACCTGCGCAATTGCCTAGCCTTGTCTCACCCTCCCCTCTCTTGCCTGTGCAGTCATCTCACCTCTGTAGTCAACGCACCCTCTTTAACAATCTCATCTACACCACAATCATCGACACCAAATGGAGCTGCAAACTTCAAGTATTAAGGTTGCAAATTGCAAATAAGCCTTTTTGCAATTGAACTTTGTGCAGTGTGCTTGAGGATTAATTAGTTGATTTATGATGTGTTGATTGTTGAGTGTTGAGTTAATTGAGTAGTTATTGTGTGTATGAGTGATTTATACTTGTGATTATAGACTTTATATTTTAGAAGTTCCATTTTGAAAATTGAGAATAGTTGGATACTTAAATGGATAAATGTATTTATTTTGTCTGAATTTTGGAAATTGAGGAATGAGATTGAGGATTCTATACAGAATTAAAGCATTTGGAATTTGGAATTTTGGATGTGTTTTGTCATTTATTTTGTTTGGATTATGAAAATTGGGGATTCAGTCATTTAATACAAAATTGAAGCTTGTGTTATTGTTTGAAATTTGAAAAATATTGAATTAAATATTGGTGTTTATTATAAATTAGGTTTTATATTATAAATTGATTTTGTAATATACAAAATGGGTTAGTTAATTTAGGTTAAATTATGTGCTTATACGAATTAATTTAAAGATGTGAGTTTATGATAGTTGGATATAATCACATAAAATGATTTATGGTTATGAGTTTATAGTTAAATTATATAATCATACAAAATGAGTTATAGCTAAAAATTTATGAAATCATACAAATTAGGTTATAGATGTGAGTGTATGTTTGAATCATATAATCTGACTAAATAATTTATATTTATGACTTTATAGTTGAATTATGTAATTACACAAATTAAGTTACAGATATAACTTATGAGTTTATAATTAAATTATTAATCATTTAAAATGAGTTATAATTGTGAGTTATGGTAATCATGCAAAATGGTTATAACTGTGACTTTATGATAGAATTATGTAATTATACAAAATGAGTTATAGTTATGAGTTGTGACTTTATGTTTAAATTATATAATCACACAAAATAAATTTGTTCGTTTCTTTGGTTGGGATCCGATTCCCGGATCGGGTCCCAACAGAATTATAGTTGTGAAAGTGTAGCAATCAATGTGTATATTTGAAGTTTGAGTTAAGAAACATAAGAATTTCTTAGATAGGATGTGCTTAATCTTCAAATTTTCTTAAGGAATCATTTATATAAGTTTATGAAGGTCACTTGCATGTATTTTTCATATGATTTTTAAGAAACTATTGTTTCTTTATTTCTTCCTATTATTATGTGCAATTTGATTTTGATATGAAGCTATTAAGTTAATTTTAACATATGTCTTCATTTATTTTTACAGAAAAATGGAGCAAAGTTTAAATACACCTGATAATTTGATTACTTTAGGCATTGGAAGATTCAATTATTGATTTTGGGCTCATGTTAGATTGTTTCTTGGAATGAAGAATTATACTATTTTTTGTATTGTAACAAGCATTTGAAAGATGAGAAATTACCAAATTAAATAAGCATTTAACAAGGATTAAAGGTGTTATGGAGCCTTATAAGAAAGTGAGGCATGACGTGAAATGACAAATGAAGACTTCACGTGAAGAGTATCAGTATAAGAAAGATAAAAGACAAAGATTGAACTACGAAATTAGTAGTGGAATTTTTTTTTTGTTAGTGTTTAGGATAATAGTAAGGATGTTAAAAATAGTAGTATTTCTGCCCAATAAGAAGGAAATGCTACACTTGAGGTTACGAAAAAAGAGAAGACAAGTGTCTAATTTTTTTGCACCATGAGCAACTTCTGAAGTTTGGCCTTCAATCCATAATGCCTTATAATCTAGAGAAGTGGCTCATATTGTTAACTTAGCAATGGCTAGATGACGTTATAATTTAGGCACAACACCATGTTGCTGAATCTTAATATTATCAGCTTATGGTAGATGATATTACCTCTTACGATCTAGGATATGAAGCTTCTTTAATTAATGACTACAAAGGCAAATTTCTAAGTAGCTCTATCTACGAAATAAAAATTTATGTTGATGAAAGAAGAATGACTTAGGGTAATTATAGGTGTTCAATGCTAATTATAAGTGTTCAATTATGTGTGATAGTTGAAAAAATAGAAGAAATGAGCTTATTATTAATTTTCTAGTTTATTCTACAAATGGTGTTTTTGAAATCTATTGATGCACCTGGCCTTATTATGAATATTGATACTCTGTTTCAAATATTTGATGAAGTGAATAAAGTTGAGCTAAAAAATATTGTTCTTTTATTATTGACAATAATTTTGCTTATAAAGTAGTTAAAAGATTGAAAAGAAAGTATAATTATTTTTATTGGATATAGATATTTATTATTCTCTTTATTTAATATTTTGATATAATTATTATTTATCATATGATGAAATTGTAACATTTTAAATGCTTTGTATTATCCTTAATTTTTTATTTGTATGATAATTAAATGATTTTCAAATTAATTATTGTTATTATTTATATATGAAATATAAGAAAAGTAATGTTAATAAAAATAAAGAAATTATTATTATTTTAAATTTCTATTATTATGATTTTTAGAAACAAGACTGATATAAAATTATAATTATGCAGTACAATATATTGAAGGATTATTTTATTTTTTTAATTCAAAGACTATAAATTTAAATTTTTTTTACCTAAAGTGGTACTCAATATTGACTATATCACACCAAATTCAAATCTCTTATAAGTACTATTATTGTATTCATAACTTTGATGCCGGCCAGAATTTGTACAATAAAAGTTCAAGTTTACCTGCAAATAGTTAATGAGTCTACAAACAAACCTAAAAGAAGTGTCATCTCCCATTCACAATTATAGCACGTGGTAGGCCAATTAAACGATGTAAAAGGGGCGCTAGAACAGATCAGGCAATGGGATGAAATTGGCGACGATGACAAAGCTGGAGTAGTGCGAGCTAGCGACATCAAATCGATGTTGGCGACGGTAGCAACGAAGCTAGCATGGCAACAATGGCGGCGAGCTTGTGAGAGGATAGCATGAGATTGTTGTGAAGGTCCAACCAATGGTTAAGCTGAATGGCAAAAAATTTTGGATGAAGTTGTCTCGTGCATCATTCCACTCCATTAGTATGAAAAAATAAAACGAATTAATAAAAAGGGTGAATACAATACAAGCCAAAGTTCACGAAACCAAACTTACAAACAAGCTAACAAGTTATGCTGTCCACCAAATTTATTAGCATTGGAATCCTTACTTTAACTTGCCCAAAAGAAAACTAAGAAATGAACGACATCAACTATCATGAAGCACTTTTTTAATTAACATATGAAGAGCTTAATTGCTTCATTTAGATTCCCCAAGATATTGTGATTTAAGGATGATAGCTTCTTACAATTTCATTACAGAACAATTGTTCCGATCAATTGTATGGATTCTTGACCCACTAATTTCATATTGGTATGGACATGCTGCGTATGGACTATGGGGCACAAGCCAAATTCTTTCCGGTGGATTTTATAATTAAGGAGGCACCCCCGTCAGTTACGTTCTTTGTGTGGCCTAATTTGGACTGCCCTCACACAGCTCAACATTAACAAAGAAATAGTTTTATGTTTTAGCCGGAGAATCTTTTTGCTAGGCACCACCGTATCATTTAGAAATGTTATCTCAATCGCCTGTAGAAATGAGCCTAATAATTTGCTGCTGACTTTTGTGTACTCCTGCATTATTGTCAATAGTAGTTGGTATTATTAAACAGGTATGTAAAAAAAAACGGTGCTCCCTTATCTTGTTCATAGCCATACGTTGCTTAGATAGATGTCAGAGCGTTTTGTCTTGTTTACATCATGAATCTCGTTTCACCTCTAATTTCCCTTCGCAAGCATTGGCCAAAAAAATTAAATCGTACTCAATTATGTACAATATATTAATTATTAAGTCCATTATCTTACGGGGACAACTAGCAATTCTCATAAACACAAGTAAAGCAAGGATCTTATAGGAAGAGAAATGAGTTACTCTCCATTATCTACATCCAGACTGGTCAATGAGTTCAAAGTACAAACAAAAGGATAGAAGAGTGTCACTTTCAACTGTTAAGTCCACGTAGGGAACATAATACCACTGTAAGTGCACAAAGGAAAAATACTAACACAGGCACAATTAACAGCGCCCAAGTAGAGTGTCACCATAATTAATTTATGCCCCACCAATTAATATGTGCCACCTAGCCAAAATCCAGCGCTGGTCAATAGATTCAATCCCACTCTAAGAACCACAACAAGCTGACTTCGTGGCAGCTTGGGTCCCACTGCCTGACGCATCAGGTTGGTTGATCTTGATTGTTTGAGGCTATATACGTAACGCCAAGCAAAATGAGAGAACAATGTTCATGAAGAAAGGGAAGAAGGGGAGATTTCTCCAGTTAAACAGAAAAGACAATATCAGAAACACAAAAGAAATGCAGGCATGCAGCCATTTTCAAACAAAGGTACCTCTGCCTTGGAATCAGTTTCTGCAAGTCTTTGCTTGATGTCCCTTGCAATTGAGAAGAAAACCTCCTCGACATTTAAGTTTGTCTTCGCACTCTGCAGAAGATGATTTTTCTTGTTACTACATAGAATAAAACAATATGGTTTTCGGAAACTTAATGACACCAGCAGAGAGCTACTTACAGTTTCAAAGAACTTAATACCATACTCGTCAGCAAGAGCTTGACCCTTGGATGTAGGCACGGCCTAATGAAATGAAAAGAAAACCCATGTTGTAATTGTAACCAGTAAATATTATGCACATGTTACAGTCGTATCCACAGCCAAGCATGCAAACGCCCAAGCATGTAGAAAACATCAGCACATATATCACCAGCATACAAAGAAATCAAAGGGAAAAGAACTATTGATCAACCAGGAAAACTAGTCCTATTTCCAGCACTATCCTTCTATCAGATTCTTGGAGTGACAACAAAGGAAAAGATGAAGCCAGTTTTGAACTGAATGTTAGAGACAAGTGGTTTGGTATGCTCAACTAATGGACTTTCATTCTGAGCTGGGAAAGTACACATGCCAGAATCTCAGTCACCTTATAAATTCAACGACCTACCCTCTTGCTTTCGTCCATGTCTGCCTTGTTTCCTACCAGGATCTTGTTGACATTGTCAGAAGCATGCTGCTCAATGTTGCGAATCCAATTCCTAATATCTGAAAATTTTTCAGAGATTGAATACATTAGAACTAGGAAAAACTAGAGATAAAAGAATTGAGACACAAGTAATAGTGACCTCCTGCTTCTGTGGAAACCTTCCACCAAGCAAAAATGAACGATCATCAATTGCTAACAGCGTGACAAAATTAAATTCCAAATTCAAGCCACAAAGTAAGGAATAAAGAGAGATTACTGTTAAAGGATGATTCATCAGTAACATCATAGACCAATAAAATCCCCATGGCTCCACGGTAATAAGCTGTACAAATGATACAGGTATAAGAAAATTCAGTGTTCTGCACAAAATACTGGCCTTAAAATTAATGAAAAAAGAATTCACAATCATTAGGTGAAACAATATGCGAAGGTATACTAAAGCCTAATATGCATTGCAATTTCCAAAACTCCAAGGTTACACGATCCAGATGGAAACATCCTAGTTGGCTGAAGTTCATAGGATTTACCATGGAGTTTAATATTTTGCTCCATCTGATCTTTCCAACAGTTATATTACTTTGCATTTCCCAAGTTACTTATTTAACCCCGGATTCTATTTGTTAAGAAACCATTCAACCCAGAAGATTAAGCTGATGGGTGAGGGCCATTAAATGGAGCATATATCATTTTAACACGAGCCCTCCAACGAGAGCATGAACAAATACAAACATAATAGATCATAAATTCATCATAAATGATGGTGATGCAATTTGAACTCAAGACCTCTTGGTCGTTCAATACTCTGATGCCATGTTAAGAAACTATTTAACTCAAAGGGTTAAGCATATGGGTGAGACACATTGAATAGATCATATATTATTTTATAACTACCTAAACAAGTCAAAAAGCTTGGTGAAGATACACTAAAGTCTCAAGGACAAAGGAAAACAGCGCCATGCACTATGCATTCCCTTTATCACTAGAGATGAAACATTTTAATGCAAATAAAAAAATGTTCCCCTTATGCACCACTTATAATTCAGAGAATAGAATCAGATTGGAAAACCCAAACACAGACCTGTTGTGATAGTCCGGAAACGCTCCTGACCAGCCGTATCCCAAATTTGCAATTTGATCCTTTTGCCATCAAGTTCAATGGTTCTTATCTTAAAGTCAATACTGTTAGTAAAAGTACAGGAAGTAGGGTGAGAAAGAATAAAAGTAAAACGAAAATTGTTCAGGATTGCATGTGTGCTCTACCATGAGATTTTGTAATGCAATGCACAGCAAAAATATCATACAATGGTAACATTTCTGAGACTGGTGATGTTGTTAGGTAGGCAAATTTTAAATCAGTTATCCTTAATGACGTAGGTAGAGCACTTACTAGTCGATTGTCACTTTACATTAGACATATTTGCAAATGATGTATGAGTATTATCGCGACATAGAAGTATATGAGCTCTCAGGACTACAAACCCAATAGTTGTAATAAAACTGGTAGTGAAGGACCCGTCAGAAAACCGCAAAAGCAGACAACTCTTTCCCACACCTACAAATATGAGAACAAGAACGCAAAGTCAACCAATTACAAGAAGATATTCAACGGAGACATCTTGTCATATTCATTGGCAAATAATGCAAGGATCAACGCACTGAATTCCAATGGGTCATAAAACAAAATTAACGTTGTCGGATGATCTACTCCATCATGAGTTAGGTAATTCTGGGAACGTAAATAATCTTCAATCTTGAAATGCTATCATCCTTTACTAATCTCTTGCAATGAAATTTAGCTAATGATTACAAACTGAAAGAAGACACGGGCTTCCAAGTCAAGCATATCTCTTTGTATCTACCACTATCGATCCACAAACTAAATTAACATTCAGAAATCGCAATATCATCAACCAATAAGCAGCCCAAGTTCGGAAATGACAAAAACCCTTTTTGTTTAAACCCCACAAAATTTCGCAGCGCTCAAATGGTAACGAATCAAACCTAAAAAGGAAAAAAAAGAAGAGTAAAAGAACAAACCGCTGTCACCAATCAAGAGAAGCTTAATCAAGTAATCATAGTCAGCACGAGCCCTTGCTGGTGGAGCGGCCATCGTCTCTTTCCATTTAAGTTTCCACAAAATCAAAATCACAATAAGTACACTATTTGATTCGAGTCAGGAATTGAACTTAATTTAGAGAGAAAATTGAAAAAGAAAAAGAGAGAATACCGTTTTTAGGTTAGCAGTGGCCAGTGAGAGAGCTAAAAGAAGCGAAGAGTATTCGTATGAAATGAGCTTAGCCTCTTCGCGTATGTTACGTTTTCAACCTTCTACCAATCCAACTTCACCTTGCGTCTTCGTCATCTGTACCCTACCCCACATTATAATCGCTCTCTCTCTCTCCTTCTCTCTAATTATTACTTCAATTATTATTATTTCCCTCCCTTCTTTTTTTAATGTATTAAAAATCAATCAAAAATCAAATCAGTTAAAATAAATTAAAGATTTAAAGTCAGTATTTTAAAATCGATGTATAATAAATAAGAGATAAAAATTATAAAAATATAATACAAAATAAAATATTTTATTAAAATAAAAATATCCTAATAATACCTATTAATATATAATAAACTAATAAAAATTTAATACCTTAAATTAGGATTGAATCTAATATAAAATTTAAAATAATAATTATTATTATATTTATTTATTATCATTTATTTAAAGTTCAGTAAAAGTTGAAGCATACTTAAAGAAAATAAATAGAAAGGAATTTAACTTTTTTAATATCCTTTAAATATGTATCTTCATAGTTTAAATATTATTTTTAACAAATTCTTACATTTTTTTAAACAAAATTACTTATATATATTAATTAATAATTCAATTTATTATACAAATTCATGATAAAACTAATAATTAATTTTAAACAATAATAATTTAAACTTAAAGTGCAAAGAGAAAAATAGATAACCTAAATTTTGATAAATATAATTTATTAGTAAAATTAAATAAATTTAGTATTTTTAAGGATAAAATAGTAATTCACTTTTAACAAGAATAACTTAAAACAAAAATTTTAATTAAAGTATAAAGATATAAGTAAAAAATATATTTTATCAATAAGATTATGTGATAGAATTAAAAAGAAAAACAATTGATTAAAAATTCCATTTATGAAAAACAACATT
Organism: Erythroxylum areolatum; assembly: GCA_024520975.1. Classification (NCBI taxonomy): domain Eukaryota; kingdom Viridiplantae; phylum Streptophyta; class Magnoliopsida; order Malpighiales; family Erythroxylaceae; genus Erythroxylum; species Erythroxylum areolatum. Next base: position 27,250,553 of record JANIJH010000225.1, on the reverse strand, counting down.
AAAATTTCACTTCAAAGTGTTGGGCTCCGTATACTGAAATGACATGACAGATTCTCAATGTGTTAGGCCGTACTTATTAAAATGAGATGACTTGATTTTTTCGGGAAATTGACCAATTTTTTCAAGAATTGATCAATTTTCCACTTAATCGGCCAGTTTGTTCATGAAGAATATAAACAAAAACTTAACTAAAACATAAGTTGGTTCTTATTTATTTCAATTGGATCGGTCGGTCTGCTACGATTTTTCAATCAGTACTTTTTTCAACAATTATAATAAGCAAGTAGCTTTTCCTTTACTGGTTAACAAATTAATTGTGAAATGATATGGAATCAACAAATCAAATTTTTATTAATCGTATTAGAATTAAGGTTGACTTAGCCTAAATAGTTTAAATTGATTCAACTTAATTTGATAAAATGATATTAATTTAGTCTTGAATCGAGTCTAATAAGATTATGATCTATTTGAACCGGTCGAGCGATGTGATGTGAGTTCATTCTAACTTGTTATTATATGTTATCTTTATTAATAATATAACTTTAACATATAACATAATTCATCTCTTAAGATTTCACAAATATTTAAAATAGTCCTTATTGTTATTTAAGATATTAATTTACATCATAACCTTTACAAAATAATAGTATTTGCACCCTCAAGCATAACTTCATTTGTTTTCCATTAATTGGACATCACGACATCATTAACAAAGGGTTAATGGCAAGTCAGTTGTGTCATAATGCTCATATAGACCTTGAGACTTTAATGAATTTTTTTAATTTGTCAATATTAAGTTATCTTAAGTTTAAAGCATATTTAATTAATTTTATTAATTAAATTGAATTTTCTTAAAAACCCAATATGTTCCCCAACACCTAACGCATATCCGGCCAACAATAATTAAACAAAAATTGTATTACAATTTAATAGCATGAAGATTTAGCACTTGAAGTCTAAATTTCACACAACCTTGCTTATGAGTCTTATTGTATGCATTCTATTGATAGATTAACTAGTTTGCGTTATCACCTAAACTTGTGCAGAGCCAACTATTAATTTTCTTAGCCAACAGAAACACACCTTAACTGAATTTGGGTCATCACCCACACCAGAAGTATGTACCAATTAGGATTAGAGGCATCATACTCTAAGTCCTTAATTAACAATAATTCTTCAACTGATGTTTAATGTTTATATGGATTTAACACTTTTCTAAGGACTTTATGGAGTGACAAAAATCATGGACGTAAGTTTTATATATGCTTAAAATATCTAGTTAATAGAAGTATTTTTTTTTCATAATCTAAAACTATGGGAACCTAAATTGAATATGTGTTAATAAATTTCTATTTTGGTGATTATTGCAAGGTTCAAAGGTGCAAGTTCTTTTGTTAGCATGATGACCCATTCACAGATAGGACTATTAATGTTATCCGTAAATTGATGAGTGAAAATGCTAACTGGAAGCAATAGTTAGCTATGAGTTACAAAGGGATAATTAAGGATAAAGAAGTGTACGAGGGAGTTGTTAGAAGACTAAAAAGGATGGAATATATAAAAAAAGTTGAGATAGAAAGAAAATAAAATAAATGGAGTATAAACTTAATTTTACCAATAATGAGAACAAGCAATTAAAGAAGACGTCAGGGTATATCTCATTCTTATTTTTATGTTTATATTTATTATTTCCTTTTTTCACACTTCAAACCATAGGCCTAATATGAGAAGCACTTGTTTGTAGAAAACTATTAAAGGGACAATATACTTGACGATAAGGAGTGAGAAAGGAAGTGGTTAATGGAATTGAGCTTAATAGCAGCAGAAGATAAAGATGGAATAAAAATATGGAAGAATGTAGCAATGGTATTTTGTAATTACAATGTTTAGTAGATTTATTTAGTGTTAGTTAATGTCTTGGCTTATGGTTAGTGACTAGTCTTTGAATATTGCATTTAAAAAACTGGTTATTTTGAATTTTTATAATAATACCATTATTTGAATGAATTAATGATTACTGGATAAAAACATCAGCAATTCTTGAAATAATGTCTTTAAATTAAATACAAATTGCATCATAAGTTTGCATAAAGCTAATGAAGTTAAAAAAAATGGAAAGAATGATTATGAATCGATAGTTGCATAAGATCTTTGTTCATAACCTATCATGCCAAGAATGATTATTTTTATTCTTCCTTTTCTACTTCTAAAATTATGCTCTTACATGAACACAAGAGTCACGAAAAGTTCGAGTCGCGTACCTGAAAAATTAGGTTTAGATATCACTCGACTAGAACGAACCATTAGGAAAGCTTGGCATAACGAAGAAGAAGAAATCACAAAGACAACAATGGTCGAGGAATTTTATCAAGATTTGGACCACTGGTGAACCAAGAATGTCAGTAGAGGACCCTTATGGATTTTATGAGACCAGGGTTCAATGCGTCTAGCGAAGGAGTAGCTAGACCACCCCTACAGGCCACATCATTTGAGATCGAACCAGCTCTCCTAAACATGATTGAACAGAACTTGCAATTTTATAAATTGGCAAACGAAGACCCCAACACACACATAGTGAATTTTTTAAAAATTTGTGGTACCTTTAGGTATCATTAGATGTCACAAAGTGCAGTTAGAATTAGGCTCTTTCCTTTTACTCTTAGGGATAGAGCAAATGCTTAGTACCACTCCCTTAACCCAGCCAATGTTACCACTTGGGATCAGTTAGTCTGTGTCTTTTTAGATAAATATTTTTCCTTGACTAAAACTACTAAGATCATAAAGGAAATCACCAACTTCTAACAAGGTGACGGGGAATCGATCTACGAAGCGTGAGAACGATATAAGGATTTGTAATGGAAGTGCCCACATCAAAACTTACCTAGAGAATTTTTGTTGCAAACATTCTATAATGGAGTTACCTCGCACACAAGAGGCATGATCGAGGCAGCTTCAGGAGGATCATTGATGAGGAAGACAGTGGATGAAGTGGAAACATTAATAGAAGGAGAGTGATAATTGTTTATGGATGAATGAGCGAAGTAGATAGACTAATACATTTCGTTAATAAAAAGGAAAGGAATTGTAGCTGTCGATCAGATGATGAAATTGCAAACGAGTATTGATAACTTGACTTGAAAGCTCAACAACATAAAGGCTTCGTCCTCAGCTCCGGTGAAGGCCATATAACTTAAGTGTAAACTCTGTGGAAAATTGGACCGTGACACAATGGACCGTTTCTTAATGAAGGAAGATGATCTAGAGCAAGTAAATTATATGGGAGCCCAGTATGGACGAGCAGGAGGAAACAATCCCTACTCCAACACCTACAACCCTGGGTGGAAGAATCACCCTAACTTATCTTGGACTAGCAATTCTGGAGGACTGTTCAGACTTCAAGGACAATCAAGATTCTAACAAGATAAACCAAGTTCAATGGAATCTGTGTTGGACAAGATTTTAGATAAGATTGGAGGCATGGAGGATGCACATAGGAGGCTTGAAAGTAAATTCGAACAAGTTACCAAGAACTACGCCTCTTTAATATATAATCTGGAGGTCCAAGTAGGTCAACTAGCTGAAACAATATCTACTCAAAATGCAGGAACCCTTCCAAGTATTATCGAGTCTAACCTAAAGGAAAGGGTCATAGCCATAACTCAAACCCAAGAAAAGTAACTTAATCATACAAAGGAAAATGGAGATAAAGGAAAAGGACAAGTAATTGTGGAACTCCTTCCAAGTGAGCTTGAAATTGAGCCAATCAAACAATCTCGACCTAAATTTTCGTACCCTATTCTAGCCTAGTGGAAATCATTGTCAAGTAGGGTAACGAGGAATTTTGAGGAGGTTGATTTAAATAAGGTTGGAACATAATGGAACATCTACAAATGAGGGTCATATTAACGAAATCAATGTAGAAGAAGGTTAAGGAGCGCGAAGCAGAAGAAAGCCCCAATATAGCACAGAAGAAAGAGGATCCAGGGGATTTTTACATTTCTTGCAATATAAGTGGAGTCAATATAAATAGGGCATTCGCGAATTTGGGAGCGAGTATCAATATAAAGCCTTACACCTTTAGTCAAAAGTTGGGGTTAGGAGAGTTAGTACCCACAAAGATGTTAGTAAGGATGGTCGATAGAGCAATCCATCAACCGAAGGGGATTATTAAGGATGTGTAAGTACAACTTGATAATTTTACTTTTCCCACATTCTCCTATATATTGGATATTGGAGAAAATGTGAAAATCCCTATGGTCCTTAGAAGATCATTCCTGGCCACCGGTCACTCAATCATTGATGTTGATGGGGGTGAACTAACTCTAATGGTTGGAAAGTAGCAAGAAACTTTCAAAGTGTCAAAGAAAGACAACAGTCCTCTTTTACCTCCAACTAATGTCAAGGAACCTAAACCTCGAGGGCAATGGGAAGATATTGAGGATCCTAGGAGTGCCTTCAAAAAAAAGCAACCGCATAGAGGAAGGTGAAAGAAGTAGAGCCACAAAGAAGGTGGAATCAAGGACATAGTAGCTCATGTGCATATTGTTAGATTAATGATTGCTCTGCCATTGCCCCACTCATTTGAATCACTATGAGCAAAAGAAAAGCGTCGAGCTACCGATGTTAAAAGAAGCACTAGATGGGAGGCAACTCATGGAATTTCAATGTCCTTGATTGTTTTTAGAAGTTTGAATTTCTTAGTTAGGTTATTACGTTTTCATTAAATCGGGAAGTCATAAAATGTCGACATGTAGTAAGTGATCAATAAAGTAAACAAAGAGAGGTGAAAGGATTACAAAAAGCTAAGAAGAGATTTTGAAAAAGTGGAGAAGGACCACAAAAAAGGTTTTTATTGTGGCCTACAGTTTCACTAATTTTAAATTTTCCCTTTTGCCTGCGACAAGGTAAAAATGGCGGACACGCATAGTTAACTTTAAAATTTTACCATTTTACCATCCAATCACCTATAAATACATTTCTAACTTCACTTTTTCACTCACTTTCATTTTTGCTTTATCTCTCTAAACTTTATCTCTCCAAACACTCTCACTTCTCTTTACAAAATTTCAAACCTCTAAAATTCTTTCAACTACAACCTCCAACACCATCACCACCTCTATCACCATGAAACTTGCTTTAACCCCCTTCTTTTTAAATTTAGCTTTATTTTTATTTTTATTTTTTAATTTTAGTTTTATTTTTATCTTTATTATTATTGTTGTTTTATTTTTTTTCTGTTTTACTTTCATTCATGTTTTTCTGTCTTTATGTGTTTGTTTGTCCCCTTCTCACATTGAGGACAATGTGTTATTCAAGTGTGGGGAGGGTTATGTGTTTTATTTGAATGTGAATTTTGCACATTATAGTTATTAGGTTGCATTTTGTTAATCGGGTCAATGTGTCAATGGCTTAGATGAATCGAAATTGATTTAATTTTGAACATAGTCTATTAGGTTGTAGAGAACATAGGGCCATCATGGACTGTTATACCAAGGAGGTTGTGTTAGAGTCTCCTGGTCAGCCCAGAGTGGTGTTTCGAGGAGTTAGTCAGGCAGTGCCAGCGAGGATGATTTCCTTCCTGAGTGCCCTGAGGTTGATGTAGGGAGGTTGTGAGGCCTATCTGGCTCACGTAGTGGATTCCAGAGTTGAGCAGAGATTGCAGGATGTTCC
>JANIJH010000225.1:27232541-27244783 GCA_024520975.1 Erythroxylum areolatum | reverse complement strand
ATATCCGCTTATCGCTACTACATTAATTTGTTTTAACGGAAGTGATTTCTTTTATATTTGGTTGCAGGCGACAACATCACCACTAGTATTTTTTTAAATGGAAACGAGTAGCTAAAACAACAAGGTAGGCAACTAAAAAAACTGTTATTTTGAAAATAACTATTCCAATGGCTTTCGAGTTATAAATAGAGCTATTAGCCAATTAGGAACGTGATATAGCTAAGTAACCGAATCGACACGTATTACAAATGTGTGCCTTTGTGTAAAAAGGCTAGAATGACGTTCCAACCAAGCAGCTTAATAAAAAAATGACTTAGTTGAATAACTGGATCGACATTCATTACCAATGTTTGCCTCTATATAAAAAGACTAAGTCTATGTTCACAAAAAGTAAATAAAAATAAAATTGAGTTTTCAAATAAAACCTACCGAACTTGTAATAGTTTGAATTTTCATAAAAACATACTCAAGCTTAGTTACAGAGTTAAATGACTAAAGAATTATTAATGAGTGTGTGTAATTGAGAAGGTAAATAATTTAACACTTGAGTATGGATTAATATATATATTTAGTTCAAAGTCCCAAGGTGTGGATTTTTTATGTTAATCAATTGAAATGATTTAGATGATTGTGTTTTAAATTAAATTTATTTCATGAAGTTGAAGCCATTGTCTCATTACTCCATTATGTGCTATGTGAAATTTTGTTTGTTGTTGTTTTGTTTGCTTGAGAACAAGCAAACGTTTAAGTGTGGGGATGTTTGATAAGTATGAAATGCATCTTATTTTAAGGTATAGTTTGATATGCGTTTACCCGTTTATTTGATTATTTAGTATGTGTTTTTGGTAGATTTGTATTAGTTTGTAAATTATTTGTGTTTAAGTGTTTTTATGGGTTAGTAGAAGCAGTTGAGCTTAATTATTATATTTTTGAGGTATCTTGATGTGTTTGTTAGCGTTTCAAGGTCAATAGCGAAGAACAAAGAAGTTTCAGAAAGACTTGGACTAAAGCAACGACCCACGATCGTGACAAAAGCGAGAGAAGATAACCCACGATCGTAGCTAGATTGCCACGATCATAATAGAAGCATCAGACTTGGCCCATGATCATGGCCTTCCTGACATGATCGTGATATAGAGCTTACATGTGACCCAAGATTATGAGCCGCGATCGTAGCCTGCGTCGGGCAGACGCACAGACACACAAAAAAGTCAAAATTTGAGGGTTTTTATTGGTCAAAAGAGTTGCCACAAACACATCAAGTATAAAAAGAACAAGATAAAAGATGAAAGAGGAGCTTTTGATCAGCCACCACAACGAAACCCTGAAGGAGAGAACTTTGAGAGAAAGAGAAGAAGGAAGAGAGAAGAGGAAGATGATGCAAACTCGATGTGTTCCCATAATAAAAAGCTTTCCAAAGTCACGGCCTCCCATCATTCATTCGAGTTCTAGTTCCTTTGTATTTCAGTTTTATTTCGTTGTAGAATTGGGATATATAGTTTGATGTTCTATACTCACCTTTGAAATATTATTTTTGATTTAATAAAATGTAATTGTTTTATATATTCATTGAATTAATTGTGGTTTAATTCTACACTTCATATCTTAATAATAAACTGAGAGGGTGAATCGAGAAAAAATGATTAAATTGGGCTCACATGAGTTAGGTAATTTAATAGATTCAAAATTAAATTAGGTTGGTAAATCTTGTGTAGAGAGATCACGTATAGGATTCCAATTGTTTATTAGAGAACTTAAGAGCTGATTAGGTTTTGGATAGGTTCTTAATTAAGAGATTACAACTTTCGATAATCTGATTAGGGTTTATGCTTTAGGGTTCAATTATAACTTAAGAGAGAGTAATTGATCTTAGGATCGTCTAGAACTATTAATTGGTTAGGTTAGCATTAAAGATATGTAATTTTCCTTTTTCTCTCTTTTGGTTAACTCACTACGTTAAATTCTAGGGTGTGTTATCATCGTTCAACAAATCAATCAATTTCTGTTATTTGTTATTCATTTTTAATCTGAAATTGTTGTTAAGTGTTAATTTTCAGTTATTATTTTATTATTTAAATTCGTTGTTTGTTAAATTTATGTTTAATAGTTTCTGACCATAGATTATAGGATTAGACTAACCCTCCTCGTGGAATCGACACACTAGGTACTACGCGAATGACCCATATGCTTGCGAAATATCGACTTTAAATATTAAAACTTACTCATATTAGAAAACCACGATCATTTGAAATATTTTTATTGTTAATTATTTGTCTAAATGATCCAATAAGAATAGATTAGGCCAAATTTTAATTAATATCACTACTTACGAAACATGAACAATCAATTATTATTTCTACTATTATTTGATTGTATAAACAATCAATTTTAAAATCTAATCAAATTTTAATTATTTATGTAAATGATGTTGGGCCCCGTTTTCGGAGCCCAACTATCATTCCAAATCTCATAGGATGTGAGCGTATTTCTCTATAGGGTTATTTCAATAAAATCTCCTTTGTCCTCATTCTCATAACATCTCAACCATAAGGGGTGAGCCCACACCAGTCAGATACCAGTCGGATGGTTAAGTTATGGCTAAAAGAATCAACCATAGTTATGTACTCAATCTTATTGTACCTATCTTGTGACAATTAGCATAACTTTCACTATAGGCATTAGATTAAGGTTATTTTAGGACGGTTTTAAAGAGGATGTCGAGATCTACAACTTTTATGGAGAATCCTAAGAGAGATTTTGCCATCTAGAGGGTCAAAATTGCGAATTCCAAAAGTGTACAATGTATGTCCGTTAAACGGACGTACACTTGTACCTAATGGACATTCACGGGGTCTAGAGCATTTTCCAGACCTATAAAGGTCTGTTTAATGAACATAATGTCTGTTTAACGGAAATGCACTGGACTGGGGGTGTTTTTACACCCAAGAAGGTCCGTTTAATGGACCTAAAGTCCGTCTAACGGACATTGGTGATCCAAAACTCCTTCCAAAGCCTTTCCAATGGTTCCTCCATCCATTCTAACATCACTTTCACTCATAATCTTCCCAAAATTCACTTCTTCTATTGCAATATCACTTCTTAAACATTCAATTACCAAATTTTTTGCATTAAACTCCCAAATATCAACTCAAATGACTCATCACACACAACAAATTCTCATCATTACTATAGTTGTTCTGTATATACATCCAATGCAGTATCACCACTTATAATGGTTGTATCTCTTAACTCTGATATCCAAAAATTTCATGTTTTATATCATGAGAAATCTAGAAGGATAAGCTAAAATTTTCATGAAGACAACTTTGGCTAATTCTACCTAGTTCGATACAGTTTTTCCTTTGAGTTCAGAACATAATTTCTACCCTTATAAAAACTTGCCAAATGTAATATCTCTTCATATCAATTCTGCTACTAATTACTTTTCATTAAACTCTTGAATCTCAGCTCAAATGATTCATTCCATACAACCTTTCCAAATCTTGAACATGCTATTCTAAAACTAACAACAATTTCAATCTCAACGAAGAAGAATATGCACATACACATTCCATTTCCACCACCATCATACTCAACCTGTAAAATAACATAATCATATACAAAAGGAAATCCTCAATTTCTCATTCTCATTGCTAAGCAAAGTAAATATTTGAACAAGATTTATTTACATATCAACATACACATCACTAACTTAATACAAATACAAGTGGATGCTCAATATTTAGCATGCTTAATAAGCTATCTAATAGTGTTAAAACTAGCTTAGTGCAAAAGCTAACTATCTCAAAGTTTGTCCAATTACCTTGCAAGGATTGCTAACCTTCTCATTCTGTACCTGAGAAGGAAAAATGACGGGTTGAGCTACACAGCTCAGTGGCTAGTATATTTATATCCATTAGCAACAAGCCACACAATCAAACATATATACGTCTACTCATATAGGCATACTCATCTTATCTTAATCTAGTAATGTAAGTTCAACATTCACAATTCCAATGCACAACTCATGGTCCAATGCATCATCACATAAAACATATTAGATGAAATTTATCATCAAAACATAACACACAAATTGCGTCATAACTTAACATATCAAAACGCAAATGCACAAACAAATGGCTCGAGAGTTTCGTGGAACAAAATGAAAAAATCGAAGTTTACATCGTGAACGAAACGAGTCCACTTTTCGAATCTCATATGCCATAAGCAGGTAGCCGGGAGAAGGCTTTACGTCGACGTGCACGTGACTAAGAAACAGTTCCTCTCTTACCGATACAAAAGCACATATTCATGCTCAATTTAATTCATCACAAATTCATATTATCATGCTTTTTCTTCTTTCCATTTAATCAAAATGTCATGATACAATTCCAAGGCATAGCATGATCATACTCACAATTCAATTATATCGGAATGTCATACACCATAATGCATTTTCCACATCACAACATTTCAAAACAAGCCATTTTAGCACACAATACACATAAAAGGCATTTTGCTCATATTACACAACAATTATAAATAAATTACCCACCTTATTTCGCTTGAAAATTCAATCTCAATTGTGCCCTTCCTCTTGCTCTTGAATAGGGTTTTCTTGATTTCCTAACATAACCAAAATTCTCATTCCATCCACATTCAAGTGGAATTCCCCCTAAAACTTCCATAATAAAAAATGCAATCAACACAAATCAAGCTCAAACCTAACCTACCCATAGTCCATCTAGGTTAGAAAAGCCAAAACCTAGTTTAGAAACACTAAAAATGGGTTCTCTTAAATCATCTTCTTCCCACAAACCCTTCATTCTCTACACAAAACTCCTTTCTCTCTCTAACTCCTTCTCTAACAAAGCAAGAAGAGAAGATAAACTTACCTTGACAAATCTTCCTCCTCCTTCTTCTCCCCACATTTCTTCTCTCTTCTTCCACGTTTTCTCCTTCTTTTCTCTATTTCATGTTGCTTTCTTCTTCTTCCTTCTTATTCTCACGACTCCCTCTCTTCTTCTTCTAATTCAAGCCACATTTTGTTAGTCTTTCCCACTTTTACCCTTCATTTATCTTGTCCTTCCCTGTTAATGTCTTTATTTTCCATCTTTTTGTATGTTAATTTTCTTTATTATTGAGGTTTGAAGTTATACTTAATGGAAATTAATCTTGTTTTATGTCAAGGTGAATTTTGGAACTAAATAGAAAGAACTGCGACAATTTTGGGATAAAAAGAGCTGAACTAGATGTTGACCCTAATTAGACGTGGCCTAGTGCAACAATCAGAAACTTAAAACACAACACATGGAGACCCGAGACAAAAACAAAATGCAACACCTAATGGGAGCAATGAGGCTTTAAGCGTGAATAAGAGCCCCCAAAGTAAAATTGTCTAATCATGCTATAGTAGAAAGCAATAAGTAGCCAAAATGTTGATGTTGGGACGACAGGAGGGTTAGCGCACGAAATGGCTTGTGTGGATAAAAAAAAATGCTGGAATTTTTTAATTCGCAAAATCAAGGAGAGTGGGGGCTAGGGGCTGCGTTAAATAGAAAGGATGGCTACATTAAATAAAGGAGGATGCTGGTGGCTGCAGCTGGGAGCTTCGCTGCTAGCACAGTGCGTGGATGAGGAGCAGTGGATAATAAATATCTATCCTTATTTGTCCCATCGATGAATAGTGAATGGGAGAAGGCTATGTAAGAAGCAAATAGAGAAGAGTTTCGACGACAGAACAAGAAGAGCAATGCCCATGACAGTCCCAACGCTTGTGACAGTCGAAATAGTCAGGAAAATCATGATGTTGGGTAACTAAACTTTTATTTCTTGGTTTACGGAATCCTAGTTATTGAACTTTGCATATTGTGAGACTTTTGTTCTTTATTTCAATCGATTTATTAATCAAGTATTAATTATTTTTTTGGGTCATTATTTGATTGTTTGATTTTAAAGCTAGGTATGCAACTAGTTTGTGATTTTATTCAATTAATCACTAGATTAAACAGGTTGTCGTTCAATTCTTTTAATCAAAAGTAGCAACTAGGATTTTTGTCTACTACATTAGGGACATGATTCTAGGAAAAATAATTGTCTAGGCTAAATATACATCGTATGTATGTTGTCTAGTTCGTTGATTTTTTTGATTCGTAAAGCTATTAATTAATTAAATGTGAGATTGTATCCAAGTTGTTAATTAATAAGGGTTAATTCAAATACATGTTTTGGTTAACTAAACATAAGAGAAAATAGGTAAAGAAATTTACCATAACGAATGCTTAACTAATAAATTGGTTATTTTTAGTGTCGATGATCAACGTAAGTTTAATAACGAAGGAGACCGGAAAGCATGATTTGTTTCTATTGATTGTTAAATTCTCATTATTTTGTTATTAGTTATTTTTCGATTTCATATTCTAATTAATTCTATTTAATTCACAATTACAACCCCCCTTTTATTGCGTAACTACTAATGTCTGAATTCCTCATGGAAATGATCTCTACTTTCCACAACTACATTAATTTATATTGTAGGAAGTTGGTTTCATTTTATATTTGGCTGCAAGTGACAGCATTCACCAAATTTTGGAGCTGTTGTCGGGGAATTTTTGACAATTTATGTACTTTACGCATTCAAATTAGTATGAAAATTTGCAATACAATCCTAAAATTGAGAAAATAGCAAAAGCATTAAGAAAGAAGATGAAAGAAAGACAACAAGTATTGAGAGAAGAATGACAGAGGGAAAGGAACATGGATGCAAATCGCACTTTACTCCAACTTGCTGCTCCAGCTGAGGATCGATCGCATCACTGTATTAATTTTTCGAATTTGGATGATAATAACATTTTTGAGCTGAAGTCAGGACTGATTCACTTGTTACCCACTTTCCGAGGTACATTGGGAGAAGATCCTTGTAAGCACTTGAAGGAGTTTGATGTTATTTATATGGGAATGAAGCCTACTAATGTCACTGAAGAGCAGATAAAGCTGAGGGCTTTTTCCTTTTCTTTGAAGGACGATGCCCAAGATTGCTTATATTATTTACCTGCTGAAAGTAATAGAACATGGGAAGAGATGAAGAAGTTATTTTTAGAGAAGTTTTTCCCAGCTGCTAGGGCTGCTAATATCAGAAAAGAAATATGGCATCTGACAAAACACCAGGGAGTCATTATATGAATATTGGGAGAGATTTAAAAAGCTGTGTGCAAGTTGCCCCCATCATCAAATCAGCGAGCAACTGTTGATTTAATACTTTTATGAAGGTCTTTTATCGACTGAGAGGAGTATGATAGATGCTGTAAGTGGAGGAGCACTAGTTGATAAAACATCAGCAGCTGCATGGGATTTGATCTCAACTATGACTTCTAACTCTTAAGAATTTAGAGCTCGGAATGATTATGGTTCAAGACATGTTAATGAGATGGGAGTTTTATCGTTGGAAAGAAGATTAGATGATTTGACTTCTTTGGTGCGTCAACTTGCGGTATCAAGGAAAGAGGAAGTTAACATTTGTGGAATTTGTTCTATGGTTGGCCATCCTACAAATATGTGTCCCACTCTACAATAAGATCATATTGAAGAAACCAAGGCAATGGGTGGTTATTTGGGACAACCTCAAAAAATATGACCCATTTTCAAACATATATAATCTAGGCTAGTGAGATCATCCAAACCTCCATTATGGCAACAATCAAAGACAACAAGTAAGTTCTAATTTTCAGCCATATAAGCAGCCTTATGTGCCTAGACAGCAACGATAAATGGGATAAAGTTCTGGTGAAAATAATTCTTTGGAGGACATAGTCAAGATATTGGCCACAAATACTAAGAACTTTCAATAGAATACCATGAAATTTTAGCAAGATACATAAGCCAGCATATAGAATGTTGAGACTCAAATGACCCAAATGGCGATTGCTATCAATAGGATGGAGGCACAAAATTAAGGAAAGCTCCCTTCTTAATCTGAGATGAATCCAAAGAAGAGTGCTTGTGCTATCACACTTCGAAGTGGTAAAGAGTTAAAGGAACATACCCTAAAGATTTCTAAGCGAGAGGTTGAAGAAGAAGTAGAGAAAGAAGTTCCAAAGCAGTCACAAGAGAAAAAGGAGGGTGATTCTTGCATGTCATACCTAAGTTCAGTGTACAACCTCTTTTTCTTAGTTGTTTTGCCAAGCAGAAGAAGGAGGAGCAACAGAAAGAAATTCTGGAAACTTTTCGCAAAATACAAGTAAATATTCCTTTGTTTAATGCTATTAAACAAATTCTTCGTTACGCTAACTTTCTTAAGGAACTCTGTACCTCAAAGAGAAAGTTAAGTGGTAATGAAAAGGTACGATTAGGTGAGAATGTTTCTGCTGTGTTTCAAAAGAAGTTACCTCCTAAATGTCCAGATCCAGGTATGTTCACAATCCTTTGTAAAATAGGTAATCTGAAAATTGAGAAAGCGTTGTTGGATTTAGGTGCTTGGATTAATGTTATGCCTCAATCTATTTATGAATCTTTTAATATGGGGCCTTTGAAAGAAACTGGTGTCATAATCCAACTTGTTGATTGATCTAATGCCTATCTAAAGGGTGTTCTTAAGGATGTCCTAGTTCAAGTTGATAACATGATTTTTTCTACTAACTTTTTTGTCTTACAAATGGGTAATGAAGATTCATCCACTTCAGTCCCAATTTTATTGGGAAGACCATTTTTGAAAAACTTCTAAAACAAAAATTGATGTCTATGATGGGTCCTTGACTATGGAGTTTGATGTTGATGTGATTAAGTTCAATATTTATGATGCCATGAAATTTCCTAATGATGATCAATCTTTTGTTTCTGTGAGTTTTCTTGATACTATAGTGCAGGAAACATTCCGTTTTAATGGACCAAATAAATTATAGACTGCATTGAAAAATAGCTTAGATATTCAGGAAGGAAAAATGCTAGCCAATTATCTTGTCATTCCTGAAGAGCTAGATACCACTATCAAGAATTTAGAGCAGAGCAAATGCTTGGAGGAACAGGTGCGCTTTCTGGAGCTAACTAGAAATAATTCGAAGTTGTTGCCATCTCTTATACAGCCACCAAAATTGGAGTAAAAGGCTCTTCTAGGTAACTTGAAATATGTGTATTTAGGTGAGCATGAAATCCTTCCTGTTATTATTTCGAGTACACTAACATATTTGAAGGAAACACAATTATTAGGTATGTTGAAAAATTACAAAGATGCTTTGGGATGCACTATGGAAGATTTGAAAGGGATTAGCCCATCAATTTGTATGCACCGAATTCTACTCGAAGATGGAGCTAAGGAAACAAGACAACCTTAACGAAGATTGAACCCACCAATGATGGAGGTAGTCAAGAAGGAGATTCTGAAGCTCCTCGATGCTGGAATAATCTATCTAATTTCAGACAGTAAATGGATAAGTCCAGTACAAGTGGTTCCTAAGAAAATTGGAGTAACCGTAGTGGAGAACACATCAAGTGAATTGGTGCCCACCTGTGTGCAAAATAGGTGGAGGGTTTGTATCGTTTACCGGAAGTTAAATTTTGTTACTTGTAAAGATCATATTTCACTTCGTTTTATTGACCAAATGCTTGAAAAACTTGCAGGGAAAACTCATTATTGTTGTTTAGATGGTTACTCAGGTTATCACCAAATTTTTGTTGCACCAGAGGACCAAGACAAAATGACTTTCACATGTCCTTTTGACACCTTTGTGTATCAAAGAATGCCTTTTGGATTATGTAATACACCTGTTACATTCCAAAGATGTATGGTAAGTATTTTCTTTGATTATATGGATGACTATACTGAAGTTTTTATGGACAACTTTCCAGTTTATGGTAAGTCTTTTGATACTTGCTTGATTAACCTTAAATTTTTTTTTAAACATTGCATTGAAAATAACTTGATTCTGAATTATGAAAAATGCCATTTTATGGTTGATGAAGGGATAATCTTAGGCCATGTATTGTCTTCTAAAGGAATTGAGGTTGATAAGGCTAAGATAGAAATCATTAAATCTCTTGCTTATCCCGTAAGTGTATGGGAAGTTCGTTCTTTTGCAAGTTAATTCAAAAAGATGTGGAGTTCAAGTTTGACGAAGCATGTAGGAAAGCATTCGATGAATTAAAAGAGAAGCTAATCTCTGCTTCAATAACCTGACCCCCAGATTGGAGTCTTCCATTTGAGATAATGTGCGATGCAAGTGATTATGCGTTAGGTGTTGTTCTGGGGCAAAGGATGAATAAAGCATTGCATGTGATTTACTTTGCTTCGATGATGCTAAACAATGCCTAGAAAATCTATTCAATAATAGAAAAAGAATTATTGGTAGTTGTTTTTCGGCTAGAGAAGTTCTGTTCATATCTATTGGGCACACATGTCATAGTTTATTCAGATCATGCTGCCTAAGGAAGTAAAGCCACGTCTTATTCGTTGGATTCTACTATTGCAAGAATTTGATGTGGAGATACCGGACAAAAAGGGAATTGAAAATCTATTTGCAAATCACTTTAGTCATATCTGTTTAGACACAACGTCAAACAACCTAAAAGATGAATTTTCAGATGAACATTTATTCGCCACATAACAGATAACGCCTTGGTATGCTGACATAGTCAATTTTTTGATTACTAAGTCTCTACCTAGTACTTTATAACGAGCTAAAAAAGATAAAATCAAAAGAGGGACTAAATATTATGCATGGGATGAGCCATATCTGTGGAAATATTATTCTGATCAAATTATTAGACTGTGTGTATATGATGAAGAGAACCCTTCTATATTGAATTTTTACCATTCTTTTGCACGTGGTAGAAACTTTGGTCCTAAAAGGACAGCCCGTAAGGTGCTTGAATGTAGTTTGTTTTGGCCTAAACTATTTTATGATGTTTATATATTTTACAAGTCTTGTGATCGATGTCAAAGAACACGTGGTTTAGGACCAAAAGATCAAATACCGCTCACGAATATCCTAGTATGGGAAATTTTTTATGTGTGGGGAATTGAGTTTATGGGCCCTTTTTCCTTCATCTTTCGATAAGACATATATTCTCTTTGCTATGGATTATGTTTCAAAATGGGTTAAAGCTAAGGCTACTTATACTGATAATGCTAAAGTTGTTGTTGATTTTGTTAAATCTCATACTTTTGTCAGGTTTAGAGTGCCTAAAGCAATAATTAGTGACCGCGGGACTCATTTTTGTAATCAAATTATTGAGATTTTACTGAAGAAATATGGTGTTAAACATCGAACTTCAACAGCATACGATCCCCAAACAAGTGGACAAGTCGAAGTTTCTAACAGGGAAATCAAATCAATTTTGGATAAAGTGGTTAATCCTAACAGGAAGGATTGGAGTTTGCATTTAGACTACGCACTATGGGCATACAGGACAGCATATAAAACTCCTATTGGTATGTCACCATACAGGTTAGTATTCAAAAAACCTCGTCATTTACCTGTAGAATTGGAACATAAGGCTTACTGAGCTATCAAACAATGCAATTTGGATTAACTGAGGTTGGAATTAATCGAAAATTACAATTGCAAGAGTTGGAAGAGATACATAATGAAGCTTATGAGAGTGCAAAAATCTATAAAGAAAAGACTAAGGCCTTTCACGATAAAATCTTAATTAGAAAAGAATTTTCCATAGGTCAAAAGGTCCTTCTTTATCACTCTAAACTAAAGTTCTTTCCTGGTAAATTACGATCTCATTGGATAGGTCCATTTGTTGTTACTAATGTTTTTTCATATGGTGCAATTGAAATTCAGAGTTTGGACACTTTTAAAGTGTTTTAAGTTAATGGACAACGATTGAAACCATGTTATGAGAATTTATAGGTTGAAACTGCAGAAGAAATTGAACTGGTTGAGTCAGTTTACTCTGAATTAGGCAGATTGGAGCACAATTAGCTTGCTTTCTTCGAACATCAGAAATTTCGACCGCCTTTTCCACCAACACCTTAATGCATTAACAGAGAAGCTTCTTTAATATTTATTTTCTTGTGTTTTTCTTTTTGAGAGTACATTGAGGATAATTTAGATTAAGTGTGGGGGGTAAACATTGAATGTTTGTGTGACTGTGCGTTTTGAATTTACTGTTACTATGTCTTTGTTCATTTTGATTTAATTTTTTTTGTCTTTTAATTTGCAAGTGATGTGTGTTAAACCATGAAATTCTATCTTAATAGTTGGAATGAGACTGAATTGCGTGCTTGAAGTCAAATTAGG
>JANIJH010000225.1:27215671-27232441 GCA_024520975.1 Erythroxylum areolatum | reverse complement strand
ACCATCGTTGATGGTCACTCATTGAGTTCGCAAAACTCACCCAAAATTTGCAATTATTTTTCAGGACTCAGAAGAATGCCCCGTTAGGCAATGGGCGTATAGCGACCGCCTGTGTGTGATTGAAGAGGTCGGGATCAGTTGCATCTGCATTAGTGTCTGCAAAACTTTTGTATAATATTATGTATTTCAGAAATTTTGTATAATTGTTTGGCTCTAATTATGTAAATTGTTTTCCGTATAATGTGTATATTTCCTTTTTCAAATATATATATATATATATATATATACTGAGATTTGACAAGTGATGTAGCACGTCACCCTCGCAGGGCACAGACTTGGATATCACCATCAATATCGAGTTCGGGTCTTACGGGAGTGGGGTGTCACAGTTAGTTTGTGAATTATTTGTGTTCAAGTATTTTTATGGGTTAGTACAAGCATTTGAGCTTAATTATTATATTTTTAAGGTAACTTGATGTGTTTATTTGTGTTTCAAGGTCAATAGTAAAGAATAGAGAAGTTTTAGAAAGACTTGGACCGAAATAACAGGCCACAATCATTGCTAAAGATAGCCCATGATCTTGGCCAAATTGCTATGATCCTAATAGAAGCATCAGACTTGGCCAATCGTGGCCAAATTGCTATGATCCTAACAGAAGTATCAGACTTGGCCAATGATAGAGAGCTTCCATGTCGCCTATGATCCTGGCCTGCATTGAGCAAACGCATAGAAACATAGAAAAGTCAAATTTTGAGGATTTTTTGGACGTTTTTGACCCCCAAAAAAACTAAAGGTTGCCACAAACACATTAGGTATAAAAAGAATGAGAAAAAAAAATGAAGAGAGCTTTTGATCAATCACCACAACGAAACCCTAAAGGAGAGAACTTTGAGAGATCGAGAAAAAGAAGAAGGAAGAGAGAAGAGGAAGATGATGCAAAGTCGATATGTTTCCTAGAATAAGAAGCTTTCTAAAGTTGGGGCCTCCCATCATCTATGTGAGTTATATTTCTTATGTATTTCAGTTTCATTTGATTGTAAAGTTGGTATATATAGTTTGATGATAGAATTGAATTGTTGATTGATGTTTTATACTCACCTTTGGAGTCTTATTTTTGATTTAATGAAATCTAATTTTTTTACGTGTTCATTGAATTAACTGTGGTTTAATTCTGCACTTCATATCTCGATACTAAACTAAGAGAGTGAATTGAGAAAAAATGATTAAATTAGGCTAACAAGAGTTAGGTAATTGAATAGATTCATAATTAAATCAGGTTGGTAATTTGAATTAATTGTGGTTTAATTCTACACTTCATATCTCGATAATAAACTGAGAGAGTGAATTGACAAAAAATGATTAAATTGGGCTAATGAGAGTTAGGTAATTTAATAGATTCAAAATTAAATTAGGTTAATAAATCTTACGTAGAGAGATCATGTATAGGTTTCCAATTATTTATTAGAGAACTTAAGAAATGATTAGTTTTGGATAGTTGTTAATTGAGAGATTACAATTTCCTATAATCTGATTAGGGTTTATGCTTTAGGGTTCAATTATAACTCGAGAGAGAGTAATTGACCCTAGGATCATCTAGAACTATTAATTCGATATATCAAAATTGGATAGGTTAACATTAAAGACAGATAGTTTTCCCTTTCTCTCTTTTCGTTAACTCACTAGATTGAATTCTTGGGTATGCTATCATCGTTCAACAAATCAATCAGTTTCCATTATTTGTTATTCATTTTAATTTGAAATTGTTAATCATTGCTCATTGATTATTTTCGTTAAGTGTTAATTGTCAACTATTGTTTTGTTACTAGATTTGGTTGTTTGATTTATTTAGTTCTCGTGTATAAATTTATTATCTGTTAAATTTATGTTTAACCCTCCTCTTGGAATTGACATCTTTGGTATTACAAGAATGACCCGTATGCTTGTAGAATATCGAGGTTAAATATTAAAACTTACTCATATCATAAAATCGCGATCAATTATATTATCGAATATGATATTAATGTTGTGTTATGATTGTATACCTTTGTATTTATATGGAAGTAAATATATTTTCATGGATTAGATGGAGAAAAGAATAGAGATGTAAGTAGAAGTGTTGGGATTTAAAGTGTGTAGGAAAAATTAAAAGGAAATCAAAATTTCTATTACCTTGAAAGGTTGAACTTAGATTTGAAATGGTTGTTTCAGTATCATATTGAGAGTTTGTGATTCGGTATAAGGTTATTATATTGGATTTGATATTAGAATTTTATGATGGTTATGTATCTTATATTTCTAAATTGACTGAGAACATACTTAAATAAGATGAAATAAATGATAACAATATATGTAGAAGTCCTCAAGGTTAAGTTGATCTATTAATGTGAGTACAAATTTGATAGTGTGATTACTTTGGTGAATGATGTTACTGAGCACATATGTAGTACATGTTTGGATATGGTACAAGGAGTGATCTATGAGATATTGAAATCTTTTAAGACATATTCCACATAGGTAAAATTCTAAGATGAATCAGAGTAGCGCAATGGAAGTGTGGATTTATTTGAATATATTGAAATGGTGATTACTAAGAATAGGTAACTTTTGTATAGTCATAAAATACTTAAATGTCATCTATAATCAATTGAGGTCAAGATATCATTAGCTTAAAATATTAATTGGTGACTTTTCAAAATAAATCTCTAGATAAGATTCAATGATTTTAATGGTACATACCAAGACATAAAAGTAAATATACATGCCTATTGCTTCGCCGAGTTTTAGTATATAGGACATTCTAATTATGTGAGATGATAGGAATTAATCTTATTGAGATATTAAGAATGGCAGAAAAGCAACGACAAATATAGTTAAGTGATAAGGATTTCTTGAGCAGAACATATCATTGAGGAAAGAAATTATCTTTTTATGAGAATTATCATTGAATTGTACACGGAGACCAAATGTTCCATTGCTAAGAATGAATGAATATTGAATAAACTAGAAGTGAATATTGGAGTCGGATAGATATGAGACTCTGGCACGAGAAGCTGAATATACTATAGAGAGTGCATGTATTTTGTTTATTGTAAAGTATCCAAACTATATTATTGGGTTCTTTAATTTGAGATGACACTATTGTTATTGCTAAAAGGAATTAGGTCCACAATGTATTCTATGCTATAGTATGTTTAGGAGGTATAAGTTAGATTTGATGTAAGTTTACCAGCTCAGGAAGTTAAGATTGCTAATAATTTGAATTATGTGGAGAAATCAGTAAAAAATGGTCAGACATTAGGATAAGTCGTTGAATATGAGGAATCAAACGATTAAAGAAAATCATTCGAGAGAAGAAGTCAATTGGGAGATTGAGAAAAACATGAGACAACATTACCCCCATCTGTTGAATCAATTAGTTAAGAATTTCAAGAATGAAATGTTTTAAAGGGGGAGAGTTGTAATATCCTGTCTCTTAAATTGTTAAACGATTTAAAGTGTTAGACTATTGAGTCACATGAGTGGCATCATATAAAATGAATTCGGTACACTTAAAACATAATTTTATCATTTTAGTCATATGCATAATAATAGCATACACACTTGATTTATGACTTTGAAAAACATTGCAAAGATGGTATATGCACTCAATTGACATATTCCGTGGTGTGATAGTTTCAAAATGAATATGACATGTGCATTTCCAATGTCTTGTACTTTGTTTCTCCAATAGAAAGAATTGATGGATTACAAATTGTAATTTGGAATTATTTGGAACAATTGGAAAATTGATGAATTAATATGTACACCTAGTCTAGGAAAAATGTCAAGTGACAAGACAAGTTGACATGTGGGAAATTAGGATGACTAAGCCTATAAATTGAGTAACAAATGGCAGTAAATATAAGTGACAAATGGAAACCTTATAGAAGGATAAGTGTGCTAGCAAGAGAAAGGGCATGTAGCTTGCTTCTTAATATGACAAGTGTCCTTCATGTTAGAACACTTATCTTACACATGGAAATGGCATAGTCATCTTCAATTGTTATGTTTCTGCTGAAGACTATCCTTTTTCTCCCTCTCACTGCTGTAACATACACATCTCACTCACACATTGGAGTTGCTGAGCATTTCCGCCCAAAATCCATACAAGACCCTTCACAAAGATACCTATAATCTGCTATCATCTCTTTGCCTTTATTGAAATCTATCCTACTTTCATCTTATTCTTGAAATGATCTTGCATGCAAGTAAGGTTAAGAAAGTTAATCTTAAGGTGGCATTAGAGCTAAGCAAGGAAGTGAAATATTAATCTATTTTGGTATGTTTTGATGGAACCTTTATTATGAATGGTTAGGGATGGATTGAGTGTAGTATTGATATTGAAGTAGCGCTAGAAAATGATGCATGAATGATAGTTTCTATTTTTTTTCTGCATGCATGAGAGACAATAGTTTATGAGCTATTAAATGAATGATTTTGGAGTTAGAATTTGAGACGAAATTGATAAGGAATTGAAGTACAATTAAGGTATAATTGAGGTATAATTAATGGACTATTATGAAGGTGTTTTAAATATGAAAAGTTTGGTATGTTAGTGTATGTGTAAGAATGATTGTTAATGATACAAATGAATAGAATTTAAAGAGCTTTAATGTAACCAAGATGGAAGCTATATTAACATGAATTGAAGTAGCTTTTGAGAGTTTGAATTTTGGAAATTTTGAAGTGTTAATGATGATCCAGAATAGATGAAATTCATGGAAAATTAAGGGAATTGAATAAAGCACTTTCGGGTCACTCATCCCACGATCGTGGGAAGCTCCACCACAATCATGGGCAATGCTTTATAATGGTAATTTCTATTTTGTGTCATTATTGAACCACATAAGGATAAGTCACTTTACATTGGTGTATTTAGACTTGATTGAGGCTTGAAATGAACCTAAATTGTTGCTTGATTTATTGGTTAAAGGTTTAATAAGTTTAGGTTGTTAATTAATGTCATAACTTAAGGAATGGATTGTCTTGACATCGATGCATTAAAATCTAGAAATTATGAGTTATTAAAGGAATTAAGATGTTTTTATGAATGCAAATACTATTCAACAAATATGAGGAATGTGTATTAGATATGAATGAATGAACATTGGAGAACATGAAGTAATTGTGCATGAGAATTGGATAATCATATGAATGCATATGATTAATGAATAAATCAAGCTTACTTAAGGTATAAACCTAAATGCAAAATGATAGTATGCAAGCTATAAAGTTTGAATGATCTAAAATCATATAAGTACAGTGAAGATCTTTATGTATTAATACATACCCGAAAGGTCCATTGAGCATGCATTGAAACATTATATATATATATATATAATGCGAATGATTGAATAATTATATGATTGATAACTTAATGATGTGCGAAATATGTGTATATTGCATGAAGATAGATATATAAGTTGATCATCAACATCCAGACATTATCGGATCATCAAGGCAATAGCTTATTTAGACCGTACTATAAGTTAACCTAGACGTGTAAAATCAATTGTATATGTTTCTATATGATATGTATGCTGAATAAATATATAATATGAGAACAATTTAATGTGAAATGCTGGAATGAATATGAAATATGTGAGCAATTGAATGTGAATTGCCAGACTTAGATCCGATGAATTTGAGACATGTTATAGGAGTTCACAGGAATGAAGGTTATTGAAACATGGCATATGGAATGATGCATCACATTGAAATGCATGATCAGATAAAGGAGTTGTGAGCAGAGTGACCAATGTGAAAAAGAGCTTTAAGCTCAAGATTATGCACAAAAAGCCACATACTCAGATATTAATGAGCCCAGTATTGATTGAATAATCATATGATTGACAACTTAATGATGTGTGAAATATGTGTGTATTGCATGAAAATAGATACATAAGTTGATCGTCAACATCCAAACGTTGTCGGATTATCAAAGCAATAGCTTATCTAGAATGTACTATGAGTTATCCTAGACATGTAAACTCAATTATATGTGTTTTTATATGATCTATAGGTTGAATAAATATGAAATGTGAGAACAATTGAATATGAAATGTTGGAATTAATATAAAATGTGTGAGCAATTAAATGTGAATTGACAAACTTAGATTTGATGAATTTGACACATGTGATAGGAGCTCATAGGAATGAAAGGTAATGAAGCATGGAATATAGAATGATGCATCACAATGAAATGCATGATCCGATAAAGGAGTTGTGAATGGAGTGATCAATGTGAAAAGCACTTTAAGCTCAAGATTGTACACAAAGAGCCACAGGCTCAATTATTAATGAGTTTGTTATCCATAAAAAATGCAGGATAGTAAATGAAATGAGCTTAGTATCCACAACAGATATAGGACAGTAAATAGATGCTCGGTCATAACAAAGAAAAATGAAAATGAAGTCACATATGCACTACATATACATCCTTATATGTAACATATGATTGTATTGAAATGAATTATTGAATTGTTTGAAATATAGTTGAAAAGTAAATGAGGATGTGTTGTGATATGAAATGTTAGCTTACCTAATATAATTATGAAAGTATGATAATCTTGATGTACTTGATAATGTATGATGAATGTGATGTGATATTCAATACTGGATGTTATGTAATTCTTGTTAAATTGGGATATGACTTGTCTCCTATATTTGACTTGAGTGAATACGTTAATAATGGCTCACTCACTGAGTTCGCAAACTCATCAAAATTATAACGTTGATTTTCAGGTTCATAGTAGATCTAGTTAGACTAATTGGAGTATAGCTACTACTATTGGACATGAGATTGTGGTCGAGATCGGTTATACCTGCAGATGTCAATAGTCATTATACATCAAGAATAGCATTTCTCAACTGTTGTAAAATGTGCATGTTAATTTTGAAATGTAATGACATTTATGACTAGATATGTTTATAAAGGAAATGGGCCTGAATGAATGTTGGTTTGCGTATGATATGTGTGATGCCTAAAAATGTGTTAATGCAGTGCCATCCTCGTAGAATATGTTCTCGAATATCCTCTGGCATATTGGGCATATGCTCTATGAGAGTGGTATGTTATAATTTAAAGGCTTATAAATTTTAAAAGCTCGAATGACACTATCAATTGTCCATATGTATGAGAGCTACCATTTATATTTTTCCTATAGCATCATCAAGGCCATAACGAAATATGTTAAAAAATTCTTGTGGACTAGAGATTTTAAACAGTTATTTATATGCTAAATTGAAGTGGAATGAGGTTTTTTGCTTTAAAAAGGAAGGAGTTTTACAAATTGAATCCATCAAATATGTCAACAACATATTGCTTAATACTAAGAGGATTTAGAAATTGCTAGTATACAAGGAATCCTTGTAGATAAATTGGATTCATACCTATTACTTATAAGGAGACAATATATGGAACTTCAAATCCTAAGCAAACTCCTCTTAAATGCTCCTACAAATGTTAAAACTTAGAGAATTAATACAATAGAATAATGGCAAACTTATTTACGATGGGAATCATACTTACTTTGGCTTAATAATTGGCATAAGTTTAGGCCTAGCTAGTGTTCCTAATTATAGTACCAACTCAAACATAGAGGACAAACCTTCTAGAAAGCCAATTCATCTGGAACATGCAAAAACAAATTATACCTCTTTCTGCTTAAACCCCATAAACTAAATTCATATGGTTTAGGTTAGTTTGGGACCAGAGTTGTAGTGTTAAAGGTAATTTCATTATATGGTTAATAATTAAGGGAAAGCTACTAAGAAAAGATAGAATTAAGGGAATTGTAGTACATAATGGTTGTTACTTATATGAATTAGAGCAATGGTTCTAAAGCTACCTATGCTTCAACTGTGAAATCTCCAAAACCATCTAGGGGAAAGCTCTAAGTTAGAGCAACTTCTTTTACCCTAAAAGTAAACTGGAAAGCATTATCACTTAGGCATGTTATTATAAATTTCAATCTAAAGCACATATGAAGCTTTCAATATAACACTAAGTAGCTGCTTATATTATATTTGGAGAAAAAGGAATAGGAGAACATTTCAACAAGCTCAATAAGAAATGAATAGGATGATGATGATGAGACTAAGAATGTAGATAAAAAGAATAATTATTGTTGAAGGGCCTCATACTGCAGCTCAAATATAAACTATCAACTACATGAAATGTTTGAGGAAAAGTGGAATGGCAGGTCACTTATTAAATGAGCAAATAAAGTATAGGCAAAATTGAGTCTCCACTTAACAACTCCTACACTAGCTTCTATTTTATTGTATCTTAAACTAGTAAGCTAATCTGGTTTGAGTTCGCTTTACCTTAGCTCTAATATAAGATTCTTAGGTCACATATGCTTTAAACCTTGTTACTTTATCTTGCTAAACTTGTATCTTACTTTATACTTGTTCTTTTATTCCCTTACTAGGATTTGATTCAATATATTACTTTTTAGTTTTTGAAAAAAAATTCTATTATATAGGGATTGACGTATATTTCAAAGTTATTTATTTTCCTAATTAGATCATATCTTCATTATTAACTTCCTTTAGCATTCTAGTTCATAATATTTATACATATAAATGGCTTTTTCCTTATTGTAGTCGAGAACTTATCATTGTTATTAATCAATTAAAATTCTTAGAGATTTTTTTTTCAATATTTTAGAGTAACTCTTGTTTTATATTTTTAAAAATTTGTGATCTTATGTAACTTGCTAGTGGTGATCAAACCTTAAAATCTTATCACTCTAAATCCTTTCCTTTCTGTGAGTATGGTGCTTCATATTATTCTTTCTAGTTTCATATTCATGTTCTTGAATCAAACTTGTTTTAATATAATGAGCATTAGTCCTATTAATATTGATATCAAGTCTTACTAGTCCTATCGGTAATGATCATATCAATCTCCATACTTTAAATCAATGGCTAACTACTTAATAAACTATATCTTTCTACCTCAACAATTGCCTATACAATAAGATACATGTCACAATTTCCATCAACTCCTATGCACTTAGAAGTTTTTTCTAATACTTTGTCTTAAAAAATAACCATCCATACCAATTATAGATCTCAACTTCTTCTACCCCTATTCATAACATCAAAACACACATACAACTTTTTAAACCCCAATTTATCTTCTTCTTCTTCTTCTTCTTCTTCTTAAGACCTTCAAAGTAGAAGCTCATTTAGAACTTGGATTCATTTCCTACAATTTATTAGTATAAACATAACACTTTTCATGTTCTTTGTGTTAATCCTTTGACTTTGGTTTAAGAACTTTCCTCCTTGTATACTTGTATATGCTATAATTAACTGACAAAATTATCTTCTCCCAATGATTCTCTACGATTTTTTTGTATTTTATTACTTGACTTTTCTAAAATTATGTCTTTGCAATGTCTCATAATATAGTTAAATGTTACCAACCTTGGCTTGTGGTTAAATTGTACCTGTGATGTGTCTTTTGTGTTTTTAGCTTCAATCACCTATCTTTCCCGTCAAATAAAGCATAGTTCAAATATATATTCTTTTAAGTGAAAAGACCTAACTCTTTTAGGTTCATTCTTTTTAAACCTCAAGTCAAATCATATTACAGTCATATAATCAATCATTGTCTCTTTAAATTTTCTACAATATCAAACATCATCCCTTATAACTAATCTATTGCAACAACTATAGGAATATTTCTATTCACTTAAATAGGTCATGTAAAAGCTCTAGTTAGTTCTTCAACACTGGGATATTCATCATTAGCCAATAAACTACTAGGATCTAAGGAGTCAATGTATATGGTATCAATATCAAAATCCAAGTCATAATCATTTAAGTTATATTATTGGACATTTTCTTTTTCCTCTATATTTTCACCATCCTCTTCGTATCATTAACATCAAAGTCAAAATCACCAATTGATTTAGAATCTTCTAACCCACTAACATCATCAATTTATTTATCTTCCAAATGACTAACAACAACCAAATCATCAATATTTACATCAAAATCACCAGTTTATTCAAAATCAATTAAATAAATAGCATCATTAACTAATTTATCTCATATATGACTAGAATGACCCATTTCATAAGCGTCACCATCTAAGTCATCATCTCCCAACTTACTAGCATTTCCATCCTCATTTTTATACCATTTATCATGCCAAATTAGATGTAATGATATATCAATATGCTACAAATAAACTTCAACTATTTCATACACTACCAATAAAATGGAGTTTAGCGACGGACATTATTGACAGAATGTGTCGATTTTATGTTGGTAAGCTAAGTTATTGACGAAATTTACCGATGGAACAAGTTATTGGAGAAACGACCGTAGGTAATAATTACCGACGAAGCACAAATTTTCTGTCATTAATTTACCGATGGATATTTTATGATCCGTTGCTATATTTAGTGACGGTAATTTTGTGTTGTCAATAAATTTAACAACAGAATGTTTGTTTTGGTCAGTAAATTTAGCAACGGAAGGCTTCTCTGTCGGTACATTTACTAACAAATTTGGCAATTTTGTCGGTAAATTCATGACTAATTATACTGATGGAACTTAGTTATCCATCGATAAATTGATTTCATTTTACCAACAAATTTTGGTTTTTCGTTGGTAAATATATGGTACAGATTTTTTTAAATTATCTCTACATTTTTTTATTTGATAATCTTATGATTGATGCATAATTTATACAATTATTAGTTATCTGTTAATAATATTTTGATTTGTTTTGACATTTAATTTGTCAAAACTGAAAGTTGATTGATGATATAAGGTAAAAATTATCTTAATTAATAATAAAAAATTATTTTGTACCGCAATAAATATTTAACAATTATTCATTTGGTGACTACAACTATGCTATTCATTTAGTGAATGCGAATGTTCTGAATGTTGAGATGAGGTATTGCCTTTCGCCTTCAACTTATTCATCTCATTAGAGAGTTGGGCTATGTACTCCATCGATTGTTGCAACTGAGTTGTCAATGCTTGTACTGTGCTCTGAAGCTTATGGACTTCATTGGATGCGGACTGCCTACTACATGTTGTTTTACTAGATGTGGAGGATTGTGAATAACATGTGCTTGCAAATGAACCTAATTCGAATATCCTTCTACGCCGGTCCCCACCACTTACTGCATGAAGATAGGTTTGAGTCTCATCAACATCTTCAGATTGCTGAGACTATTATTGAATGCTTTCTTATGTTTGGTCCTATCAGAAGGCAATGTTTATGTTAATAAGTGATAATTTTTAAGCATTAATATTAAAACATAAATTTCACATACATTTAGTTTTCTACTTCGGGTGTTAGCGAAGGTCACACCGTCATGCTTCTTAGTGTGAGTGTGCAAAAAGAGCTAATGGGATGTAGGCTTCCTGCTTATAGACTTTTCCGGCATCAAAATAAAATGTTATAAGTGAACTACAATTTACAAAAATTTCAGCAAAACTTTTCTATTTTTATGATATTTACCCCTATTGAACAAAGAAAGTAACTCAACAACATAGCCGTATATGGCACCATACATTTATAACATTATCATTCTCCATAATACACATATTTTCATTCCAAAATTCACACATCGAATTAAATTGAAATATATCAAAGTAAAAAAAATCAGAATATAAGTGTAAAGTGTAGATACATACAAGTCTCTCTATATGCTCGTGGTAGATAATAGATCCTCCAATATGTATGGGAAGACTCTGTCCCCCTAGCTTCCACGTCTATTGGTAGAATTAGACTCTAAAATGGACATTGCCTCGAGTGATATCCAATATTGCTGCCAACGACTTTATAATTGTTTATAAATATAAGGAGATCGTACACCAATCTTGTGTTTCGCACTAACAAAGTCTCTATAATGTGTACGAGCTCGTCTCTCCCATACTTTATAAATTATCGCATCAAATTTAGAATCCTAAAAAAAAATCTTTCTAGAAAAGGAAAAACATACACTAAGTTCTTATAACTTACAATATTTATCTAATTAATGTATAAAAATTAGTTAAAACATACAAAAAATATATTTTTTGTACCTCAAACTCGTGATAATAAAAATCCTTTATCATTGAGAGATATTCTTCCATATATAAACCTCAAGATCAATCTTCTCCTTGAATTTGGATATCATGTTTCTTGAGTACGATCTAGACGGAATCAACCAAATATAAAACAATTAATTTTATATAATTTTTAAATTTAAACCTATAACTTAATTATAAACATATAGTGTTTTATGTATTTTCACTTACAGATTGTTGACAATTGTGATGTAAGTTCTTCCATTAACTCCCTTATCTCCAGGCTAGAGGCTGCCTCCTTCATCTGCATCGTTTACCCTGATATCTTTGTTGTTATATGGGTGGTGGATGGTTTAGCAGTAGGTACGAAAGGTGATGCCTCATCTGCAAGTATAGTAGCTGGAGGTATAGTATCTAATTCAGTTGCAGCTGCGGAATGTGATGCTTCACCTGGACAGTAATTGGCTCTTAATCATGGTCTGAACCTTGGTCACATCATATCCTGTTTTCTCTTTGGGGGCATATTTTAACCTCAAATTCATATTTTATTGAATATTCCATAAATTTAACAATTTTAATTCAATATGTAACAATATATTGTTGATTCAATAATTGATTTATTAAGTATAATATTCTATTACAAATACAAATTAGTCGCTATCAGCACTTAATTGTAAATCAAAATCATCATCATATTCTTTTTCTAAAGAATTAAAATCCAACTCAGGCTCTTCTTCAGATCTATCACCTTCCTTATCCTCTCTAGATGAAATTTCAACATATTTATTATTTCGATCATTGAAAGGTTCATTCTCTTCATATATAATAGATGCATTTATTTCATAAACATCTTCCTAAAACGCTTCATTTTCAATTCTCTGTTCTCTTTTTGCATATGATTCAAAAACACCTTTAGTTTTAACTTTGTAAATGGCCAACCAATCGGACTTATCTCGTCTCAAGTTGGGAAAAGGGACATAATACACCTGGATCACTTGCATTACCAACACAAAAGGTTCAAAATGTCTAAATCTTCTCCACTGGTTGATTTCAACTAGATTATATCGGCTTTGTACTTTTGTACCAACTTTAGGAATTGGATTAAACCAGTCACACTTAAATATCACACTCCGCTTTATTGGCAATGCAAGGTACTCGATTTCAAGTATCTCAATAATGTTATCATAGTAATCCATCAATTCTCCATTTTTCCAAATTCCACTATTTATTATTGTCATGCTATGACTATGATATTCTGTATGATATTTGTATCTATTAACGAAATACACCAAATACGATTTAACAGTTCATAAAGGTCCTTTCGCAAGATCACATATGAACTTGTTCTCTATTAGATTTTCTAAGGCCTATATAAAAGAAATTGTCATATTAAATATTATAATGTCATTTGAACATTTTAATCTTATAATTCAATCATTTTAATAATTGTAAGTGAAAATTTACATATTTTGCAAACCATTAAGGAAAGTGTCTTCCAACTTCTTTATTAAATATTAGCTCACGTAACCATTCCTTATATAATCTAAAAACATTATTATGTATTTCAATTGTGAATAGCACTTAATTTCATAATCAATTTCAACTTACTGCACAAAAGGTTGAACCTCTTGATAGTTCAATACAATGTAACCATGAGTAGCCTCTATTTTTTCCTCTATTAGTGTTCTTCTTGTTGAATGTCCATATGTTCATCTAGGATATGTGAAAATGGATAAATTACCATCCCCATCACCTGTTCCTCCCTCATCGTCATTACGAGGAACTTTTCTTTCTCTTATGTGAACATGCTGGTCAAAATAATTTGAACAAAATGTACTTGCTTCCTCCACTAAATAAGTATTACATATCGAACCTTTAACTCTAGCTTTGTTTTTGACATTTTTCTTTAAGTGATGCAAACACCTACATTAGCGAATAGGGTTATTACAATCATGTTATTAAAATATGTTATTACTTCAATTTAAATATTTAATAAAATTACCGCTCAAACGGATACATCCATCGATATTAAACTAAACTAGCAAGTTTAGCCTCATGTGCTAAATGCACAGGTAGATGCTCCATACAGTCAAAGAAGCTTGGAGAGAAAATGGTCATTCATTTCATCAAATAGGAAGGAAATGAATATGTTTGCACTTTTTACATGGACATCTAATCGTTAGGTCATCCATATATGCAGGTTGAGAACATGTATAATGAATAAAAGCTTTAAATCCCTCAATAAACTCAGGATTAATGAAACCATCAGGTGTTAAACATTTATACATCCAAGATTTATCAACGTTACTCAATTCTGCAAAACTATTAATTTAAAAAATGATTTCATAGTTAGTATACTTCATGTCCCCTATGTTAACATCTAAACTTTACACAACATCCCCTAAGTATTAATCAATCAAATTAATTACCTTCAATTGATGCCAATACTATGGTATGTGGCATTGTTTAAACTTGTGAATCAAGAAAGCAAGTTCTCATTGTGACTCCTAAGCTCATGAAATTTTTCACCGATAAGCCTCGCAGGAGCTACATCACTAGTTTTTAGCCTATATACTGTCCTAGGGCTTTTTATGCAAAGAACTGTCTTGTCTATTAAAAATATGAATTTCTTGTCTTAATATTAAGTTTGAATTAATCACATTAAAGTTAAAGTATTTACGTTTACACCAGTCAATATTATGGTACATAGCATTGTTTACACCAGTGAATCAAGAAAGTAAGTTCTTGTTGTGACTCTTAGTGTTGGACCCTGTTTCTGGAGCCCAACAATCGACGCAGATACCAACAGATACTTGCCCCGAGTCTCGAGACAAATTCCAAAAAGACCATTCGCGACAGTCGCGAGAGGGTGGTGTGAAAGAAAATGGAATGTATTGCATTTAAAAGAAATCTCAGTATGGCAACAAAGGGAAGTTCGTCGCAGCGAAAATCATTCTTCGCTACGGCGAAGACGCCTTCAGAAAGATTCGCCGCGGCAATCTTTGGCTACGCCGCAGCGAAACACTCAGAATTCGAAATTTCACAAACATTTTTAGATAAACACATACATTCAAATCTAACCACAAGCTAAACATACTCACACACAAAAGAAACTTTAATTCTTCATGTCATTACAATACCAAAGAGTTAACTTTACTTACATAACATCATACATATTAAAGCTTAATACAAACACAAAATGATGCTCAAGGTTGATATGCCTACAAAGCTATCCAAAATAATCACTAACTTAGTACAAAAGTCTCTAGGATCTTGGAGTTTTTGATGCCTTGCAAGGCTCAACTGTCGTCTTGTTCCGCACTCGAGGAGGGAAAAGTGGGGTGAGCTATACAGCTCGGTAGCTAATATATATATAGCCATCAGTAATTTGCCATAAATTCAAGCATATGTGTATATATATCTAACAATTCAAGCATTTTCAAATTAACTCAAAAACTCATAATTAGACAAATCATCTCATAACTCATAACATAACGAGCAAAAATATCATGTTTGACAATTTAAAGATGCAATGCACAAACAAATGAATCGAGGGTTCCATGGAAACAGAATGGTGAAACCGAAGTTTACACCATGAATAGAATGAGTCCATTTCAGAGCTCATATGCCACAAGTGGGCAGCTGGGAGAAGGCTCTTGTCAATGTGCACATGACAAACAGAATGATTCCACTCTTGCCCAAATAGAAGCACATAATCGTTTTATCATATGCTCATAATTTCATGCTTTTCTATCTTTTCATTCATACAAAATGCCATGACATGTTTCAATGGCATAACTTGATCAAAACTCATAAATCACAATGCATTTTCAACAATTGCATAATTCACTACCAAGCAAGTTACACATACACACACATAGGAAAGAATTTGCCTAATTACACAATAAGTATAGATACATTACCTACCTAATTTCGCTTGACAATCCAAATTCAATGTTGTCTTTCCTCTTGCTCTTGGATAGGGCTTGCTTGGTTTCCTATAACAAACTAACTTCTCATTTAAACAACATTTAAAGGAAATTCATAAGGCTTTAATAATAAAAAATGTTAAAATTGAACTATAACCCCTTCAAAATCCATACTTTTGGGTCCATTTTCCATTATCTTTATGATCAGGTAAAAGAAGAAATTTGATAATACTTTCTCCTAGAAAAATGTCCCCCATTATCTCAAGTTTCTAACGACACCAAAATTATTCAATTTGGTTCAGAAATCCAAAAGTTATACTCCAAACATGTTGGGACTGTCCTTATACTGAAACAATATTCTATACTTAACTTCCATCCAAAATTTGATATCCTTAGAGGCTGAATTTAAACTTCATTTCTTCACAAAAAAATCATGCCCAAAATAACTACACAAAAAATTATGCTCAAAATACCGAAACATGTTTGGTGTCGAAAAGTTCGTCTTGAAGAACTTTTCCAGAAAGGAAAAATTCACCCAAAATGTCAAAGTTCGCCGCGGCAAACTTTCCTAGGTTGGCCGTGGAGAACTTTATCCATCAAGTTGGCCGCGGTGAACCAAGGGGAGTTGGCCGCAGCGAACTTTGACATAAATACATGTAGCACTTCATTTTTCCATATTTTTACTTCCAACATCTACAACTAACACATCTTAAACCTCAACCATCATTTCTACTTCACATTCACTTCATTCTC
>JANIJH010000225.1:27177097-27187740 GCA_024520975.1 Erythroxylum areolatum | reverse complement strand
AGATAGGGCTTGCTTGGTTTCCTATAACAAACCAAGTTCTCATTTAAACAACATTTAAAGGAAATTCATAAGGCTTCGATAATCAAAAATGTTAAAATTGAACTATAACCCCTTCAAAATCCATACTTTTGCGTCCATTTTCCATGATCTTTATGATCAGGTAAAAGAAGAAATTTGATAATACTTTCCTCTAGAAAAATGTCCCCCATCATCTCAAGTTTCTAACGACACCAAAATTATTCAATTTGGTTCAGAAATCCAAAAATTATACTCCAAACATGTTGGGATTGTCCTTATACTGAAACAATATTCTATACTTGATGTTCATCCAAAATTTGATATCCTCAGAGACTGAATTTAAACTTCATTTCTTCACAAAACTTGTACCCCTATGTCTCTAGCTTACTCCAAATAAAAAATTACTCCATTTAGATAACTACAAAAAAAGTTGTGCCTCAAATACCGAAACATGTTCGGTGCTAGAAAGTTTGCCTCGGCAAACTTTTCCATAAAGGAAAAATTAGCCCAAAATGTCAAAGTTCGCCACGGCGAACTTTCTTGGGTTGACCGCGACAAACTTTATCCATCAAGTTGGCTGCGGCGAACCAAGGAGAGTTGGCCATGGTGAAATTTGACAGAAACATACGCAGCAGTTCATTTTTTCAGATTTTTACTTCCAACATCTACAACTAACACATCTTAAACCTCAACCATCATTTCTACTTCGCATTCACTTCATGCTCTACTCCATTCTAACTCAAATTCATTCACAAATACATCATGATCTATCCTTGATCCTTAACCCTAAAAGATTAAAGTGTTTTTATACACCATTCATCAACAACTCTCTACACACATTCAACTTCATTTTCACTTCTTACTATCATTAAACATGGTTAATCCAACAAATCGAGAAAAGAAGAATGCTTGTACTTACTTGTTTTAGCTTCAAAGTCTTCAAGATCTCCAAAACCCTATCTTTCTTCTTTCTTTTCTTCTTCTTTTCTTCTCACACCCACGACATTCCTCTTCCTCTTCTAAGCCAAGACATATTTCTATTCTTGTTTTTCCCATTTTTCCCTTCACTTACTTGGTTCTTCCAATTCTACCCCCTTCTTTCATTTAATCCAACTACTTACCTTAGGCCATAATTTAATACCTTAACCACACCCTAATTTAATTCTAACTCTGGCATAATAATTAAACTCCAAATAAAATCGTTTATCTAGTAAGACCACAAAATTTATTCAAATCATGCTTAGTAAATAAATAAATAAATTCGGGGCCCAACATTTAGCTCGTGGAAATTTAAACCGATAAGCCTCATAGGAGCTGTATCACTGGTTTCCAACCTATATACCATCTTAGGAACTTAGATATGCTCAAATCATCCATAAGATCTCAAACTCATTCCACGTATAGTAAATACTTAGACTATTAAAGAAGAACATAAAAACTCATCAATGATTATAAGAATATTCTAATCAACAACACAAAATAAAGACCTCCTTCGCATTTACACAAAACCCAAAAGCATCATAATCGTATTATTAAAGCAATACATATGGTAGATATTAGTTGGACGACTTACTTGGATGGACGAAAAACTCCAGACCATAAAAAAGAAGGATGAGTGACGCTCTTCAACACAATTTAGGGCCTGCAAAAAGGAATATTTTGTATTTAATATAATACACTTATTCATTTTTTTATTATATTTTTAATATATTAAAGCAAGCAAATCTGAAAATAATATTGTTTATTTTGAAATAGAAATATGTGGACTTTTAGAGGAAGTAATGTTAAAAATATTGCTAGACCAAACCAATCCTATTTTGCTTGGTGTAAACTATCCGTAAAATCATAGAGAATATTATACACTATTCTAATTATAATTTTCATTTTGATAATCGACACAACCATCATTAAGATAATTTGACTTAAAACAATATAAAAAGAAGGATAAATTATTCAAAAATAAAAGATGTGTGAATTCTCTTTATTATTTATATATCAAAATTTTAAATATAATTAACAAAAAAAGTATTGTCAATTATAATAATCAAATTAACCCTAATAATTTAAATACTCTTTAAACCTTTATAAACTAGTCTTTCATCAACAATTAATCAGCTATGTAATAACAAATTAAATTACACAATTTAAGTTATTAAAAATAAATTTTAAATAATTAAAAAAAATCGTTTAATATTTATTTAAAGTGTTTTTTCTTAGCCAATCGACATAAAGCGCGAGTCCTTCACAAGATTCCTAGGTCCCCTTTTCTCTTTTATTTTCTTTATATAGCAAGTCAGCATGTGTGCTCTACTCTATAAAAGACAAAGTCGTGCCTTTGATAGGGAAAGACCAAGGGGTGTCAAGTTATTGGAATCAATTTTTCATTATTCTATTTAAGAAATACCATCTTCTAAACGATGTTGATTTAGCAACATAATCAACAACCAACATAAACAGAACACTCCCATATGCAAAACACTCCCATCATTTAACATCAACATAACAGGCAATTCATCAAACACCTTACAAGCATCAGAAATTCATCCCAACATCCCAACAAAAATCGTCTTGTCCCTTCCATCACTAACATTTATACATAAAAATTATTTTCCAATCACAGAATACCCAAATAAGCGAATGTTATTAACTACCCAAATACATCCAACATCACACGAAATAATAAAGATGAAAATCTATAAGAATACCTCTGCCGAAGGACACAATGATAGTGACCGGAGAAGACAAACGCCAACGAGCAGAAGAGGAGTCCACGATAGAGAAACTAGAGAGAGAAAAATGCTTGACAAAATGCAGGGGAGAGAGGAAAAATGAAGAAGAAGATGCAGGGGGAGGGGTCTTTTGAGTGGGTTAAATGTAAGCGAAAACAACGTCATTTAGTGTTAAACCAAACGACGTCATTTTCATTTTATTTAAGACGTTGAAGCAGAAGCAAACGACGATGTTTACCTTGAAAATTTACCAATGGAATTTACCAATAAAAATCTCTTCCATTGGTAAATTCAAAACCTTTTTATTATGCCAAGAATTCCCGACTTCTTTACAGATGGGAATTTTCTACCGTCGAAAATTTTACCGAGATAATATCCCTCTATATTTATCGAAGGATATTATTACTATCACTAAATGAAAAATTTTCCAACAATGTTACCAACAGAAATTGATTTTCTGTCAATAATTTGCAACGGTTTCATTTTCGTCGGTAATCTTTCATCACTAATTCCTAATTTTCTTATAGTGATATCCCTTTAAAATTTTTATCAAATCCAATGCATTTTAATTGGAATCTAACCTCTTCAAACCATCATCTAACTCCTTTTTAGGAATTAGATATCATGCACTAATAATATTTTTATAGCCTAATTCCATATTAATTTCACTTACTTGACTCAAAATAATATAATCTTAGGTCCACATTGTCAAAAATTTTAGGTTCCTTCCCTTTATACTTCAAAATCCCTCCTTGAGTGAACTTTCTACTACTAAATATCAATGTACAAGCCTTTCTATTTATTGCCATTCTAATGAACATAAATAAAAATAAATTAGTCCATAATTAAATAATGGGTCAAAATGTTGTTAAACACTAATCGAACCTATAGACAACCATAAAGCATAACTAATCCTAACCAATAAGAGTAATAAGCAAAACTTTTAATTAGTTTATTCTCAATGGATTGTTTCTAGAATCATCATTGTCTTTTTTTTTTAGCTTGTTCATAATCAAAAGTCCATTTGGTCCAATACTTCACCTATTTTGATTCATATCATAATTGATCCACTACATGACACTTTTTAACTTAAACTATATCTTTTAAGCTACGTTTGGTTACTGTGACGGAACGAAAAAAAATTTGGAGATAGAATAGAACAAAAATTAGAGACAGTGGGATGTTTGGTTATAATGGACAAAACAAACTAAACTATGAGTCTTGGGGACAGAAATGTGTTTGGTTGCAGTTGATAAAACATAAAAAATAGTGTCAATGATCAAAGTACCCATGCAGTATAATATGATTGGAAAGATGTAATTCATTGATTATTTTAAAATTAATGATTTCTAATAGTATATTGTATTTATAAATAATGAATTAAAAAAATGAGGAACCTAAAAATTTAATGAAATGAGTTATTGAATAACAACAACTTTGTACAAGTTAACAATAAAATGAATTACATTAAATATTTTTTTATAATTGTATCAATTTTTTAATTGTATTTTATTTTTAATTACGATGAAATAAAATAAAGAACCTAAAAATTTAATGAAATGAGAAACCTAAAATTTTAATGAAATGAGTTATTGAATAAAAAACTCCTATAAGTTAGAAATTCTAGTACATAATAATTTAATAAAACATCTAAGTATTGATGGAATTAATTACATAATAGGTTAAAGCTACATTCAATCCTTATATTTTATTGAGAATTTCCTTAACAACAATACCCAAAATGACTCCGATGGCAATAAGTAAAAATCCTTGACTCTATGCCATTTTTTTCTTCAAAGTTGCAACTTCATTTAGTTATGCATTTGTTGGAAGTGAAAATTGATTAGGTATTGATGAGGGTTCATCATCTGTAGGAACAATTTCTTCATTTTGACGAGTCTGCCTATTTGGATCTATGACATAAGCACTTTATGCTGCAACCAAAGTCCGATACCCCTTGAATCTAGCATTAGGAAACCCCTCAGTTGTCAATTTAACATCATCCAATTTGTAAAAATACCAACTTGATGTCCACCAAATACAACATAGAAGTTGTATCTGGCTATAGTTAAGTACCTGAAAACGAATCATATCCTCATCATTCATACACGTACATAAATGACAAAAATTAAAAAGTTAATAAACTAACCGTTCATCAATCATACACAGTGAGCTCAAAAGTGATAGGTCACAACTAAAAAATTACTGTCCTCTATAAGCATTACTAAATAGTTAAGCTAGAAGCATTGTTAGCATCCTACATTACCATATAATAGTATACCATATTCTACTAATTAAGAAATCAAGCATAAAGTCAGATTTTATAATCTAACATGCTCCTCACGTAAGCCTGTTTCTGGTCTGCAGTTAAACCCTATAAAAGCTTCCCAACATGAGCATTCTTTGAGAAGATCCTTGTAGTCCTAACAACTTCTTTAGTGGAGAACCCCAAATTCCCAAGCTCTTCACCTAGCTTAGCTCCAAATTGTCCCACAATGGCATCAACAATGATATTAGCATTCTCTCTACTATTGTCAATGGCATGATCAAAAGAGGCGGCAAGGCTTTCTAATACTTCAATATCCCTCATCTTCCTTTTCCCTTTGTTTTGTTAGTTCCCTTCTGTGTTGTTGGAAGAGGCGATAGATCCAGTGAGATGGGCTGAAGCAATTGAAGCAGGAGTGGCTGATGGGCTTATTGGATCTACTAGGGTAGTAGGAGTTACTAGAGCAGCTGTGCATCACCTTTAGTTTCATCAGTTTCAAGCTAAGCAACAGCATCTGCAACATCTTGAGCTCCTGCACCAGTGGCTCTGTCTTTCCCATAGACAAACTCAAGTCTAGAGTAAAGCGGGAAAGGCTTTCCAGGAGTGTAGTACTTGTTAGGGTTGTCTCTATAAAAAAAATCAGAAAGCTTCATCATGACAAACATATTATTATTAAGATGCTTTTATAAACAACCAATAAAGCAAAATAAAAAATTACCCTTGACCATTCTTCTGGCACTTGCTTACTGTCAACCTCAGCACATTGCTTGCTTTCATTCCAACCAGACCCACTACAATTCAACATGTCAAAGGTTGTCTGATATTTGTCCTTCAACCTCTTGTGCTTATTTTTGGTATGCCTCTTTTCAATGCCACAATTAGGAAACTTCTCAACCATCTTTCTAGTAAGAAGTTGGAAAGTATCAGGCTTAAATTTCCCATTATCAGCTCTGACCAGCCATAAATGCCTCCTCCCTGAAGGTCACAAATGCTTCTATTCCATCTGAAGTCCAAACTCTTCACCTAAACCATACAATTTCATACCCTAAACCATTAACTAAATGAAAATTCACAATTTAACGGTTTCTTCTCCAACCATCAAATATGTTCTTAGCTAAATCCTCTCTCCATTGACTTCATTCATTACTTGTCTTAACACAATCAACAAATTTAGGGAAAGGTGCATCTTCCCCAATTGGCATATCCTCAGCTTCAAGAGGAGTAAACTCTACTGGATCATAAGTCACATCCAACCTAATAAAGTTGTGCAGAAGGCAGCATGCAAGAATTATGTGCACATGAGTGGTTGTTGAATAAAAAGAAGGGTTTCTTAGGATTTTCAATCTTTTTTTAGTAAACCAAATGCATGTTAAATCACATTTCTAGCAGATGAATGTCTCTTATTATAGAGCTCTTCTAGGTTCCTAGATGCCCTTCCATCTCTTACCCACTCTTGAATATGGTATCCTGTGCTTCTAAAAGGTGCAAGAAAGCCAGGACCATTGGTATAGCCTATATCTACTAAGTAATAATTTCCTATAAACAAATGACACTATTACTATTATTGTTTTAATCAAACCTTTAAAAAATTAACAAAATTCTAAAATATCTTATCTTACATACCCCTTGGAACTTGAAGTCTATTAGGCCTAGTAACAGCATCATGGAAAACCCTTGAATCAAATGCTGAACCCTCCCATCCAGCAAGAACATAAACCAAGTTTTTAAGTTCTTATCACACACCGTTAACACATTAGTGCATATTTTCCCTCTTCTACCTCTACATCTAGGTTTGTTTTATTATTTCTAAATAAGTCCCATCTAGAGCACCAAGCCAACCCTTTTAACAAATTCGAACAACAAAAAGTTCTAGTTTAGTATTTTAAAAAAGTGAAATTAGACAATTTATTTTAGCTAATTAAATTTACTAACCTTAAACCATTCCCATCTATTGCCTGTGCAATCCTTAGGATTTGGTGTGGGCTTGACGTACAATATATGTTGAAGCTTTAATACAGCCTTCAATACACTATAGAAGACCTTACTTATTGTTTCTCCTGACCTCGTACACCTAACTTATACTACTTTATTAGATTCATTTTGTGCTAATATTCTTAGGAAGATTAGAACTTTTTCTTCAACAGGCACATGGCCATTATTCCTCAACCCACCATGGACTTGAAGCATTTGACATAACAATGTAAATGCATTTAAGTCCATCCTTAAATCCTACTGGCTATTCCTATCACCCTCATTCAAAATCCTATCTATATTAGCTTGCCTAGTTGGTATTGTCAATGCCCTACTGCCTATAGCATTTTCACTCCTACTCGATTTTTTTATGTATACATACAACCTTAACAACATGACCATTCTCATAAAATCCAATTCCCCATTCCAAAGCTCAAACAAACTCAAACACTTAAACATAGCTTCATAATCCTTATTATCCATTTTTTTAATAAAAAATGTCTGCAAAGAATAAAAAAATATAATGATCATAAACCTTTTAAAATAGAAATAATAAAACATTTCAAATCACTGATAGTAAAAAAATAGAAACACAAAACACACAAGTAGAAGTAAATATTAAAAAAAATTGA
Source organism: Erythroxylum areolatum (assembly GCA_024520975.1). Lineage (NCBI taxonomy): Eukaryota > Viridiplantae > Streptophyta > Magnoliopsida > Malpighiales > Erythroxylaceae > Erythroxylum > Erythroxylum areolatum. The sequence goes on along the minus strand of JANIJH010000225.1, from coordinate 27,180,124 downwards.
ATCAAAATTAATAAAAGAAGAAATATTCCAAAATAAAAATTAAAAAAAACAAAAACATAAATAAAAAAATAATCAAAAAATCAAAACAGAAAATAATAAATAGAGCATAAAAAATTCAAAACACAAATAAAGAAAGAAACTCAAATTAGAAAACACAAAACACAAAATACAAAAACTTCTATTGTTAAAATTAGGGTTTACTGTGACACCCCCAAAATTGAAAATTGTAGAAAATGACACGGATCATGTAGATTTCCAGTTGACAAACACGAAAATAGCAACAACAAAAAATGAAGAACTCACCTTTGATTACCGATTAGAATAGAGAAAGGACCAGTTTCTTACTAGAGAGACAAACAGGAGAAGAATGTGCTAGTAGTAGAGAGAAAGTGTCTGGTGAAGAAATGAGAAGAATGGTCTCTTTTTTTGCTATTTATACACTTGGGCATGTGTGGAATATTAGTAATAATATGGAGGTATTTTTGTCTAAGGACAAGCACAAGAAATTTGTGCCACAGTTTTGGAAAGAACAAAAAATTTGTGCTTTTGTGAGATGGCATCGGAACAAAAATGGGCAATGTTTACAACCAAACACTGCTGGACATAGGATTTTTGTGTTTTGTTATTTGTCTCCACCCGCGGAGACATCAACCAAACCCAACGTTAACATGCAAGCCAAAATAGGAATAGTGATTAACCTAAGGTAAGAATATGTAATACTATAACTTTTGGCCAAACATTTAAATGAAAATTTGTTGAAATAAAAAATGACTATTTTACTAATCAAATCATCTCGAATAAATAAAATTTGATTTATTTAAGTTAAATCTCACTCAAAAGTTTCTTAATAATAAGTACTGTTGATTTTACTTCAACAGAGAAACTTATGCACCGGTTAATGTAAAAGGCATTGTCAAAATAATAAAAAGAGTTCAAAAAGTTCTCGTGTTTATAAGACATATTATGTGTTTCATTCCACTAGGGTGCAAACAAGAGCCATTCTCTAAAGGACTTCATAAGTTTAATTTGGTTTTTAAAAGCAACTTTTTAACTTGAGAAAAAAGATATTGAAATTATTTTATACGAAGTTATAATCAAGCATCATATGGGGACATTTATATGGAAAAGAACAAAACTCCATCAATAGCATGGAATCAGTATCAAAATAACCATAAAAAGCAAGAAAGCATAATAACAATGGCATCAGATCATCTGCCACTAATTCTGTACCTATTATGTTCTACAACAAATACGTCAACGTTTTAACTCTATTTTAATTAAAACCAACTTCGCTCATCTCGGCTTCTCACCTAAGCCAAGCCAATGTCCCTTCTTCTTTTGATTTTGCTTCCCGCTTTACTTTTTTGACGATGCTCTCAACTCTTTTCATCCTCCTTTTGTCTTAATTCAGGGAACGTCTCCTTCATGCATTGGTTACGTGTGCATCTCTCTCTTTCTTGTACCGGTACAAATAATATACATACTACTTTTACATGCTCTAATTCCTTTTTTGGAAATTGAACAGGCATAGATTTAGCATAAAAAGGGTGTGTTTATCCACTATTCTTCTTGTACAGTATAAGAAAGTTACCGATAAGGTCTGATTTAATTGTTATTTTTTAATATTTTCAATTCTATAGTCAAGACTTACTTTTCCTTTTCATAACAAAAAACGAAACTTGGAAGAGATTTTGTATTGAATAAAGCTATTTTTTGGCATTACAGAGTTAGACATTTTGATATGTTCAAAGACGAGGAATATGAGAGAAGGCTCGTGGATGTGTCTTTAAGGGTGGGTATTCAATTGAAGAAAGAGGGGCGATGAAGATGATGTACTATAAACTACTTAGGATTTTTTTTTGATCATTTCTTGTAATTTTGTTCTTCTACTTGGTTTCTTGCTCATCATTTTATCTACTCATTGTAATGTGGGAGTAACTATTTCAGATTATTTCTAATTAAGATGGTTAAACGAATTATTTGACTTTGTCACTGTGTGATTCCTGGATGTAACTTGATTTGCATTTCCCACATATGTAACTGGATTTTCACATTATATCATATTCTAAAATGGTAATTGGATCCTCACATTATTAATGTTTGTCCTTTTTATGATGATATTTCTAGAATTTTACTTGTAAACGAATCAATGGTCGACAATGCAATTGTCATTGAATTTATACCATGTAGCCAATGCATACCAAGTAAACAGTCTTAGGTATTTATGCATCTCTCTTCATGACAGTGATGACTTCACCTTGATCAAAATTCTCATCAATTTTTTTCTCCATCCTGTTTTATTTCATTGTTGAAGGACTACTTGAAACATATGTATTGATAGAACAGAGTTAGACTCCAAAATGTAATTCAAGGAAGTATAATTAAACTAACTTAATTCTTAAAGACTGCAACTTTGTCACTCTTTTCAGTCAGGAATTCTGAATATGGTTTTTAAGGAGAGACTCTTGAATAGCAACAAGAAATATCAAAATCTGTCAACAAAAGATTGAATTACTGCTACACATGATTGGTGTATTAGAATAATGAAACTCTTTATTAGGAGGAAGTGTGGTTATTCTGTTAAAAATGCTTGCTTTGTTGGGAACCGATCTGGAGATCGGATCCCAACCGGAAAAGCGGAAATACGGAGGCGAAAATGAAACGAATATGAATCAAATTATCGAATCGAAATAAATCATATGGACAATCAACTAGAAAATTGTGGAACGAAAGGCGAATACGAAATCAAAAGAAACAAATCGGATCGAATGTATCGAAAGCAAATCGTATCACAAAGCGGATCGAATCGAATTATACAAAGTGAACGAAATAATCGAACTGAATTAAATGCCGACATCCGTTGGAACAAATACGCTCATAGCGTTGGAAACCTAAACTAACCGATCAGGAATCCGGTATAAATTAACTCAAAACCAGTATATTTTTTTTCATTCTTATTATTCATTCCTTTTCTCTTTAATAAATCTCATACAACTCAAAACAACACAATTTCCCATTTGGAAAATT
>JANIJH010000225.1:27166798-27176997 GCA_024520975.1 Erythroxylum areolatum | reverse complement strand
ACATACCATGACATGCTATTGGTAGAGCCCAATTCTGTTTTACCAAATTGAGGAAGTCATCTCGACGTAGCCACATCTGTTGGAAACGAAAGAGGCGTGGGCGTGAAACTTGCTCCGTATCAAAATGGCACAACATCGGGCTATGATCGGACCCCGTTCGATTTAAGTTTTGAATTGAAGAAATCGGGAACAGATCGGCCCACTCTGTAGTTACCAAAGTCCGATCCAACTTCTTCATAACACGACCATTGGATCTAGTGCCTACCCAAGTAAAGTCAGCACCCTACGTGGGGAGTTCTAACAGGCTGCGTGGGGAGTGCTTATCCTTTCTACTTCCCTTTTGCCATTTCCCTTTCTGTCTATTTTTCTTGTAAGACTTCTTTTCTTGATTATTCTCTACAATCATCACTTCTGCCTCTTTCTTAAAAGGTTTAACTTCCATTATTTATTCCATTAGAGAGTCTAACACCCTCTTTACAGTAAAGGATTCTCCACTAGCACACTTAATTACCTTCTTGTAAATTCAGAAGTTAATGCCTTTAGAATCACTATAGCTTGATGCTCCTAAGATATTTCTCATCTGTAGCTTCTAAATCTTAAACTAGCTTAAAGAAATAGTCTAAGTTATCATCTCAGGAGATAAAGGTGTTCATCTTGTAGTTAGCAAGATTATGAAGAAGTGTCATCTTGTTAATAAGACACTTCTTTGCATAAAGTTCATCAAGTTTGATCCAAAGCTCCTGTGTAGTGTTACAATTCTGCACTTTTCTTATCACTATTAGTGATAAATGAAGCATTAACTTGCACTATACAAGTCTTTGCATTTTTGGCATCTTTACTGGATCAGTCTCTAGATCATACTGATTTTCAATAGCTCTATAACAGTCATATGATTCAAGAAGAGCTTGCATCTGAAGTTTCAAGATGGTAAAGTCTTCTTTACCAGTAAAAACATCCATTTCTTTTCCTACCATGATTATTGTAGTGTAAAGAACTTAAAGACTTTTACTTACTGACTATTTTTATGATTCTTTAATGCTTGAAGTGACCAAGAAATGCCCCAAGAAGTTTCTAATGCTTTGATACCACTTATGTTGGGATATTATTGCTTCACTGCTATCTTTTAAAGAACTTGATAGAGATCTATTAATTTTGCTGGTATGTAGAATGCAAAAAAGTAAAAGAAGACCAGATTTACTTAGTTTGATAGTTTAAAGCTATCTACGTCCAAGATTCCCACTAAGGTAATGTTTCACTAGCATGATGAAAAAGAAGAGAAACAGTACAGAGATTGAGTGTATTTACTACACTTGCAAAGAGCCCTTTCAAACTCTCTTAATACCCACAGGTGTGTATTCTAGCACTCTCTGATCTTTTTTCACCCTAGTTTTTTCACTCTCAAAATGACTGAATACAATGTAAATTGAATGAAGAAGTTTCTGTGTGTATCCTGTGTCAAATGCTTCTGCTTCTTTATAGTTGAGGAAGATGATGGCTTTCAAATGAACATGCATGAAGTAGATATGTCCCATGTGCCTTTCATGTGAGTTACTTATTCTCCTCCTTCTGTCTACGTATTATGTTATCTGAAGCTGCATTTTTGTCTTCAAAGCATGTAATACGGCTAAGTTTGATTAGTGTAGCTTCTGATGTATTAATACGACAGAGTTTTTAACCTTATGCTTCAGACTTGTATTGAAATGACTACGCTTTGAGTTCATTAGCTTCTAACTTGTTTTTTAGTCACGTGGGTGTATCTGTGAACTAAGTCACTTGTGTTCTATCCGAATAGAATCTTCGAGAGCCTCTCTCTCTTTCACTCTTCAACCTTTAGACACACTCTTCTTCGATTCTTCATGTTTCTTCATTTCTTGTTGTTTCTGAGTTGAGCTTGATGGAGTATACGTGATTTTTATCACAGTTTTGAATCTAGAAAAAAGATTTAGGGATTGAAATTCGTCAAGGAAGATGGAGGAGACAGCTTAGGTGTTAAGGAATAGATTGTTTTTGTAAAAGAATTAAGTTTAGTTTAAAAAATTACTGATTAAATATATTTCATTTTTAAAATTAAAAGAATTATTAAACCTCTACCTATGTAGGCATCATGAGACAACTCGCATGTCACACGTTTCTTACTATCAATGTCGTGAAGTCTAACTAACCAAAAAAAAAATGAAGTTACATTTGAGAGTTCAAATTGTGCTATTTTAAAAAATTAAAGTGTGAATTGATAGTTTGGAAAATGAAATCATCCTAAAATTTTTGTAAAATATTAAGGTATAAATTATACTTATGCTAAGTTGTACGTATTTTAAATAATTAGTGTTATCATCTTGGAAGTGGATTATTAAACACTGTAGTTGTTGAAATCCTGGACCATTATATTAATGGACCTTGGTCTCTCTACTTCTTCTTCAACGGCCGAAACTTGGTTCATTTCTCGAACTAAACCCAACCCATCAACTAAAACACACCGTCACTGTCACTACATCAATAACCTAAAGCCCATAATCATTGAATCAAAATACTGTATGGAAAATGAAGCCCATGTTATGTCAACAAGAATATCTTAGGGTAGATTCCTGAATTGCATTCGAAAGTGAAAAGTGATTCCAAACCTATACTCTCTCAAGATCCTCGGACACTCCACCACCGATAGCACCTACAAAAACACCGCTCAACATTCACAAAACTAAACCCAACCCATCAAGTAAAACACATTGTCACCGTCACTACATTAATAACCTAAAGCCCAGAATAATTGAATCAGAGTACTGTATAGAAAATGCAGCCTATGTTATGTCAACCCACATAGGGGTGAGCATTATTCGGGCCGGCCTGATTACCCGACCTGGCCCGAATTAATTCGAGTAAGCAAATGCTAAATTTTGGATAATTCGGACTGACCCGGGTATTACCCGAATTATTTTCGGACCGGGACGGGTAACTCCGAAAAAATTCAGGCCGACCCGATTACTCGAATTAGGTTTAAAAGAATTATGAAATAAGGTAATTAGGATAATTCGAGTAAATCAGGCCGAGATAATTCGGGTAAATAGGTAATTCGAGTAAATCGAGTCGGGTAAGTTCGGGTAATTGAAAGTTCAGAGTCGGGCCGGGTAAGGGAAAATTTTTTTGGGTAATTTAGGCCGAGCCCGAACAGTAAAAATTGAGCCCGAATTACCCGAATGCTCACCCCTAAACCCACATATAGATCAGAATATCTTAGGGTGAATTCCTGAATTGCATTCGAAAGTGAAAAGTGATTCCAAGCATATACTCTCTCAAGATCCTCGGATACTCCACCACCGATAGCACCTACAAAAACACCGCTCAACATTCACAAACTTTCACCCTTCAAACCCCAAATGGGTCCTCCCTACACATGGATCTCTTCGCCTCCTATGGCCATCAGCGGTTAACTTACGCAGCAAACCTGACAAGGAGGAAGAAAATAAAGATGAAGGCAAATGATTATTACGTGCGAGTGTGCGGGAGTACGTAACGTATAAGGTCATAATGGTTTTCCTATATCATTAGGGTAACTACGATCCTTTGGCATTGTATTAGTACAATAGTTCTATTGGATTGAGAATACTTCTTGTAATTTACAGGTCGTTTCAGCCAGGAATCTACGTATATGCTCTCTTGTTTGTTGCTGTTTATATGTGTTATCAGCTCTCTTACCGGAAGTTGTATTAGGTATATTTTACAGATGTCATCGTGTTGTCCGCTCTTGGATTTTCTTTTAGTGTTGTCTCTTTACACTAACCCAATAGCCGTACTTTTCAGTTGAGAGGAATTGCACCCATCTTGCTTTTCCTGGAAGTTCAGCATCACAACATGCCGGTATGTTTCGTCTTTCCTCCATCCTTTTTCATCATTTGACAGCCCTAATGCTTGTCGTCTAAAACTGGTTAATCGTAAATGTAACTCATAACTTAAAGCAGCTATATTCTCAAATTCACCAATGTGAACTTCAATCGGACACCAGAAGAAACAATGGCCATCATACGCAGCAATTTGATGATCAATTTCGAGTAATGCACGATCATATGACCTAACGCTTTTTGTTACAGGGACTCGGATCTTCTCTGAGGTTTGCTAATAGACTAAGGCCCGCGAATTAAAGGATACGCGAATTGGACAAATATGGCTTAGAATAACAAAGAGCTCACTAGTTCCCTGACGGAAGGTCCAAAAGGGCAAATAATTCAAGGATCACCGAATGCGGAGAATCAAATTAGAAACATCAATTGCTTTTAAGGTAAACGAAAACTGCATTATCACCGAGATCAACTAATGGGAGCAACAACAGTAATTGCATTTGGGAAAAAGTATTACAAATAAAAATAAAAGCAAAGAACTAATCATGAACTAGCACGAGCAAAAACAGGTAGAAAAGCTTAATAAGCACTCTTATCAGTTCAACACAATCAGCCTAGTAAAAGAAACCAAGCACTTTCCCACCAACATTTTTCCTTCTAGCTTCCTCGTGATCCATAATGCCAGCAGAAGTTGTCAGAACAATGTAGCCAAACTGCAAGTTTTTACGCGATAACTATGAGGTTAGCAAAACAGAAACTGTGTTATAGAACACAAATGCCTCCTTACAGCCTATGGGGGATGTGGGAGATGAATTTCTGAACATCAAAATTCATATGAACAAATTTATCTAGTAACCATGAACCCTCCATGAAATAAAAGCGAAAAGCTCGAATGAGTTAAAAAGTTGTTCGGTCCTCTTGGTTGACAAAATTTAAATAACTAGTGCTATCAGCGGGATACAAAAGCTAATTCCGGTACAGGACAAGGATTCAGCAAAAAGTTAAATTTTAGCACTAACCTGTCTTGAGGGAAGTAACCTTGCTGTCCAACCTTCAATGTCCTTAACACCCACATCAAAGCGAGGGCTAATAACACCACATTTGTTTAATCTTCCATTCAATTCAACAACAATTTTACCAGCCCTGTGATCATCTACGTATTCGAACTCACCAATATAACCTACATTGGACCATCAAAGAATTAATCTCATAAATGTGCAGAGCTCACTAAGTAGGCAAAAAGGAAAAGAATGGACTGGAAAAAATTAAGATTAAAAAGAAACAGAAGATTAATATACCGTGCTTCTGCATCACAAGTAAAAATTTGATGATCACTTTCGAGGAAGGCCTAATCATGACCTGACGCTTCCCCCGCTTCTCTGCATTGTACATACTCTTGAGAGCATCATTCAAAACGCTTACTCTCACCATCCTTGCTGTTACACATATTTAAAATTCCGGTTACAACAAAAATGTCCATGAAGACATATCAAAAGAACTACAGAAAGAACCAAAAAGCAAGCTTGCATATCACAAATATGATTTCCAACGAACATATAAACACTGTTAAACTGCTAAATTAGTATTTCAATGTGCAATATAACCTTTCGATACTTATGTGGTGTAGGATGAGAGGCGAGTAAAGAAGTTGTTTCACATAATCAAAGTACATAGTGCAAGTGAAACTTTTTATGGGAATGCACAAAGGAGGTAAACATTTTACGCAGGTTCACTTACAAAAACTAATATTTACAAGTCAATTAGCAGCCAAAAGGCACCATATAAAGCATTCAACACATTTTAACATCAAATAACAAGTCTCTCAACACATAAAGTTCCAAACAGTAAACCCATAAGACATGATCAAAGATTGGTCAGGTATTTTTCAAATAGATCACAAGTCTATAAATATCTTCTCGATCAATCAAATAGATATCAGAACATGTCCAATAATAACAGGAATATAAACAAGGTTTAAGGAGAGAACACAAAGGCAAAATCCAAACCATATATAACACAACTTGAACAATAGAAAATCTTACTCGAACTAGAGATATTTGCAAGGGCGAATCGGAAGTTGATATTTTTAAATATATATATATAGGGTTTTGGAAGAAGGAGAATGTGTGAAAACCCTAGTGTACGGATTCCGCTCACTGAAAACACTTTAATTTGGGTTTCGATGCGTATAAAGGAAACGCGGGTTTAAGCTTTGATACGGGTGTACGCTCCAAAGGAAATATGGGCTTGACCGCTTAGAAGTGAAATCGAGCCTTTCTCTTTCCCTGAGTATTACTGTATTACTCGTTTTGATTGCACGAGCTAATAATTTAATAGGTCACATCCGGTGATGTTTAAATTTTTTAAGACAGCGAAAGGAAAGCTTTATTTTGATTTATTTGAAATTTATTAGTGATTTGATTTTATATTTGGAATCAATATACATATTTTTATTAAATTTGTTGACATTAATTTTTAAATTTTAAATTTAAGTCTTGCAATTTATTAAAATATAAAAATTAAAATTTTAACATAAAATTAAAACCTTAAACTTAATTTTGAATTACTTTTGCATTTCTAGTTTTTGTGATAAAATTTCTCTCAGTCTTTATAAAGTTTAAATAAATTGTCTAAATTAAATAATAAATAAAAATAAATCACATTTGTTTCAATTTTATTAATTTTACCATTGTCGTGTTTAATTAGATCACTTCATCTCTTCTAATCATATGTTTTTTTAAGTTAAATTTGTATCGTTTTTAAATAAATATAAACTTATTAACAATAATGAGCAAGTATTATATTACAAATAAATTTAAGGGAACAAATTTTGGAGTTAGGAAAGATCATAGACTATAAAAATAAATGAAATGCAAGGAGAGATACAACTGCACATACGGAAGGACTTACTTGCAAGTAGAAGAAAAAGAAGGGCGAGCTAAGAGAATAAATCAGTAAACTAGAGATTGGAACACATTTGTTTAAAGAATGAAACGACTTCTTAAAACGATGAACTAGGAAGAACACAGAAGAGACTATGAAACGACGACAGTATAGATAAGAAAACGGCATTAACAACACGGGCAGAGGAAAGTAAAACGGTGGAAAGCAAAGCAAAGAACGTGCATGAAAACAGCCTTCTTCACCTTAATGTCTATCCAACGCTTCAATGATGTTGAAATTCATTGATTTTCAATTAGTATCTAAAACATAAGGAAGTTGCAATTGTTATTGTTGTTCAAGTTTTTTGTTATAAGTTAGTTAACTTGAGTTTGATTATGTTTTTCAACTTTCTCTTCCATTTCTTCTCATATTGCCCCTTATTTCTAATACTAGCAGCTTATAATCTTCTCAAAGTTAAGTTTTCTTCAAAGACTCTGAGGTCTGGAAATAGTTGAAAATTATGTTATACTTGCTTTCGTTTTTGGTCTTTGTTTCTTTTATATGGCTGGGTTTATGATTGAAGTTTCTTGTTTTTGCCAATTGAGTTATTTGCTGAGATCAAAAGGATTCTAAAATGGTTATAAATCATCTGTATGGATTCATGAGGTATCCAAGTTGCTGTCTTTTTCTTTTATGTTTTTCACAATGATTGTAAAGTAGCGAGCATTAAAAAGTTAGACACAGATGTTGATGATGAAGGAGCACCAGATTTCTGCTAATCCTCTCGCCCCTTTTTCTCATGAAGGTTATGCACTCTTCTTTGACGAGGTATGTAAACAAGTAGTTCTTTTTTTAGGATTGAACAAGAGGTATGTAAAAATTGCTCTCCCTCTTTCTTGACGCTCTCACTCTCTCTTCCTTCTCCTTCTCCTTCTCCTTCTCCTTCTCTGCGAACTCCTCTTTTCGGGTATGATTCTTGATTAATCAGTCAACTTTGCTTGGGTGTTTTCTGGGTTTTTTGAAATTCCTGCTTTTATGGTTTTTTGCTTTTGATATTAGCTTCTTTGTTTGATTTACTGTGTAATGCTTTCTAGGTTTGATTATGTTGATCTCTTTGCATATGATGTTATTTGGTTTATGTCAAGTTTGAATTTTATATTTAATGATCTTATGGTTTCAGACATTTTGTGTTTCTACATGTTTTTTTTTTTCGAGTTCTTTGATGCTTTATTGTTCTCTTATCATCTTGATATTTGGTGCTTTTCTACAGATAAAGAGATGATATATTTCGTTATATTTTAGTTTTAAAATATATTTATTTTTAAAAGTCGAGTTGTAATTTATTATTTATTTATTTATTTACTTATTACAATTTTATTTACTTAATTATTTAGAGTGTTAGTTTTACTTGTTTACTATTTAACTTGCATCACTCTTTTACTGTCACATTTACATATGGGTCTACCAGAAACAGTATCTCTACTATATAGGGATAAGGTTGCGTACTATCAGACCTCTCTAGACCCTGCTTAATTGCGAAACTTCAGAATGAGTGTGATGATGAGGTCGGAGATGGAAATCGATATGGACCGTGAAGTGAAACATGTTGGATATATGTATATAATTGTCTATTATAAGTTGTCATAAGGTTAATCCTAGTTAAAATAATCTATTAAGGTTAAAAGCTTTAGATTATAAGTGTAACACCCTACTCCGGCAAGACACGTGCTCCATATCTTGGGTGATATCCGAGTCTATGCTCCGCAAGGGTGGCATTCTAGAGTACTCAATCATTCAAAAAAATCGGTATAATTTTTTTTTAAAATAACAACAAACATATGCGAAAATAATAACCAATTCGGGCCCACTTTCATTAATAAACATTTTCAATCAACACAATACAATCAATAGAATTTCAATAGCCAATTGAGACCCATTATAAATACAAAACACTTTAGTCATAATGTCTTTACATTCTACCATAAAAACCTTTGTATACACATTATACAAAAAATTCAGAAAACATTATTTTATAGAAATTACGGACTATAAATTTATATAAAAATAGGAAAACACTAATGCAGAAGTAAACTGATCCCGACCTCTATCTTTCCCTTACCTGCAGTAAATATACTTCCGTTTACCTAACGAGTATTCTTCTGAGTTTTGAAAAATATTTGCAAATTTTGGGTAAATTTTGTGAACTCAATAAATGACCATCATCGATGGCTTACCTAATCACGTAACACATAATTCATATCATTACACATTTCACACTTCACATTCAATACCATTTATTCACTCATATTATGCATATGCAGTGTACATAAGACTCACTTTCCATTTATTACTTTGTTGTGACCGAGTGCCTAAAATGTCCCGTATTCATTGGATACTGGGCTCATTACTAACTATCCCTTATCCGCTTGAGGGATACAGGGTTCATTTTATATAGTGAGCCTTAGGCTCTTAATCACTTTTGAGCTGGAGGCTCATTTTCACTCGTTGAGCTTTAAACTCTAATCGGTGACTACTCTGATCACAACTGCCATTATGTTTCATGCATTCATGAAATGGAATGCATCAATCACATTTGCATGATCCCATTCAATCACATTCCCATATTATCAGATCTTAATCTGGCATTCAACATTAAGTTGAGAATCACATTTTTACTTACATGCAAATGCTCATTCAAAACAAATTTATCAACAAATTATGTACACTTGGTTCATCTCGATCACATACAAGTCACACTTTAATTATCCCAATCAATTCATCACTTCATCGGACCTTCTGTCCGAAAACCAACACAATCAATTACATTCATATAATCATTCAGTAGACAATCAATACAAAAATTCAAACAAAACAAACAATGAAATAAGACCATCTAGGTTTACTTACACTACACTCCAGATTAGCATTTGCTTCCAAATTCTGGAAATGCCTGAATGCGGAAACTTAATCTACACAACTCATTTATGCAAGAGACATATTGCACACTCGTTAATAATGGCACAATTATAAGCATTTATTTATGCACAATTGTATAAATGGAATATGTACAATGCATGCTCAATGACAATCCCAGGTATTTTATCAAACTTCATATCCTATGCTCATTCTCATTTTATAACTTAATTACTTGTCATTTCATTTTAGCATTATTTGCTCTAATAAAAATCAAATTCTCATTCACTTTTACTAGATGCACTTTACTCACACTTCTTGAATCACAACTTCAATCATATGAACCGCTTCATTTCCATTATATTCATTTACTATTGTTATTCTAACATTATATGATCATATAATATCTAAACTCTCATTCTTTCTTATAAATTCTCTAAAATTCTAGACCTTGGGGTCTATTTTCCATGATCAATTAGACAATGCAAATGAGGTATTTTAGCAAAACTTTCTTCTAATAACATGTTCCCTATTGCCTTAAGTTTCTAATAACACCATGATCATTCAATTTGGTTT